>JAVXUP010000437.1:0-476491 GCA_033070095.1 Escallonia herrerae | reverse complement strand
TTGTTCCTCCTCACCCTCACCAGTGTCGATTCCCGTTGATTCTTTACTTTGGATGAACACATGGGAAGATGTTGTGAGAGAGTCTTTCTAGCAATACCAGTATAATGAAAACCTAAACATTACCCGAAGAGATTTAAAGCAAGAGCCAAGAGAGTCGATTTCAGTTTTTGTTATGAGGTGGAGGAATAGGTTGTTGAAATGGTGAACTGAAGCCGTCAAGGGCGTAAACATCGTCAAAGGTAGCCTGCTCCCTGTCTACCTTGAGTACATCTTGGCCATTATCATACATTGTTGAAAACTCTCATGGGATCCCTCATACAGATAGAAGATGTAATCAAAAAGGTAACCATCTCTCTTGAATTGAAGCCATCAGGGGCATATCGAGCCAGCGTAGGGAGTTCTAATGTATAGCCTAAGCCAGCAACAGCCAACAATGTCAATACTGTGCAAGCACCTCGAGCAGTGACATGGGAGTCCGCTTTAGAGCCTAAGAGGAAATTCACGCCGCTAAATGCACTCCTTCCTAAGGTCTTTCTACAATTATTAAGAAGATGGATGATTCCTAAGATACCGCCTAAGCCCACACCAGCAGTGATACTCGAAGGATACGACATGAATGCATTTTGTGATTACCACCAGGAAAAGGGTCACCCCATAGACCGATGTGTGACCCTTCAACAAGCCATACAAGACCTCATCGACAAAGGCAAAGTTTTCCCTCTAATTAGGCCGAATAATCGACGAGAACCTTGCCTCCTTATAGGGTTAACTACATTGATGATAGCCAGACAATCGTGGATCTGACATCCTTATTGTGCCAGCTAGCTAGCCAGTTTTGAAGTCAATATCTGTTTATGATCCTTTGCTGCAGTTTTACGATGTGATTACTTAGAAAGAGTTGATGGAAGGAAAGACCTTCATGGTGGAAGAAGAGTATGATGAAGAAACCAGTTTATATTCTTACCCAGTGCCAATGTATCCCACCTAACCCGATCCAGCCGAGCATACCAAACCCCACCTCAACCAACCACTTGAGATGCATTTTTCTCTCAAAACCCTCTGGATGATGAGGTCCTTAGACAGTTAAAGAAGACCCAAGTCAATATTTTCATATAGGGACTACTGTCATCCTCGTATTCCCATCGTCAAGCCCTTAATAAACTTCTCAGCAAACCCTAGATACCAGCAAGACCCAACCCAAAGACTTGTCACAAGTGCTAGGGGCTATATACTCTGAAAATGTCCTCTCCTTTTTCCATGTCCGACCTACCTAAGGCGAGTGCAACTCAATTCCATTGAGCTAAACATGGCTCAAGTTTTCAAGATGCCCCTCTTTCTTTAACTTGAAAAGCACCCCATCTTATTTACCTAAATAAAGTAAGTACGAGATTGGATTCAGCTACAACCTTCTTCTGTTCCCTCGACTGCATGGCTGACTCCCCTATCATCCACTAAAAAGCCAAAATAGGCTAATCGCTTATGCCACCCCGCTTCCTCTGATCCTGCTCGGCTGTCACAGAGCGCTTAAAGGATCACGCTCTCCCTCTCCTAGGCCGCCTCTTCCTTGCTTCAGTAAAGATTGGTAGTCTACTTTGCCCTTTCTAGCTGAACTACCAATGGCGTTGAATTGTTGTTTAACGATCATCTCACTTGGCATTTTCTGTTCCGAGCCGTAATGATTCATTCTATATCACTATGCAAGCACTTGATATAGAAATAGACAATTATCCTGTGCGTAGAGGACATACATTTAGAGCAGAATAATTGTTTATAGACAATAATTCTGCTCTAAATGTTTATCCCCTACATATAGATAATTATTATGCTCTAAATGTCTATCCCCTACGCACAGTTTACGCCTTCGGCATTGATCTTTTAGAATTCACCCGTTGTAATCAAGACTACAATAACACCCAAAAGGAGGTAATTGGTACAATAAAGCTTCCAATGACCGAGGGTTATGCTAGCTTAGATGTTGAGTTTCAGGCATTGGATATGCCCATCGCCTTAAACCTTCCGTTGGGATGACCTTGGATACTCTATGTGGGTGCAATCCCCTCTATGTCGCACCAAAAGTTTAAGTTTGTGTTGAATGATGCATTTTTCACCATAATTTGAGATTCTCATTTACCTCAGATCAGACAGGTTGAGAAGGACAGTGTTCAGGTGCCGCATGATTCTTTAGATATTCGGCTCAGTGGATTTAGGATGGATCATACAATCTAATGTCTCTGCTATGAGGTCACGATAAAAACTTCTTCACCTTTGCTCTCTACAGCAGTAGGTGCTCTCCATGATAAGGGAATTCTGCGACTTTCCCAAAAAAGGCTTAGGCCGAACTGTCAAGGAATTCCTAGCTTTCGGGACATGGAAAACAAGAATGACCAGCTCGGCTTAGGATACAAGCCAACTAGAAAGGAGAAGAACGAAGCTATTCGGAAGCTCTCTCAGGCCAAGAAAGAGAAGAAGAATGAGAAGCACATGAACATAACCAAGATCCCTACTGTGAGTAGACAATTCATCAAAGAAGGAGAAAGTGGGATCTTTTATGAATTTTTGGAGCCAATTTATAGTGTTGAGACTGTGAAGCAGATAAAAGTATGGGAGATATTCTATGATTGGGAGTGGGTAGATGATAAGGAACTGCCAATAAGACCAAGCTGGGTGCCAAAAAAGTTTCAGATTGGATGGATTTGACGGAGCCAGAAGCAATGACAGCATGCTTCACATATATATTTATCTCAATGCTTATCTGAAGTGGACAACCAGAACGTGGACCCAGTATGCCTAATCACTTCAGCACAGGGTGACACACAGAATTGGATGATCAAGTACGGAGTGCTTTTGGGGGAGAGGTTACTGAAGGAAGTCACGTGGCAAAACATGCTCCAGAATCGAAAGACTTGAATTGAAAGCATATGTCACTAGCCAATTTAAATATGCTTACCTAATATGTGTTTCCAGACAACCTGATTGATAATATAATGCTAGATTTCAATTATCCCTTAGCTGCTCATATAGGCTATAATAAATTAATCAACCCAGCTAATGATGAGTCACAACTAATGGACTTAGAAGAGAAAAATAGTTAAAAAAAATGACGAAAGAAATTGAAAACTAGAATCTAGTCGTGTCCAACCAGTGGTTGAGGAAACAATTAAAGTCAACATAGGTTCCCTTGAAAATGTAAAAGAAATTAAAATTGGGGCTAGTGTAGATGAGAGAGAAAGAAAAGAAATGACTACACTTGTATTTGCTTGGTCATATAGTGACATGCCTAGTATAGACACAACCATCATGGAACACCAGCTACCTATCATACCCGAAGCCAAACATGTCAAACAGAAACTCTGCAAGTTGAGACCTGAGTGGTCCCTCAAGCTTAAGGAGGAGGTGATGAATTTACTCAAGATTGGATTCATCTGAGTGATCAAATATCATACCTGGCAAGCCAATATTTTAACCATTCCCAAGCCTTCTAGTCAAGTCCGGATGTGTGTTGATTAGAGAGGCCTAAAACGAGCTTCTCCCAAAGATGATTTCCCTATACCCATCATAGACCTGATCATAAACAACACAGCCGAAGATGAGTTGGTGTCCTTTGTGGATTGTTTTGGCGGGGTATTACTAGATAAAAATGGCTCTCGAGGATCTAGAAAAGACAGCCTTCACAACAACTTGGGATACCTTTTCTTACACAGTGATGCCTTTGGGGTTGAAGAATGTTGGGGGCTACGTACATACCAGTGGGCGCTACTACCTATTGCCTAACATGATCCATAAGGAGGTGGAAGTTTATCTGGATGATATGATCATCAAGTCTAAGAAAAGGGAAGATCACTACGGGGTGCTGAGAAAATACTTTGAGAGGACAGTGTAATGTAAGTTTGAACCCACAGAAGTGTGCATTTGGAGTCACAGTCAGAAAGTTACTAGGTTTCATGGTGAGCAAACGAGGGATATAGGTGGACCCAGCCAAGATTAAAGCCATAGTTGAGATGCCTCCATCAAAATCGAGAAGAAAATCCTTACTGGATTAGCTGATTTATTTCATAGTTAACCATGATCTGTGAGCTTGTGTTCAGACTGTTAAAGAAGGAATAGAACCCTTGTGTCAAGAAGCCTTCAACAAGATCAAGCAGTACCTTAGCAACCTCACAGTCTCGAGTCTGCTGGTACCTGGTATTCTTTTGTTACTCTACCTGATCTTGACTGATACCATTATCGGAGCCATGTCAGCCCAACATGTGGAGAATTCATTGGTTGAGAGGGCCATATACTATATGAGTAAGAAGTTGACCCAGGGAGAGGTGAACTATTCAACCTTGGAGAAAACATATGTATCTTTGGTTTGGGTAACTCAAAGTTTAAGACATTATGTCCTGGTGTACCCTATTAGATTATTGGCCAGAAAGGCCCCCATGAATTACTTGTTTGAGAAACACGCCTTGTTTAATGGCACAGAGAAGTTAAACAGAGGAAAGGTCAGAGCTGACATGTTAGCCTATTGTCTGACAGATGATATCAGTTGATGAGCGAGGTTCCTAGATGACAGAGTATGCATTGTTGAATTAGAGATGAGATGACAGCTATACTTTCATCGAGTAGCAAAAAACAAAGGTTTTAGAGTAGGGATATTGTTGATCTTATTAGATGGAGCTCACTTGCCTATAGCCATCAAGCTGATATTCGACGGTACTAACAACACCGCCGAATTTGAAGCTTGTATGATCACTTTACAGATGGCCCTAAGCTTAGGATCTCAGGAGATCACAGTTTATGGAGATTCGACATAGATTATATACTAAATCTAGGGTATGTAGAGGATTAGAGATGAACATATACAAGCATATCATGCTCATGTAGAGAAATTTGTAGACCAATTTGAAGATGTGGAATTCCATTACCTAACCCAAGCCAAGAACAACTTTGCCGACACCCTCGCCACCCATACATCAATAATGGACATACCTCAAGAACATGAGGTAAAGCCATTTTTCATAGAAAAAATGGACCAACTAGCCTATTTTTTCATTATAGCACCCGTGGAGGCAGATGGAGTAGTCGAGCCTTGGTATACAGATATACAGAATCTCATCCAAGATAGAAAATACCCTAAGGGATGTTTCGCGAAGGACCGAGTAGCTTTGACCAGATGAGCAGCATAACTACCATGTAAGGCTGGAGGTTGTAAAAGAGACACCACAATGGAGAGCACCAGTTGTCTATAACTAAGAGAGAGTGTAACCATGTCATGGAAGATATACATGTAGGAAAGTGTGGACCCCACATGAACGGGTAAATGCTAGCAAATAAAGTCCTCTGTCAGGGATACTATTAGAATACTATGGAGCGAGACTGTGCTTAGTACGTGAAGAGATGTCACAAGTGTCAGGTCTATGCCAACTTGCAACATCTACCTCCTCGAGAATTATACAACATGGCATTCTCATGGCCATCTTCTATATGGGGAATAGATGTGAAAAATAATATCAGTCCCAGAGCGTCTAACGGACATGAATTCATATTAGTAGCCATAGACTACTTAACAATATGGGTGAAAGTTACTTCGTATACTGTGCTTAATGCTAGAAAGGTGACTTAGTTTATTTGAACAAAAATTATTTGTCGATATGGAGTACCTCCAGAGTTGATCTCAGAACACGGGTTACACTTTGAAAGAGAAGTCACAGACTTAGCTGTAACATCCCGAAAATTTGGAGCTCCATCGCCCCAAACTCTTGGAGCGTTAACCTTCTACATTGCATCAAACATGTCAAATCCTATTTACTGACACATACTTCAGAGTTTCTAACTAGACATCAACTCAAATTCTTCAAAATACAAGATTACAATACTGCTTAAACTTAAACAATTAAAACTTAGGTTCTTTATAAACTCAAGTTCTTATAGAAGGAGTTGACAGTACTGATCCACACAGGGATCTTACTATACCTTAGTGGTGGGTTCTCCATAATTCCGCACAAATTCTAAACCCATTCACGAGCATTTTACAGCTGATTACCTACCGAATAGAGTCAAATGAAGGGTGAGCTTTTGAGAGGTTTGCCAACTTTTAGGCCATACCCTACACCTTTCAAGTTATTAATTCTCAAGCTCAAAGTCTCATCCACTCTAGTCCCGTCCTTTTTTTTTCTATCCATGTCTGTGAGCATATAAACAAAGTACATAATAACATAGCTATAAACTGAAAAGCACAGAAAAATAAATGTTCAAAACATCATTGTTTGAAATTCAGTCCCTAAGGGACTATAACCAATGTTCTAATAGCAAGGCCTAACTCTTAACTTAGGGGCTAACAGCAGCAATCATCCTCGTGTCCTCTTATAAGATTTCTAGGGTTGGGCTCTTTCTTTTTGCTAGACTCCGAAGCCTCTTGGGTCTCCTCCTCGATTTCCTCTGCTTCAGCTTTTTTTGCCTCTGTTTCTTCTTCATCACCTCCTAAATATTCCTCTTCCTCAGTAGCTCTGGATGACCTTCATGTTGGCCATAATGAAGGGGACAACGCCTTCCTTTTACTACCGATAGTAATTTCTTTCCCTTTAGACTATGGTGGTCTAGGTTAAGTTACTCTCTGGTCCAAGTCTGGGGGTCATTCTTATACTTTTTATCTGCTTGGCCTTGGAAATGATTGGAGTTGCCCTAGGAGTACTAGTAGCAGTAGTAACAAGGTCTGGGGGTTCTGTCGAGCTCGACCAATAGCTCGATCCACCTCCCGTGGCACTGACAGAATATGAGTACCCTAGCCATACTCCCCAATCTCCTTGATCACCTTAAGGACGTGAAGGCACCACAGCTGGACGAAGTCGTCCCCGTTGCTAAATAGGGTCTCCCTTAAAGTGTAAACTAAAATCTCCCCGATGAATTGATCAACCACCACGGGCTCTACCCCCTATAAATTCATGTGCTCATAATGAGAGTGGATAAGACCCAAGATATCGAACCACCCTTCTTAAAGGATGCATCATAACTGGGTAGCCAGAACGCAAGGTCTCGATCCTTATCAAGATCATGGGCCCAAGGAACAGGCCTCCCATTGAGAACGAACAAGGTCTGGATCCTTATCAAGATCATGGGCCCAAGGAACAGGCCTCCCTTGAGAACGAACACTGTTGATGTTTGTGAAATCAAACGGGGTGGCTGTGGCCTCCTGAATGGCATATGGAAGGTGTTGGTGGACAGTGCTAGTCAAGACATAGAAGTTGTTTCTTACTCCGAGTAAAAGCATACATGCCATCCAGAAGGGGCAAAAACTCGTTGCAGCTAATCTATTCTTAACGGGGATGAAGATTTTGGCCCACCAGTCTCTCACAAGGTTAGGAGAGCCCCTACATCTCATATTCATGGGGAGGGGTTGCAAGTTCGCATAATAAAGAATGAAACTTAAAGAACCATCTGATTCATCAAAGATTTACATGAAAGACCTAATGCGTGGAAGCTACCATGCAAGGGCATGGTGTGTGTGTGTGAAGCAAGGTGAAATAGTTTATGTCCAAAAGAAAATTCAAGTAAAACATACCTCTTCTGCAAAGTAGAGAGCTTCGAGGTGAGGGCCCTTCTCTAGAGTGAGCAAAGATTGATCATCGGTTTGTTCTTTAGCCAAAATCTGGAGATCTTTTCGATTTGGGGTCCCCCTTTGTGTCCTTTGTGAGTTCATACATATTCCTCTATATCCTTGTGAAATTGAGAGGAAATTAATGGTACTTATAAGCAAGGGGTGTGATTAGGGCTAGAATATATGACCTATGACTCTTAGAGAGAAGAGATCTGAAAGAGATTGGAGTGGCATAGAATTGGAAGTGTTTGAGAAAAACACTAACTTGGTCAAGGTGATTGACCAACCAGCCGGTTTTGGATTCTTCAAATTTCAACAATCACAAGGTTTCTAATTAACCGGCCTGTTTTCATGCCAAATTTTTAAAAATTCCCAAAACGCACTAACCAACGGACCAATTTTAGATCCAAAGTTCCAAAATTTCAGAATCTCTCACCAATTCTAACCAACCAGCAGGTCTTTTAAGTTCTTTTCAAAAAAAAATTAGGATGCATGCTTTTGTGCTTGTGTGCCTCCAGTAATTGCACCATCAATATAGTTTTTGTATGTTTGACTGCCTGTGCATTGTCCCGTGATAACTTTCTTATCCAGCATCTGTGTGGTTGCATGCCCAACATCTCATCCTCGGGTTGGTTCACGGCCCAAAATTTTCAAATCTATTGTTCTATCCAAAGATTCTTTAGCCAATGCAAGATTCTGCCCCGTTGCCAGTTGCAATAGTATTCTCTTGTGAAGTGAATTGATTCCTTCACGTCCAACAATCAACTATCTTTATGACATTTTCTAGCTCCGGCTACAAGTTAACCTTTCACTTTGTTCATTGACTCTTTCGAATCGATTTAGGGGCTCCCTAACGTTCAAAGTTATTTTTATTCTGTTCGTCGACCCTTTTCAAATCGATTTGAGGGCTCTGATAATGGTCAATATCCTTTCCATCTTGTATGTCGACCCTTTCGAATTGATTTCGGGGCTTCGGGAACATACAAAACTCTTTTGTACATCTAGACAACTCTTTTAAATTGATTTAGGGGCTCTGGTATCTGAACATAAGTTTTGTTTTTGACCATTCAAAATGATTTGATGGCTCCGGTAATAGCAAAAATTTCTCTTTGGTTGGTCATCCTTCAACCCTTGCAAACCAATTTGGGGTTCTCAGGTATCTAGACATGAGCCTTGTCTGTGGACCATCTAAATTGATTTAATGGTTCCGGTAACAGACAAGATGTTTTTCTTTGATATATCGTCCGTTGACCCTTTCAAATTGATTTAGGGGCTTTGGCAACTAACCAAGAGGATATTCCTTTTATATGACGTCAACCTTTTCAAATCAATTTGGGGGGTTTCGGCATCTAGACATGGGTTTTGTTCGTCGACCATTCAAATCAATTTGGTGGCTCCAGCAACAGGCAGAATTTCCTTGCTAATATTGTTCAACGACCAATCGTTATTACTATTGGCTCCGACTTCAAATAATATTTGTACTCCATCTAACTACATATCATATTTGAAGCGATGACTTAAGCCTCTTTCTTAAGGAAGGGCTTGACTCTAGGATTCCTCCTGGGGAGGATACGTAGGAAACCTGTAAATGCCTGATCTCATATCTGTGTGAGTCTTTGATTTGTGCTTGAGTCACGTGATTTTTTTTCGTGTTTTTCCTACAAAAATGCGTTGTCCTTATTTTTTTGGTGATGTTCGCCTGCAAGATCCCCAAGGGACTCTTATGTGGTAATTGAGAAACCCTATTTTTGTAAATATTTTCAATTAAATAAATAATGGGCTTTATATTTATTAAATGACATTATTGAGCTAGGCTTGGTAATGTTGTTTGATTATTTAATGCGGTCCAGTTTTCTTTAATTAATTTGATCCAGTTAAATCATATAGTCCAGTCTACTTAAGTTGTTCAGTCCAGTCCATTGCATTAGTTGAATCCATCGTATTAGTCCAGTCCACGGTCTAGATTATTCTAATTGATACGGGTAGCGTTTGACAGAGTTTGCCATTTAAAGTTTTTTTTTTCCCGAAAACTGAAAAGAGTTTTTTTTCTCATTAATTTAAAAAAATGTTGGACGTTTCACAGGATTCTGGTTTTCAAAAAACTGAAAACCAAAAGCATTTGACAGGACAACTTTTTGAGCATTTTTTTATATATATTCTCATATAATTAATAAATACTACAGAAATGTGTAAAACTCAAATAGTAAACAATAACAATTCAAGTATATTTTATCTCTTACAAATTTCAATGATTGAAATGCATAACATTTCGCAAAATCTCATAATTTTTACATTTATAGTCTAAGATTCAATTGGTATTAAACAAATCTCAACAATAAATCAACTTCTTTTATCCCAAATCTTTCTAGCAATGCGATCTCTAATTACCCTCATTCTTTGTTGTTGTTGATGATTACTTATATCCATCAGAATTTGATCTTGTGAGTTGGTCTCCGTGCCTTCAACAATCATATCTTTCCTTGCAAAATCTTGAATGACAAATAAAGATGACCAGTAACCATCACTCCACATTTTATAGTGAAAATTAACACAATGAAACTATGGTGATAATATGATAATTCAAGATCAAAGATGGACCAAAACTATACATGATTGAGCCTTCAGGCGTTTGTTATGTGAGTTAACTTGCCCTAGATTAACACAGTGCTTTTGCATATAGAATGATATTTGTTCTGGACTATTTCGATTTGGTTTTGCACTGAGAAATTTATGTCATTCTCTTTTGTTGGTTCCTCTTTGGGTATTCCTTAACTTGTTTAGTTGTTTCCAACTTTTGGTACATATACTTTGGTGCTGCAATTGGGAAAGGAAAACAGGCCCTAAAACGTAAGTGCAAAAAGTTTCATAGTGAATAATCTCGACTTTTAGAACCTAAGAACTAGAAGGAACTATATCTTGTGTTCCCCTTTGTGACTGTTCTACCATATTGGGACACCAGCTATCTTAGTTTAGAAGCACTATTAAAAGTGATATAGCTAAAAATATCCATCCAATCTACGGACGACACGTGGCAGTTTTACATAACCCGTACTGTCTCATTACTGATATGGCACTTACCATACCAATCACCGGGCAGAATCCTAAAGAAGCTATAACTCTATCAGCAGAGATTGATATGGGATCCTTTAGGATCCTAATGAGATTCTGAATAGAATTGATCAAAGCCCAGTCCTATAGGACTCCTTCTTCACCACTATATAAAGGGGTCAAGCCCCTCAGGTACAGACAAGTTCACACACAATCACACATTGTGTCTTACTGCTTCTTCATAGTTCTACATTGTTAGCCACCTCTGTCTTAAGCATCGGAGCATTCCCCGTCGGAACCCCACCCGGCTCACTCCGTTTCCCTTTTGCAGGCCTGATTTCTGGTGTGATTCCCTCCAATTTACAGACGACACGTGGCAGTTTTGACGTAACCCTGTCTCATTACTGATATGGCACTTACCATACCAATCACCGGGCAGATGTAAAGAAGTTATAAATCTATCAGCAAAGGGATGGGTCTTCAGATCTAAGAGATTCTAAATAGAATTGACCAAAGCCCAGTCCTACTAGGACTCCTTCTTCTACCACTATATAAAGGGGTCAAGCCCCTCAAGATACAGTTCACACACAATCACACATTGTGTCTTACTGCTTCTTCAGAGTTCTACATTGTTAGCCACATCTGACTTAAGCATCGGAGCGTTCGCCGGAACCCCACCCGGCGGTCACTCCGTGTTCTCTTTTGCAGG
The DNA here is from genome assembly GCA_033070095.1 of Escallonia herrerae. Lineage (NCBI taxonomy): Eukaryota > Viridiplantae > Streptophyta > Magnoliopsida > Escalloniales > Escalloniaceae > Escallonia > Escallonia herrerae. The sequence goes on along the minus strand of JAVXUP010000437.1, from coordinate 465,158 downwards.
CCTGATTTCTGGTGTGGTTCCCGATCCAGTTTTTAGCTGCAACAAAAAGCAAACTTAATGGAAACAATCCTAACAGGGTGTATTGAAAAAGTTACTAGCTTATGTTTGTTAAGCAGTTCATATACCAAACAAACTAAGCTTGACGTTAAAATCAGAGCTCATATTTACGTGAGAAAGAGGACAAGAGGAACTAATTAACTTGGTGAAATCACTTTTACTTGAACACTTGTACCGATGGATCCTTGTTGCCATAATATGAACCTTGTTTATTGGGTGTGGTTTAGTCTTTGTAAGTCCACTGGGCCTGTTCTCCCTGTCAAAAATATTGTCATCCTAAATCCTATACCCTAAGCCCAATTCTAACAGTTTTAAAGCTCAAATTTCTCCAATTCTACGAAGAACTGGGTGTCCTCCATTCAGCAAAACCATGTCTATACGAAAATCGACTGACCAAAGTTCACAAACACATGGTATGTCATTCAAATGAAGTAATACATGCAATACCCCGAATCCTAATATAATTTTTACAGGTTAAAAAAAAAATTAGCGACAAAAATTTTAAAATAGCATCAATGCAATTATTAGCAATTTTTAGCGGCGATTAGCGTAGCGGGATATGTAATACCCGTTAAAGTTTTCAATTTCATTATTCTATCGTAAATAGTTCCTTTGGGCATCTTTGTAAAAAAGAAAATTTTTTTATGTACTTATATATGTTCTAAATCTAGGGGTTTTATACAAAAGCTAAGTTGGGTAGGATAGCCCTAATTATGGTTCTCTATTTTGAAGAGATGGAAAAAATTTCATAAGTTTTGAAATAGAGGAAAAGAGTAGAGAGTGTAGAGATAGAAAAGGAGAGAGAAAGTGGAATTTAGGGAGAGAAGAGAGAGTTGGATCAAAGTAAAAGTTGGGGAATCGGATCGGTTGATTCTTTCTTAAGGTAATCTAGAATAAAATTCATTTTATTTTGTGGGTGTGTGTATGTTATGTTTTCTTTAAAAACCTCTGCAAATTAGATAATAGATCATGTATTATTGTTTTTATTCCCACCTGCAACTACACACTTAAAATGTCAAGGTACAATTACCAGATAATAAAATACAATCCTTACAAGTACCATTATTAGATGAAGACTTAAATTAGTGATAGCAATCTATTTCAAAATTGTCATTCAAATTTCACTTTCCACACAAAAGATCTATATTTTACCTATAAAAGTACGAATACTGTAAATCATTTATGGACGATAATGTCCTCTATTAATTATGTCAATAATACTTTTATCCTCATTTTATGACTCCCTTTTAAATTTAGTTGAAATTAAATGAATATTGGGTAAGGAATCTATTCTAAACATTGGGAAATGAAAAGTGTGATGAGAAAGAAAAACAAAACAAAGGAATCCCTTTATTACTCCATTTTTATTTTTTTGGTTGAAATGAAATAAACATCGGCTAATGAATTGGGTAATGAGAACTGTAGTTTTTTTTTCGTGTATGTTTGGGTTAGAAAATAATTAACCAATTGAAAAACTGAAAAAAAAAATCAAAACAAGGAAACTGAAAAAACGTGAAAAATCAATTAAGAAACAAAAAATTATTGGAAAAACAAAAACTATACTACCTATAAAAATACGAATATTGTAAATCAGTTATGGACCATAATATCCTCTCTTAATTACAGCAGTAACACTATTATCCTCCTTTTACGACTCCCTTTTAAATTTAGTTGAAATTAAATTAACATTGGGTAAGGAATTTATTCTAAACATTACAGAAGAATCTCTTTATTACTTCCTTTTTAATTTTTTGGCTGGAATTAAATTAACATTGGATAACGAATTGGGTAATGAGAACTGTAATTTTTTTCCTTACATTTTTTGGGTTAGCAAACAATTAACCAATTAAAAAACTGGAAAAAAAATGAAAACGAAGAAACTGAAATACCTACATAATCAATTAAGAAACAAAAAATTGTTGGAGAAACAAAAACAGAAAAGAAAAAAATGAAGAAGAGGGTTAAATATGCATAAAAAAAAAGGTTTAAATATGGCGCCAATCTCAACTGAAAATCTATTCAGTTATTGCAGTTGAAAATCAGCTGTTTTGCATTTCATATTAATGAAACGTAAAGCACCCGATCTTGAAAATTACAAATCTTAAGTGTATACCATAAATCGATCTAACAAATTACAAAAACAAATATATAGATTCATTTCTTTAATTTTCCATTTGCTTTTCTTTTCAGCAGCACCATCAAACATTTCTTCAATTCAGAAAACCTACAAAGAAGATCTCCAAACATTTATTTGATTACAATTGCGAACATGAAATATATATTTCTTCTAAAATAAGTCACAAAAGAAAAAAAAAACATAACTGAATTATATTATTTGATCTTAAAAAAGTTAATGGTATCACTTCAAAAATTATTATCTCGACCACACGTACAAAACACGTGCTTTATACTAGTAAAAAGAAAAAGGGGCATTAATAGTAGCAAAAGAAAATGATATTGGCATCCTATCACAAGAATTTCGCCCAAAGAAACATGATATAACCGAAAATTTTATTAGAATTAACTTCTGAAAAAGGTCTTCTATTTAAAGGGAAGTTATATGTGTCGTACAACTTATACTAAAATAAACTTCTAAACGTCTTTTTACTAAAGAAGAGTTATATGTGTTCTCTATTTTAGTAAAGGAGATGAGTGCCAAAGCAGTCGGAAAGATAAGCAAGCAGCCTTATTATGCTTTATTCGTTGCTTGAAGAGGCAATATGTAAGCCACACTTTTAATTGAGTTAGTATTTACTATAAGAATTGTTGGTGGCGGGCAATATGTAAGCCACACTTTTAATTGAGTTAGTATTTACTACAAGAATTGTTGGTGGCTTTTCACTGCCCCCTTCAATCAGGTGCCAGTTAGTAAGTGTCCACTAACCCAGAAAACATGTATGGCCAAGGGAGTTTGAGGTGTTATCATGCACATTGAAACTTTAAACAAATAGTTTTATTTCCTTCCCTTTTTTTTTTTTTTTTTCCTTGAAAAGCAGTTTTACTTCCTTAATGGTTGATTGAGCATTTTCTCTTTTTCGTTAGCCAAACAGGCCTTTCTTTCTCCTTCCCCATAGAAAGATAATCCCCTACCTCTATCATCCGAAACTATGCTTTGGTTGGATGAGTACAAACGTTCTATATGGCGGTGCATTATGTTGGGGATTTAGAGGTAGGGGTTGGGGTTGTGGAGGTAAGGACTTGGGCTAGGTGTAGCGGAAGAATATTGGGTGTAGGACGTAATCTAGCCATTCATTAATAGGACGTAAGAGCCGCTGATTGACATAGTTACCAATGGCGAAGATTCGTCCCATACGTCTACATTTTGTACTTGTACATTTAATATGCTGGAAATAAGTTGTGCTAAGCAGGTAACAAGATTGCGTCCATGTATGAGAATCATTCCTTGGGACTCTGCAAAAAGTCTCATGTTCCGGTATGCAAGCCTGAATTGACTGCAATTTTTGACTCATCTACAGATTGGCATACTAGTTTCACATCAGTCTTGTTCATTGTGACGAGAAGGTTTTGTAATCAGTGAACTGCATGACTTGCATGACCATATGATTCATTATGGAACAATTGAGCTTTTGCTCTATTAATTTGAGTAGCTTTAACTTCAACATAGCTACCAATGTCGAAGATTTGCCACTTCCCTGCGTCCTCTAATGATTATTTCAATGGTCCTGTGAGTTGCCTCTGATACCCCACCCACATCCTGAGGTAGCATGGGCGTGACACACCTTTCGAACCCCTTCAAAGACCAGCCATATATAGATTTAGTCACTACATTCAAGGCGGATCTTGTGTATTAAGGCCTATGGATAAAGGAATTACATGTTGTTCAGGGAGGGGTAGGGGATACGGTTTGAAGCAGGGAGGTGGGTCAAGCTTAGGCTTATGCTAATATTATTACATGCTCGCTTTGACATCTTAGCTCAGCTTAGGCTTTAAATGGTTCGTTCACGAAGGGTGACTCAGGGCCTAAGATTGAACGACCTTCAAGAAACTGTACTAGCATTGTTGGTCATATGTATAAAACAAAGTTGTCACTATAACCTTCAATTTTGTTGTCGCTAGTGGCCAATTTTGATGTAGTGTTTGGAAATAGTATAGCAACACTGCATAATCAAGTTGTCTTTCGTCTAATTTTACAAGACCCTAGCCACATGTACAGATTATGTTAGCGTGAATTACTGTTCCGTTTTGCATTTTGTTTATTTGCATTAACCTTAAGCAACCGATACGACATTGACCAGTGTTGATTCTGGATCCCTGAGATTTTGATCCCCTTTCTTAAATTACTTGCAGAAGGCACAAGGTTGTTGTGACCCAAACCTTAAAAAACATGTTGAATCAAATGTTTTACTGGGCTCTGCAACTTGGCAGGAGTGATTCAGGGGCGTAGCTTCGTCAAAGAGGAGTCCATGAAGAACATTGGTATTGGCTATCAAGGCCCTCCGTGAGATATGGCATTGTCAACTATACATGCATCTCAGTTACCTAAAACGGCACTCTTGGATACTTGAAGTGGCAACGGGCACGACAGAAAATAGAGATTTCTGTAAAAGGTCCTGTTTATTCCGAGAGCATCTGTCACTAGACTATACTGGATATCTGGCCGCTAGTGGAAATCCAGAGTGTCCTAGTGCCGGGAGCTAATCTCCTATGGTGGTGTTTTCTTTTTCTTCTTGGATGGATACAGAGTTCAATGGTAGAGGTGTGAGGCATGCTTTGACTGTCTACTTCTAAGAGCAGAAGCTATGCAAGCTAAAGTTACGGGAGTGGTGTGGGGGGAAAACCAAAATCACTTGTAAAACTCTGAGTAATTTGCAAAATTTATGTTGCTTGTGTAGATTGATTCTTCCCTGGATAAAAATTGATATTTCTATTTGAAGCCAAAGTAAATGCTTGAGATTTACTAGTATGGAACCCCTTCTCCACTATTGGGTGCATTTTTTTGATTGTTTTACAGCATACATTTTTTTAGAAATTTTGCTTTTCATGGAAATACTAGCATTCATCTGTTAAGAGAGTGCAAATTTTGGTTTCTAACGTATATTTAGAGTTGCCGAAAAATGTATCACTCGTATTTGTTTGCCTATCCTCTTTCACTTCTTGGCAAATCCACCTATCAAGTATTTACCCCTTTGACAATCACTAAATATTTTCTCATTGTCATTACGTTCCGTAAAGGGCAATCAACTATCTTATTCTTTTGGTCATTCTTCCTAATATAGCTAAAAATACGCCTCCAATCAGTGGCTGACACGCGGTAGTTATGACACATAGTCATCCAGTGGGCCATTACTGATTTGGCACTTGTTATGTTGGTCTCCAAATAGAATTCTAAAAGGATTCTAATTCTATCAGCAGAGATAGACACATAATCCTCGAGGATCCTAATACGATCCCGATTAGATCTGTCCACAGTCCAGTCCTACTAGGATTCTTCTTCTTACAACTATATAAAAGGCTCTACCCCTTAGGTATGGGATAACTTCACACACATATACCATGTCTTACTACTTTCTCAGAGTTCTACATTGTTAGTTGTCTCTAACTTAAGCATAGCAGAGTTCCCCTGCCAGAACCCCACTCGACAGTCACTCCGTGTTCTCTTTTGCAGCACTATTCTCTGGTTATGGTTCCCGATCCAGATTTTAGCAGCAACAGATTGGCGCCATCCGTGGGACCACGACAGGGAACATGGCCAATCATTCATCTTTCAGCAATTCTCCACTTAGTCATTCTTAAAACCGTCATGCACGATCCAATAGTTCTCGTCAACTCAGTCGTTCTCATGACCAATGTTCGACACCCTCGCATCATCGTGACGGTTCTGTAGAAGATGTTCATATTAATGTAACATCCACTACTCTGGAGTCAGATAATAAATCTCGAAGAAACCGATCTCCAACGTCGACTCTGAAGAATGGTGACCTTCGTCATCGTATCAAACATCAGCTATTCAAAACACCCCACGTCGACCTTACGAGAGAAATCCATGAACCAAAAGATGTCGTGAACACAATCTAGCAAACTCTTGACATGGTGGTGGCTCCTTTATCCACCCACCATTCTCACCTGGATCCAAGCGACCTTTGTCTCCGACTCACCTCCAGATCAAGTTATAGTCGTAAGTACAAGTCAGAGGCTGATCCAACATACGATCCCAAAGAAAAGAGCAGAGAACATACAACGAGGAGTGGATCATGCTACCGCAGCGACCCAATAGTCGAGGGCAGTACCAATTTCTCTCTTGAGAAGGTTTTCTAGATCTGACACCTCTCGAAGATCGTTTCATTGGAAGAAGACGCCTGAGTATCGCTCTCAAGATCGAAACTCCTAAAAGGTGGTCAAGTATCATTCACAGGAACAATCTCCCCCGAGGAATGGATCTAAATATCCATTGTCCAAGGCAATGGAGATGGCCAAATTACCACCTAATTTTTGAATGCCTCAATGCGACCTTTATGATGGAAGTGGAGATCCTGGTGAGCATGTTTATCAATTCGAAACAAACATGTTGCTTCACCAGGTACTAGATGCCGTCATGTGTATAGCATTCCTTACCACTTTACGGAAGGCTACACATGCATGGTTTAAATCATTATAGCCGAGGTCCGTGCACTCATTCACACAACTATTAGATCTGTTCCAGAAACACTTTGTAAGCAGCCGCCTACAAAGGAAGAACTTGACTAGCCTACTTAATGTAGTGTAGGAAAATAACGAGTCCTTAGCCCATTACCTTGGACGATTCAATGCAGCAACTTTGGAAGTTGACAATATGGATGAATCTAACTGCATTCCTTCGAGGCCTCCATCCCACCTCCAAGTTCACATTCTTCGTCAACAAAAGCCCACTAGGGAATATGAGAGCTCTTCTTGAGAAGGCTAACAAGTATATACAGGCAGAAGAATATCTGGAGATCCACAGGGGACGACAGGGAGAATGTAAGGAGGAACAAGGGAAACAGTCACGGGAACAAAGTCCCTAAGGAAGAAAGAAGGCGAAACCGACGAACGGTGTCCCAAAGACCCATTTGCCCTAGAGAACTTGACACCCCTCAATATCAAACCATCACAAATATTACACAAGATCAAAGATAATGAAGCTCTCAAATGGCCAAAAAAGATTAGATCACGGGCAAGCAAAAGGAACAAAGACTTGTGGTGCCACTTTCACAGTAACCATGGACATACAACTGTGGATCACTCAAGTGAACAATCGAAGCCCTGATGAAGCATGGACAGTTGAGAAAATATGTATCATGCAAGGAAGGTTGAAATGAAAAATTCCTAATCATTGAGAAAAGAGAAGAACAGGAAGAGAATGCAAGAATAATCAATACCATCTCTGGAGGCCTTGCTTCAGGAGGCTTATCTGGGCAAGCTCCAAAAGCATATGCCAGAGAAGTGTGCATAACGAGCCAGTCCCTAGGTAAGAAACAAAAGACAACACCATTGCCCGCTATCTCGTTCTCCGATGATGATATCGAAGATGTGAAGACTCCTTATGACGACCCATCAGTCATCACCATCAAGGCTGGAAATTTTGACGTGAAGCTTGTTCTAGTTGATAATGGGAGTTCCACTGAAGTCTTATTCTGTGATGCATTTAAGAAGATGAACATCCCGACAGATTGCCTTTGAAAGATGGATACGCCGTTATACGGATTCTCTAATCATCTGGTCATGGTTGAAGGTGTCATCATGCTCCCAGTGGCAGTAGGCACACCCCCGACATAAGCAATCTTGATGATTGATTTTAAAATGGTAAGTGTCCCCTATGTGTACAATGACATACTTAGGCGACCTGTACTAAATCAATTGTGAGCCGTGGTATCAACTTATCACCTCAAGATGAACTTCCCAACATAACAGGGGATCTGAGAAGTCAAAGGAGATCAGATCGTGGCTCGTCAGTGCTATATAACTTCAGATTGATCAAAGAGCAAGGAAGCACTCATCATCGAAGACCTCCAGGAGGACAAGAAGAGGCAAAGGGGTGAACCAATCAAAGATCTCATGAGCATTGAATTATATCCCAGAGAGAAGGAAAAGACGGCTCGGATAGGTTCAACCCTCAAGGAAGACATTAAGCTTAAGCTTGTTAACCTATTGCAAACCTATGCAGACATATTAGCATGGACAGCTGCAGACATGCCTGGAATCGATCCTGAAGTTATCACATACAAGCTCAATGTCTATCCATCTAAGAAACCTGTCAAGTAGAAGAAGAGGACTTTTGCACCTGAGAGACAGGAAAAGATGGGAGAGGAAGTAGACAAACTCTTAACTGCAGGCTTCATTGGAGAGACTTACTATCCCTGTTGGATCGTTAATGTCGTCATGGTTCTAAACCCAGGCAGGAGGTGGCTGATATGCATTGATTATACAAATCTCAACAAAGTATGCCCGAAGGATAGTTATCCCCTCCCAAGGATTGATATTCTCACTAACGTTACTTCAAGCCATGAATTGTTCAATTTTATGGATGCAAATTCTGGTTACAACCAGATTTTGATGCATGAGGATAATGTTTCCAAGCCTTTTTTCATTACTGAGAGAGGGTTATACTGTTACAAAGTGATGCCCTTCGGACTCATGAACGCCGGGGCAACTTATCAGCGCCTGTTGAGCATGATCTTTCAGGACTTGATCAGAAAAACATGGAAGTATACGTTGATGATATGCTCGTCAAGAGCATCAAGGCTGAATTCCATGTAGAAGACCTAAGGGAAACCTTCAACATACTCAGAAAGTACAAGATGAAGCTAAACTGGCTTAAGTGAGCATTTGGGGTTGCATCGGGGAAGTTTTTAGGCTTCATGGTCTCACAGCATGGAATCGAAGCACAACCAGAGAAGATAAAAGCCATCCAAGCCATGACATCCCCAAACACCATTAAACAAGTACAAGAGTTGATGAGTCGGGTTGTAGCTTTAGGAAGATTTATGGCCAGATCGGTTGAACGATGTCTCCCATTCTTTAAAGCTATCTAGAAAGCAAAGGACTTTGCCTGAACGAATGATTGTCAAAAGTCATCCGAGGAACTTAAAGCGTACCAAAGTTCTCACCCTTTGCTTTCCAAGCTACTTCCTTGAGAGGATTTGTTCTAATATCTTTCTGTTAGTAAGGTTGCCATCAGCGCCGTTTTGGTTAGAAAAGAGAACGGGATCCAGAAGCCTATCTACAACGTCAGTAAGGTTTTACAAGATGTAGAGACAAGATACCCAAAGATCGATAAAAAATTGCTAGCCCTCATCACATCAGCTAGGAGCCTCCGGCCATATTTTCAGTCCCATATTATAGTGGTTCTAACAGATCAACCCCTCAAAAAAGTTTTACTGAGCCCCGAGGCATCAAGAAGACTGGTGAATTGATCTATGGAATTAGGAGAATTTGATATCCAATAAAGACCACGTACTGCGATCAAAGCCCAAGCCTTAGCAGAGATCATTGTTGAATGTACATTAGCTGAAGGCCCCCCACATCTGGTGATTTCTGAAGCCAAGATCCTTGGACTCTTTACATGGATGGCTCTTCAGCCATTTGTAGCAGAGGCACAGGAATCATCCTCATCAGCCCAGAGAGTTTCTTTATTGAGTATGCTCTCCAGTTTGGGTTTCAAGCCTCAAACAATGAAGTAAAATATGAAGCTCTTCTTATGGGGATAAGGTTAGCACACGCTTCTAAGGTGGACTCTTTATCAGTGCATAGCTATTCCCAGTTGGTGGTCAACCACATCTTGGGAGAATAAGAAGTGAGAGACAAATGAATGGTTCAATATCTCCAGCTAGTTCCAGCTAGTTAAGACGTTGGCATCAAGGTTCAAGAACTTCACCATTCATCAGATTCCACGAGATCAAAATACACAGGCAGACAAATTATCAAGACTCGCGTCCGTCAAAGTAACAGAAGTCCCGCGCACTGTCTAACTCGAATTCCTCAAGGAGAAAAGTATTAGTTCTAAAACTAACATCGAAGTGGTAGACCAAGAACCATGTTGGATGGACCCAATCATCAAGTATCTGTCTATGGGAGAGGTAACCAGCAAGGTACGAAATCTCCGTGCCAAAGCTGCTAAATATACCTTGGTAGAAGGAGTCTTGTATAGAAAATATTTCACTCTTCTTTTATCTCAGATGCTTACGTCCATCAGAATCCTAATACGCACTACATGAAGCACTTGAAGGGATATGTGGACAACATCTATGAGGAAAAAGTCTAGCTCAGAAGATCTTATGGCAAGGATATTATTGGCCAGCAATGCAGAAAGAAGCGATCAAATTTACGCAAAGGTGCGATAAGTATCAGAAATTTGCCCCAATAACACACACACCAGTCGCTCTTTTGAGTTCAGTAGTCTCCCCAATTCCTATTGCCATGTGGCAAATGGATATACTGAGACCGTTTACAATCGCATCTGGCCAACGATGATTTGTGATAGTGGCAATTGATTACTTCACAAAATAAACTGAAGCAGAAGCTCTAGCAACCATTACTTTAGCCAAATATGAAAATTTCTTTTGGAAAAATGTCGTCTACCGCTTTGGAGTACCCAGGGCTCTTGTTATTCACAACGGGAAGCACTTTAACAATAATAACTTCTGAACTTTCTGCACAAACCTTTTAATTGATCTCCGCTTTATTCTGTCGCCCATCCGCAGTCCAGTGCTCAGACCAAGAACATGAATCAAAGTATCTTGCAAGGTCTGAAGAAGAAGTTAGACGATGCCAAAGGGGGATTGGTTGATGAACTCCTAAATGTGTAATGGGCATATTGAACGACTCCACATTCGGTCACAGGGGAAACACTCTTCCTACTCTTCTTTGGGACAGAGGCAATGTTACCTGTTGAGGTGCGAGTCCCAACAATATGAGCTTTGCACTTCAATAAAGAGGATAATGAAGTTGAACTCTGCAGAAATCTTGATCCGATAGAAAAACATCAAACTCAAGCCTATGAACAATCCGTTGGATCATGCGCTATTACAATCAGAGGGTTCGATCCATGTTGTTTCAAGTGTGAGATTTGGTTCTTCGCAAATTATAAGTATCTGATCCTAAGGCAGTGACAGGAAAGTTATCTCTGAATTGGGAAAGACCTTACCGTGTTCTAAAGGTACTTAAGTCAGGTGCTTACGCACTGGGAACGCTTTCTAGAGATCTAATCCCTCGTACTTGGAATGCTGAAAATTTGCAGAAATATTATCAGTAGCATCTTGCCCGGAGGGAAGACACTCCTTTTTTGGGGCGGACAAAGGGCTCAGACCTTACCAAACCCCAGTAAATCTTAGGAAAATTTTCTTTTCTAGAGTAGTCTTTAGATGACTTCAAAAATAAATGGGTTGCTAAATGATCAAGTGTATACTTTATTTTTTCCCAAATAATAAAAGTTATTTTCCTGAGCATTATTATAATTTAGCATAAGGGATCAAAGCAACTGCTCGAGCAGAATGCTTCTTGCACACTCCTCCTGAGCGGAGTCCCAAGAACAGTTCCCATTCTGTCCGGATGAAGGCATCTGCCCAAAGAGAATGCCGACCGAGTACTCTGCCCAAGCAGAGTCTCGAATTTCTTCTCCTCATTATGTTCGAACGAAGGCATCTGCCCAAGCAGAATGCCTACCGAGCATTCTGCCTGAGCAAAGTCTTGAATTTCTTCTCATTTTTCTGTTCGAACAAAGGCATCTGCCCAAGCAGAATGCCAACGAAGCACTCTGCTCGAGCAGAGTCTCGAATTTCTTCTCCTTTGTAAAACACAAGGTGGAAAAAGGCCTTTACCCAAGTAAAGGGCTGACAGTTTAGCTACAGATCTAACCTGTGAACCAGCAAAGTTTAATGTGGGCATCATCACTCCACTCGACTTTTGCTTCTTCAAAACTTGGCCAAGCGAGGGTGCTAGGCTTCTTTGCCAACTCTTAAGGTGACGAATAAAGAGTTCGTGTCAAAGTAAAACAATAATGATATGTGTATAGTAGTATGAACCAAATAAACACGTAGTAATGTGAAGAAAACACCCTTTAAAGGATGGTGATATATAAAATAAAGATAAATTCTTACAAGCCCTTGGAAGGGCATCAGAAGTACTTAGTCTGAGCAAATACAAAGAAAAGCCTAAGATAACAATATTTAGGGCTCGGGGGTAACGCCTGAAGGACCATCCTTTGGAGGCTGAGAAGTTGTATCCCCCGCTTCTGAAGGTAGGACCATCTTTCCAGTGGGAGACCCAATAGCCGGCATCACAAAGCCGTCTAAGGGGATGTCAAAAAACCGCTTGGTAAATATCTCCTTAGCCTTCAGGAAGCCCATCTCATAGATCTTTAGACCATCATCACTACGCTTCTTCAGCCATTCAACCCCTACATTTCCATCAAGGAAGTCTCAAATGCCTTGATCTCTGACCTCTGCTATCTTCCTCTTCGCCCTCTCCAATCTCTTCTCAAGAGCTTCAACTTGAATGAGAAGATCAGACTCACGTTTACTCAGCTCCTCTGCGAGATGAGTGGCCTCTTCAGCTTGGGCAACGGATTCCCTCTTCTCCCGGCCTTTCAAAGCTACCACATCCTGGCCATCTCAAAGCGCGATAGCATCTGTGCCCCACAGGCTTACATCTGAAGAAGCAAAAATAAATGTTCAACTAGATGAATCAAAGGGCAAAATGGAAAAGAGTGTAAAATGAGATCTCATTGAGTACACAGCTTGGGCAAAGGAGCATGCAAAAGGCTCGTGAGTCTGATCCACAAGAACTTCCATGTCTTTGGTAAAAGCACCGTGTAGAAGATGTTGTTGAAAGACATGGCTGTTCGGCATCCCCATATCGTCTCGCCTAAAAGTCCGTCTAGGCCAAAAGATAGGGTCTTCCTCAATGGACACCCCTTCTATGACTCAGGGAAGATGCTCAAGACGACTGACCTTAGCCCTCTTTGGTACAGGAGGCACGTCAACGCTTCGCAGTTTCTCCTCCCTTTTTCCTTTAGCCTTTTGGAGCAAACCCAAAAAGATTAGCGATGGATTTATGTAATCTATCAACAAAAATGTTACTTCTACTAACGGAATCAATTACGTTTAGCGACGGAATATTTTGTCTCCAAAGGTATTTTTTATATTTTGCCTAATTTCTGAATTTTTTGAAAAAAAATTAAAAAAAAAAGTTTGGCGACAGAATTTTTGTCGCTAAAAGCCTGTAGTATAAGTCTATACCGACATTATTTTCGTTACTAAAAGCCTGTCTCTGAAAACGTTTACCTATCTGTAGAAGGACTTTTAACGACGGAAAGCAACGGAATTCAGTCGCTAAAAGACTATCTATAAAAGTTAAAAAATTGTTTAAATTGGAAAATTTGGATGCGGTAGAGGAAAAGGGCCACTACCATGGTATTTTTAAAAACATTAGTAATTTGCACATACATTGCACATGCCTTGCACATCCGTTGCACGTGTGTTGCACGTGAAGATTTCTTAAATCATTTGTGAGAAATTATCGTCGATAAACGAAAAAAAACTAAACATATTATTACATACGTTACCGCTTTTAAACTTCTCAAACTATGTCAGCACCTCTTTCACGTTCAAAAATCACACTATTGCAATCCGCATATAACGTGCACTCAATTATGTCACGCATACAATGATCTACAAAGGAGTTCCCTTTGCACGAAGGGGCTACAGAGAGGGTGCCATCGTTTGTTTTGCTGCCGAGTTCATCTCTGCACTACTTTTGTACATTACTAGCACTTTTTGAGAATATTTTGAAGAGCTAGAATTGTTATAGGCCATGCTGGCCATGTCGCTTACGATTGTAGAGGCGGGCCAATCTGAGTTCGGGTGGAGAAAACTTGCTTCCTTTGCATTCTGATTCCTTGGTCTTGTTACTTTGAATTCTTGTTAAGATTAACGGAAAGGTGCTTGTATGTGTTACATGGTAAAATGAGCAATTAATTAGCTAAAATCTAGAATTTTGATTTATTTAGTTGTGTTAAAAATTGAGCGGTCATTGGTTTCGCTAAATACTTGAGGAGGTTGATCCAAAAACTTGACGTATTTAGCAGGTTTATTTGTAAGTCCCCTTTTGTTTTCGCCATCTATGTACTTTTAGAACATCAAAACTACTAAGTAAATTAGGCAAAGCTTAATGCTGCGACGGATGTGGCTTTTTTAAAAAAACAAAGCTTATGATTTAAGAAACGTGTCATACAACAATCCAAAACACATGATTACAAAACTGGTGGCTAGCAGCGGCAATGGTGGCCAGCGAAGGTCGACGGCGCTAACGGTGAAAGGGCCAGTGACAGAGTGGCGAAAATGGTGGTCGGTGATGGTCAGTGGCAGTTGTCAGCAGTGGCTGGCAGTGGTGGTGGCCGCATGATGATTGATGGCGGCTGTTGCTAGAGATGGTGGTGCCCGGCAGACAGTGGTGGTGGTACATAAATGTGACTTTTTAATACATAGGTTTAAAAAGCCGAACCCAAATAACCCACTATTATATAAGCTTAGCCCATTCTAACCCACTTTATACGTAGGTGGGTTGGGATGGGCAAATTTTTAAAGTTTTTTGGTTTGGGTTGGTGAAAACCATAAAACTCAACCCAAAGTCGTAGCCCTAGGTCTAACCATAACTATTGACAGGCGTATTGGGCACGGCTGTTTGCCATCCTTAAGTTTGCTGCCTGTTCAACTCGGTATTACTTCCACATATTACTTCTTACACGACATACTTGGACGGGGTAGAGTTGTTATTGACCTTGCCTGCCAGGTGGCTTACCGTTCCTGAGATCGTAACAGAGACAAGGCACTCGGAGGTCAGGTGGAAGAGAGCTTGCTTCAGGTATTGTTGGAATCAAACTAAGTTTGACCTAGTTGTTTATTGATTGGTAATCTAGGTGGGAATATGAACTCCGTGGCTAACCAACTTTTTTGGTGTTAATAGATATCGTTGTTCTGAGGAGGTATTTGACAGTTTCATGACATATTTTAGTTTGTGCGTTGCCATTGTTCAGGGAACTCTAGCGTTGCTAGAGTATACATTGTGGTTCGATAGCGCCAGGAGTGATGACATCAACTACTCGGCCCTTACGCTGCTTACGGCTTCATTCACGTTCGATACCAGACTATACGGCTCTCAGGATGACCAAGTGTGAGCGCGTGTTATGTATATATTTTATGATATACTATTTATAAAAGTGTGAATAGATGTAAATCATTTTGTAGAAAAAACTATCTTCACAAAATATATTAACGACATCATTGTCCTTACCTGTAAAAGTACATCAATTGATGTTGTGCCAGATACATAGAAGACTCTTCATCTTGATAGGCAGGATCCTCTGCCAAAGTTAATGTGCATTTATACGTTAATGTCATTTATTTATTTTTTTGTGATTTTTTGTGAAAGTTTTGTGGAACTAACCCCATGCAATGGAAAACTACGACAAAAATAGTCTTTAGCGATGGACTTTTCCGTGCTAAAGACCCCAAATCCATCTGTTAAGACTTTTATAGGCGGAACTTCTGTCAATAAAAGGTTGTTGGTAATAACCTCGTCCCTAGAAGATTAGCGACGGAATTATGTAATCTGTCAACAAAAGTGTTACTTCTACTGACCGGATTAACTACGTCTAGCGACGGAATATTTCGTCACCAATGGTATTTTTTATTTTTTGCCTAATTTCTAAAATTTTTAAAAAAAATTAAAAAAAACCTTTGGGGACCGAAGTTTTGTCGCTAAAAGCTTGTAGTATAAGTCTATAGTGACATTAATTTCGTTACTAAAAGCCTGTCTCTGAAAACGTTTGACTCTCTGTAGAAGGACTATTAGCGCCGGAAGGCAACGGAATTCAGTTGCTAAAAGACCGTCTGTAAAAGTTAAAAAAATATTTAAATTGGGAAATTTGGATGCTCTAGAGGAAAAGGGTCACTACCATGGTATTTTTAATGCCACTAGTAATTTGCACGTCCGTTCCACGTGTGTTGCACGTGAAGATTTCTTAAATCATTTGTGAGCAATTACCGTCTATAAACCAAAAAATCTAAACATAGTATCACATACGTTACCGTTTTTAAACTTTTCAAACTATGTCAGCACCACTTTCACGTTCAAGAATCACACTATTGCAATCCGCATATAACGTGCACTTAATTATGTCACGCATACAATGATCTCGAAAGGAGTTCCCTTTTCACAAGGAGGCTATAGAGAGGGTGCCATCGTTTTTTTTGCTGCCGAGTTCATCTATGTACTACTTTCGTATATTACTAGCACTTTTTGAGAATATTTTGAAGAGCTAGAATTGTTATTGGCCATGTCGCTTACGATTGTAGAGGCGGGCCAATCTGAGTTCAGGTGGAGAAAACTTGCTTCCTTTGCATTCTGATTCCTTGGTCTTGTTACTTTGAATTCTTGTTAAGATTAACGGAAAGGTGCTTGTATGTGTTACATGGTAAAATGAGCAATGAATTAGCTAAAATCTAGAATTTTGATTTATTTAGTTGTGTTAAAAATTGAGCGGTCATTGGTTTCGCTAAATACTTGAGGAGGTTGATCCAAAAACTTGACGTACTTGAGTGGCTTTATTATGCAATGGAACACTACAACAAAAATAGTTTTTAGCGACGGACCTTTTCCTGCCAAAGACCCCAAATCCAACAGTTAAGACTTTTATAGACAGAACTTCTGTCAATAAAAGTTTGTTGGTAATAACCCCGTCCTTAAAAGATTAGCGACAGAATTATGTAATCTATCGACAAAAATGTTACTTCTACTGACGGATTAATTACGTCTAGCGACGAAATATTTCGTCCCCAAAGGTATTTTTTATATTTTGCCTAATTTCTAAATTTTTGAAAAAAAATAAAAAAAACGTTTGGTGACCGAATTTTTGTCGCTAAAAGCATGTAGTATAAGTCTGTAGCGACATTAATTTTGTTATTAAAAGCCTGTCTCTGAAAACATTTACCTATCTGTAGAAGGACTATTAGCGACGGAAAGCAACGGAATTCAGTCGTTAAAAGACCATTTGTAAAAGTTCAAAAATTGGGAAAATTGGATGTTGTAGAGGAAAAGGGCCACAACCATGGTATTTTTAATGCCGCTAGTAATTTGCACGTGCCTTGCATGTCCGTTGCACGTGAAGATTTCATAAATCATTTGTAAGCAATTATCATCTATAAACGAAAAAATCTAAACATATTATCACATACGTTACCGCTTTTAAACTTCTCAAGCTAAATATGCAACTCTTTCATGTTCAAAAATCACACTATTGCAATCTGCATATAACGTGCCCTCAATTATGTCCCGCATAGAATGATCTAAAAAGGAGTTCACTTTTCACAAGGAGGCTACAGAGAGTGTGCCATCGTTTGTTTTGCTGCCGAGTTCATCTCTATACTACTTTCGTATATTACTAGCACTTTTTAAGAATAATTTGAAGAGCTAGAATAGTTATAGGCCTCGCTGGCCATGTCGCCTACGATTGTAGAGACGGGCCAATCCGAGGTCTGGTGGAGGAAAGCTGGTTCCTTTGCATTCAAATTCCTTGGTCTTGTTACTTTGAATTCCTCTTAAGATTAAATGCAAAGGTGCTTGTATGTTTTACATGATAAATGAGCAATGAATTAGCTAAAACCTGGAATTTCTATTTATTTAGTTGTGTTAAAAATTGTGCGGTCACTGGTTTCGCTAAATACTTGAGGAGGTTGATCCAAAAACTTGACGTACTTGAGCGGGTTTATCTGTAGGTCCCCTTTTGTTTTCTCAATCTATGTACTTTTAGAACATGAAAACTACTAAATAAATTGGGCTAAGCTTAATGCTGCGACGGATGTGGCTTTTGTCAAAAAAGCTTATGATTTAAGAAACATGTCATACAACAATCCTAAACATCACTCTGGTGGCTAGCAGCGGCGGTGGTGACTAGCGAACGTTGACGGCGCTGACGGTGAAAGGCGGCGGCCTACGGTAGAGCGGCAAAAATGGTGGCCGACGATGGTCAGTGGCGGTTGTCAGCAGTGGCAAGCGGTGGTGGTGGCCACGCGATGACTGATCGCGGATGCTGCTAGCGATGGTGGTGCCCGGCCGACGGTGGTGGTAGTTCACAAATGTGACTTTTCACTAAATAGGTTTTAAAAGCCGAACCCAAATAACCCACTATTATATAAGCTTAGCCCATATTAACCCACTTTATACGTAGGTGGGTTGGGATGGGCAAATTTTTAAAGTTTTTTGGTTTGGGTCGGTGAAAACCATAAAACTCAACCCAAAGTCGTAGCCCTAGGTCTGACTGTAACTATTGACGGGCATTTTGGGCATGGCTGTTTGCCATGCTTAAGTTTGCTGCCTGTTCATCTTGGTATTACTTCCACATATTACTTCTTATACGACTTACTTTGACAAGGTAGAGTTGCTATTGACCTTGCCTGCCAGGTGGCTTACGGCTGCTGAGATCATTGCAGAGGCGAGGCACTCGAAGGTCAGGTGGAAGAGAGCTTGCTTCAAGTATTGTTGGAATCAAACTAAGTTTGACCTAGTTGTTTATTGATTGGTAATCTATGTGGGAATATCAACTTCGAGGCTAACCAAGTTTCTTGGTGTTAATTGATATCGCTATTCTGAGGAGGTATTTGAGAGTTTCATGACATATTTTAGTTTGTGTGTCGCCATTGTTCAGGGAACTCTAGCGTTGCTAGAGTATACACTACGGTTTACTAGCGCCAGGAGTGATGACATCCACTACTCGGCCCTTATGCTACTTACGGCTTCATTCACGTTCGATACCAGGCTATACGACTCTCAGGACGACCAAGTGTGAGCGTGTGGTATGTATATATTTTATGATATACTACTTATAAAAGTGTGAATAGATGTAAATCATTTTGTAGGCAAAACTATCTTCACAAAATATATTAACGACATCATTGTCCTTATCAGTAAGAGTAAATGAATTGATGTTATGCCAGATATATAGAAGACTCTTCATCTTGATAGGCAGGATCCTCTGCCAACGTTAATGCGCATTTATACATTAATGTTATTTTTTTATTTTTATTTTTTTGGGTGTGTGTTTTTCAGTGAAATTTGTGCGGAACTAACCCCATGAAATGAAACACTACAACAAAAATAGTCTTTAGCGATGGACTTTTCCGTGCTAAAGACCCCAAATCCATCGGTTAACACTTTTATAGACGGAACTTCTGTCAGTAAAAGGCTGTTGGCAATAACCCCGTCCCTAGAAGATTAGCGACAGAATTATGTAATCTGTCAACAAAAATGCTACTTCTACTGACGGGATTAACTACGTCTAGCGGCGGAATATTTCGCCAGCAAAGGTATTTTTTATATTTTGCCTAATTTCTGAAATTTTTGAAAAAAATTAAAAAACATCTTTGGCGACCGAATTTTTGTCACTAAAAGCTTGTAGTATAGGTCTACAGCGGCATTAACTTCATTAATAATAGCCTGTCTCTAAAACGTTTACCTATCTGTAGAAGGACTATTAGCGACGGAAAGCAACGGAATTTAGTTGCTAAAGGACCCTCTATAAAAGTTCAAAAATTGGGAGATTATTGGATGCTATAGAGGAAAAGGGCCACTACCATGGTATTTTTAATGTCACTAGTAATTCGCACGTCCGTTGCACGTTAAGATTTTGTAAAACATTTGGGAGAAATTTTTGTCTATAAATGAAAAAATCTAAACATATTATCACATACGTTACCGTTTTTAAACTTTTAAAACTATGTCAGCACCAATTTCAATTTCAAGAGTCACACTATTGCAAACCACATATAACGCCCACTCAATTATGTCGCGCATACAATGATCTAGAAAGGAGTTCCCTTTTCACAAGGAGGCTACAGAGAGGGTGCCATCGTTTGTTTTGCTGCCGAGTTCAACTCTGTACTACTTTCGTATATTACTAGCACTTTTTGAGAATATTTTGAAGAGCTAGAATTGTTATAGGCCTTGCTGGCCATGTCGCTTACCATTGTAGACGTGGGCCAATCCGAGGTCGGATGGAGAAAACCTGGTTCCTTTGCATTCTAATTCCATGGTCTTGTTACTTTGAATTCCTTGGTCTTGTTACTTTGAATTCCTGCTAAGATTAAATGCAAAGGTGCTTGTATGTGTTACATGGTATAATGAGCAATGAATTAGCTAAAATCTAGAATTTCTATCTATTTAGTTGTGTTAAAAATTGAGCGGTCATTGGTTTCGCTAAATGCTTGAGGAGGTTGATCCAAAAACTTGACGTACCTGAGCGGCTTTATTTGTAGATATCTATGTCGGAATATCAACTCCGAGGCTAACCAAGTTTCTTGGTGTTAATAGATATCGCTATTCTGAGGAGGTAATTGAGAGTTTCATGACATATTTTAGTTTGTGCGTCGCCATTGTTCAGGGAACTCTAGCGTTGCTAGAGCATACACTGCGGTTTGATAGCGCCAGGAGTGATGACATCAACTACTCGGGCCTTACGCTGCTTGCGGCTTTATTCACGTTCGATATCAGACTACACGGCTCTCAGACGACCAAGTGTGAGCGTGTGGTACGTATATATTTTATGATATACCACTTATAAAAATGTTGATGTAAATCATTTTGTAGACAAAACTATCTTCACAAAATATGTTAACGACATCATTGTCTTTATCTGTAAAAGTAAATGAATGTTGTGCTACATATATACAAGACTCTTCGTCGTGATATGCAGGATCCTCTGCCAACGTTAATGCGCATTTATACGTTAGTGTTATTTATTTTCTTTTTTTGTGTGTGTTTTTTTGTTAAATTTTTGTGGAACTGACCACATGTAATGGAACATTACGACAAAAATAGTCTTTCGCGATGGACTTTTGCGTGCCAAAGATCCCAAATCCATCGGTTAAGACTCTTATAGACGAAACCTCTGTCAGTAAATGTTTGTTGGTAATAACCCCGTCCATAAAAGATTAGCGACGGAATTATGTAATCTGTCGAAAAGAATGTTACTTCTACTGACAGGATTAATCACGTCTAGCGACGGAATATTTTGTCACCAAAGGTATTTTTTATACTTTGCCTAACTTCTGAATTTTTTGAAAAAAAATAAAAAAAACATTGGCGAAAGAATTTTTGTAGCTAAAAGCCTGTAATATAAGTCTATAGCGACATTAATTTTGTTACTAAAAGTCTATCTCTAAAATGTTTACCTATCTGCAAAAGGACTATTTGCGATGGAAAGCAACGGAATTCAATTGCTAAAAGACCGTCTGAAATAGTTAAAAAATTGTTTAAATTGGAAATTTTGGATGCGGTAGAGGAAAAGGGCCACTACCACTGTATTTTTAATGCCACTAGTAATTTGCAGGTATGTTGCACGTCCGCTGCACGTACATAGCACGTGAAGATTTCTTAAATCATTTGTGAGCATTTATCGTCTATAAACAAAAAAAATCTAAACATATTATCACATACATTACCATTTTTAAACTTTTCAAACTATGTCAGCACCAGTTTCACATTTAAACATCGCGCATAAAAGGGCCCCACCATGGTATTTTTAAAGCCACTTGTAATTTGCACGTACGTTGCACGTGCCTAGCACGTCCATCGCACATGAAGATTTCTTAAATCATTTGTGAGAAATCATCGTCTATAAACGAAAAAATCTAAACATATTATTGCATAACTTACCGCTTTTAAACTTCTCAAGCTAGGTCCGTAACTCTTTCACGTTAAAAAATCATACTATTGCAATCCGTATACAACGTGCACTCAGTTATGTCGCGCATACAATGATCTAGAAAGGAGTTCCCTTTTCACAAGGAGGCTTCCGACAGGATGCCAACGTTTGTTTTGCTGCCGAGTTCATCTCTGTACTACTTGTCTAACCGTAAGTTGTAGCCCTAGGTCTTACCGTAACTATTGACAGGCATTTTGGGCATGGCTATTTGCCATCCTTAATTTTGCTGCCGGTTCATCTCGTTATTACTTCTGCATATTCCTTCATATGCAACATACTTCGATGAGGTAGAGTTGTTATTGACCTTGCCTGCCAGGTGGCTTACAGTTGCTGAGATGGTGTTAGAGGCGAGGCACTCGGAGTTCCGAAAGAAGAGAGCTTGCTTCAGGTATTGTTGGAATAAAACCAAGTTTGACCTAGTTGTTTATGGATTGGTAATCTATGTGGGAATATCAACTCCGGGGCTAACCAAGTTTCTTGGTGTTAATAGATATCGCTATTCTGAGGAGGTATTTGAGAGTTTCATGACATATTTTACTTTGTGCGTCGCAATTGTTCAGGGAACTTTAGCGTTGCTAGAGTATACACTGCGGTTTGATAGCGCCAGGAGTGATGACATCAACTACTCGGGCCTTACGCTGCTTACGGCTTCATTCACGTTCGATATCAGACTACACGGCTCTCAGACGACCAAGTGTGAGCGTGTGGTATATATATGTTTTATGATATACCACTTATAAAAATGTGGAAGTATGTAAATCATTTTGTAGACAAAACTATCTTCACAAAATATGTTAACGACATCATTGTCTTTATCTGTAAGAGTAAATGAATGTTGTGCCACATATATACAAGACTCTTCGTCGTGATATGCAGGATCCTCTGCCAACGTTAATGCGCATTTATACGTTAGTGTTATTTATTTTCTTTTTTTGTGTGTTTTTTTGTGAAATTTTTGTGGAACTGACCACATGTAATGGAACATTACGACAAAAATAGTCTTTCGCGATGGAGTTTTGCGTGCCAAAGACCCCAAATCCATCGGTTAAGACTTTTATAGACGAAACCTCAGTCAGTAAATGTCTGTTGGTAATAACCCCGTCCATAAAAGATTAGCGACGAAATTATGTAATCTGTCAAAAAGAATGTTACTTCTACTGACATGACTAATCACGTCTAGCGACGGAATATTTTGTCACCAAAGGTATTTTTTATACTTTGCCAAACTTCTGAATTTTTTGAAAAAAAATAAAAAAAACTTTGGCGAAAGATTTTTTGTCGCTAAACTCCTGTAATATAAGTCTATAGCAACATTAATTTCGTTACTAAAAGTCTATCTCTAAAAGTGTTTACCTATCTTTAAAAGGACTTTTAGCGACGGAATTCAGTCGGTAAAAGACCGTCTGTAGAAGTTATAAAAAAATTGTTTAAATTAGAAAATTTTGATGCTGAATAGAAAAAGGGCCACTACCATGGTATTTTTAATGCCACTAGTAATCTGCACGTACGTGGGACGTGCCTTGCACGTCCATTGCACGTGCATTGGACGTGAAGATTTTTTAAATCATTTGTGAGCACTTACCCTCTATGAACGAAAAAATCTAAAAATATTATCACATACGTTACCGTTTTTAAACTTTTCAAATTATGTCAACACCACTTTCACAATCAAAAATCACGCATAAAAGGGCCACCACAATGGTATTTTTAAAGCCACTAGTAATTTGCACGTACGTTGCACGTTCCTTGCACGTCCGTTGCACATGAAGATTTCTTAAATCATTTGTGAGCAATTATTGTCTATAAACGAAAAAAATCTAAACATATTATCGCATACCTTACTGCTTTTAAACTTGTCAACCTATGTCCGTAACTCTTTCATGTTCAAAAATCATACTATTCCAATACGCATATAACATGCCCTCAGTTATGTCACGCATACAATGATCTAGAAAGGAGTTCCCTTTTCACAAGGAGGCTACCGAGAGGGTGCCAACGTTTGTTTTGCTGCGGAGTTCATCTCTGTTCTACTTGTCTAACCGTAAGTTGTAGCCCTAGGTCTTACCGTAACTATTGACAGGCGTTTTGGGCATGGCTATTTGCCATCCTTAATTTTGCTGCCGGTTCATCTCGTTATTACTTCCGCATATTCCTTCATATGCAACATACTTCGCCGAGGTAGAGTTATTATTGACCTTGCCTGCCAGGTGGCTTACAGTTGCTGAGATGGTTGTAGGCTTGCTTCAGGTATTGTTGGAATCAAACCAAATTTGACCTAGTTGTTTATGGATTGGTAATCTATGTCGGAATATCAACTTCGGGGCTAACCAAGTTTCTTGGTGTTAATAGCTATCGATATTCTGAGGAGGTATTTCAGAGTTTCATGACATATTTTAGTTTGTGCGTCGCCATTGTTCAGGGAACTCTAGCGTTGCTAGAGTATACACTGCGGTTTGATAGCGCCACGAGTGGTGACATCAACTATTCAGGCCTTACGCTGCTTACGGCTTCATTCACGTTCGATATCAGACTACACGGCTCTCAGACAACCAAGTGTGAGCATGTGGTACGTATATATTTTATGATATACCACTTATAAAAATGTGGAAGCATGTAAATCTTTTTCTAGACAAAACTATCTTCACAAAATATGTTAACGACATCATTGTCTTTATCAGTAAGAGGAAATGAATGTTATGCCACATATATACAAGACTCTTCGTCGTGATATATGCAGGATCCTCTGCCAACATTAATCCGCATTTATAAGTTAGTGTTATTTATTTTCTTTTTTTGTGTGTATTTTTTTGTGAAATTTTTGTGGAACTGACCACATGTAATGGAACATTACGACAAAAATAGTCTTTCGCGATGGAGTTTTGCGTGCCAAAGACCCCAAATCCATCGGTTAAGACTTTTATAGACGAAACCTCTGTCAGTAAATGTCTGTTGGTAATAACCCCGTCCATAAAAGATTAGCGACAGAATTATGTAATCTGTCGAAAAGAATGTTACTCCTACTGACAGGACTAATCACGTCTAGCGACGGAATATTTCGTCACCAAAGGTATTTTTTATACTTTGCCTAATTTCTGAATTTTTTGAAAATAAATTAAAAAAAAAACCTTTGGTGACAGAATTTTTGTCGCTAAAAATCCTCAAATATAAGTCTATAGCGAAATTAATTTTGTTACTAAAAGTCTATCTCTAGAATGTTTACCTATCTGCAAAAGGACTGTTTGTGATGGAAAGCAACGGAATTCAGTTGCTAAAAGACCGTCTGAAATAGTTAAAAAAAATTTAAAATTGGAAATTTTGGATGCGGTAGAGGAAAAGGGCCACTACCACTGTATTTTTAATGCCACTAGTAATTTGCAGGTATGTTGCACATCTGCTGCACGTACATTGCACGTGAATATTTCTTAAATCATTTGTGAGCATTTATCGTCTATAAACGAAAAAAATCTAAACATATTATCACATACATTACCATTTTTAAACTTTTCAAACTATGTCGGCACCAGTTTCACATTTAAAAATCGCGCATAAAAGGGCCACCACCATGGTATTTTTAAAGCCACTAGTAATTTGCACGTACGTTGCACGTGCCTAGCACATCCATCGCACGTGAAGATTTTTTAAATCATTTGTGAGAAATTATCGTCTATAAACGAAAAAATCTAAACATATTATCGCAGAACTTACCGCTTTTAAACTTCTCAAGCTAGGTCCGTAACTCTTTCATGTTAAAAAATCATACTATTGCAATCCGCATATAACGTGCCCTCAGTTATGTCGCGCATACAATGATCAAGAAAGGAGTTCCCTTTTCACAAGGAGGCTACCGACAGGGTGCCAACTTTTTTTTCTACTGAGTTCATCTCTGTACTACTTGTCTAACCATAAGTCGTAGCCCTAGGTCTTACCGTAACTATTCATAGGCGTTTTGGGCATGGCTATTTGCCATCCTTAATTTTTTTGAGATGGTTGCAGAGGCGAGGCACTCGGAGGTCAGGTGGAAGAGAGCTTGCTTCAGGTATTGTTGGAATCAAACCAAGTTTGGCCTAGTTGTTTATGGATTGGTAATCTATGTGGGCATACCAACTTCGGGGCTAACCAAGTTTCTTGCTGTTGAAAGATATCGCTATTCTGAGGAGGTATTTTAGAATTTCATGACATATTTTAGTTTGTGTGTCGCCATTGTTCAAGGAACTCTAGCGTTGCTAAAGTATACACTGTGGTTTGATAGCGCCAGGAGTGATGACATCAACTACTCGGCTCTTACGCTGCTTACGGCTTCATTCGCGTTCGATATCAGACTATACGGCTTCATTCGCGTTCGATATTCAGAGGACCAAGTGTGACCATGTGGTGCGTATATATTTTATGATATACCGTTTATAAAAATGTGGAAATACGTAAATCATTTTGTAGACAAAACGATCTTCACAAAATATGTTAACGACATCATTGTCTTTATCGGTAAGAGTAAATGAATTGATGTTATGCCACATATATAGAAGACTCTTCATCTTGATAAGCAGGATCTTCTGTCAACGTTAATCCGCATTTATACGTTAATGTTATTTTTTTTGTTTTTATTGTTTTCTGTGTGTGTTTTTCTGTGAAATATTTGTGGAACTAACGCCGTGCAATGGAAAACTACAACAAAAATAGTCTTTAGCGACGGACTTTTCCTTGCCAAAGACCCCAAATCTATCGGTTAAGACTTTTATAGACGAAACTTCTATCAGTAAAAGTTTGTTGATAATAACCCTGTCCTTAAAACATTAGCGACGGAATTATGTAACCTGTCAACAAAAATGTTACATCTACTAACGGGATTAATTTCGTCTAGCGACGGAATATTTCGTCACCAAAGGCCTTTTTATATTTTGCCCAATTTCTGAATTTTTTGAAAAAAAAAAAAAAATTTGGGAACCGAATTTTTGTCGCTTAAAGCTTGTAGTATAAGTCTGTAGCAACATTAACTTTGTTACTAAAAGCCTGTCTCTGAAAATATTTGCCTAACTGAAGATGGACTATTTACGATGGAAAGCAATGGAATTTAGTTGCTAAAAGACCGTCTGTAGAAGTTAAAAAATTGTATAAATTGGGAAATTTGGGTGCGGTAGAGGAAAAGGGCCACTAATAATTTGCAGGTATGTTGCACGTGCCTTGCACGTCCGTTGCACGTGAAGATTTCTTAAATCATTTGTGAGCACTTATCGTCTATAAACGAAAAAAAAATCTAAACATATTATCACATACATTACCGTTTTTAAACTTTTCAAACTATGTCAGCACCAGTTTCACATTCAAAAATCGCGCATAAAAGGGCCACCACCAAGGTATTTTTAAAGCCACTAGTAATTTGCTCGTACGCTGCACGTGCCTTGCACGTCCGTTGCACATGAAGATTTCTTAAATCAAATGTGAGAAATTATCGTCTATAAGCGAAAAAATCTAAACATATTATCGCACACCTTACCGCTTTTAAACTTCTCAAGCTAGGTTCGTAACTCTTTCATGTTCAAAAATCATACTATTGCAATCCGCATATAACGTGCCCTCAGTTATGTCGCGCATACAATGATCTAGAAAGGAGTTCCCTTTTCACAAGTAGGCTACTAAGATGGTGCCATCATTTGTTTTGCTGCCGAGTTCATCTATGTTCTACTTGTCTAACCGTAAGTTGTAGCCCTAGGTCTTACCGTAACTATTGACAGGGGTGTTGGGCATGGCTATTTGCCATCCTTAATTTTGCTGCCGGTTCATCTCGTTATTACTTCCGCATATTACTTCATATGCAACATACTTCGACGAGGTAGATTTGTTATTGACCTTGCCTGCCAGGTGACTTATGGTTGCTGAGATGGTTGCAGAGGCGAGGCACTCGGAGTTCATGTGGAAGAGAGCTTGCTTCAGGTATTGTTGGAATCAAACCAAGTTTGACCTAGTTGTTTATGGAATGGTAATCTATGTGGGAATATCAACTCCGGGGCTAACCAAGTTTCTTGGTGTTAATAGATATCGCTATTCTGAGGAGGCATTTGAGAGTTTCATGACATATTTTAGTTTGTGCGTCGCCATTGTTTAGGGAACTCTAGCATTGCTAGAGTATACACTGCGGTTTGATAGCGCCAGGAGTGATGACATCAACTACTCGGGCCTTACGCTGCTTGCGGCTTCATTCACGTTCGATATCAGACTACACGGCTCTCAGAAGACCAAGTGTGAGCGTGTGGTACTTATATATTTTATGATATACCACTTATAAAAATGTGGAAGGATGTAAATCATTTTGTAGACAAAACTATCTTCACAAAATATGTTAACGACATCATTGTCATTAACTGTATGAGTAAATGAATTGATGTTATGCCACCTATATACAAGACTCTTTGTTTGGATATGCAGGATCCTCTGCCAACGTTAATGCGCATTTATGCGTTAATGTTATTTATTTTCTTTTTTTGTGTGTGTTTTTTTGTGAAATTTTTGTGGAACTGACCCCACGTAATGGAACATTACGACAAAAATAGTCTTTCGCGATGGAGTTTTGCTTGCCAAAGACCCTAAATCCATCGGTTAAGACTTTTATAGACGGAACCTCTATCAGAAAAAGTCTGTTGGTAATAATCCCGTCCTTAGAAGATTAGCGACGGAATTATGTAATCTGTCGACAAAAATGTTACTTCTACTGACAGGATTAATCACGTCTAGCGATGGAATATTTCGTAACCAAAGGTATTTTTTATATTTTGCCTAATTTCTGAATTTTTTGAAAAAATAAATAAATAAAACTTTGGCGATAGGATTTTTGTCGCTAAAAGCCTGTAATATAAGTCTATAGCAACATTAATTTCGTTACTAAAAGTCTATCTCTAAAAATGTTTACCTATCTGTAAAAGGACTTTTAGCGACGGAATTCAGTTGGTAAAAGACCGTCTGTAGAAGTTAAAAAAAATGTTTAAAATAGAAAATTTTGATGCTGAAGAGAAAAAGGGCCACTACCATGGTATTTTTAATGCCACTAGTAATCTGCACGTACGTGGGACGTGCCTTGCACGTTCGTTGCACGTGCATTGCACGTGAAGATTTTTTAAATCATTTGTGAGCACTTACCGTCTAAGAACGAAAAAATCTAAAAATATTATCACATACGTTACCGTTTTTAAACTTTTCAAACTATGTCAACACCAGTTTCACATTCAAAAATCACGCAAAAAAGGGCCACCACCATGGTATTTTTAAAGCCACTAGTAATTTGCACGTACGTTGCATGTTCCTTGCTTGTCCGTTGCACATGAAGATTTCTTAAATCATTTGTGAGCAATTATTGTCTATAAACGAAAAAAATCTTAACATATTATCGCATACCTAACTGCTTTTAAACTTCTCAACCTATGTCCGAAACTCTTTCATGTTAAAAAATCATACTATTCCAATACGCATATAACATGCCCTCAGTTATGTCGCGCATACAATGATCTAGAAAGGAGTTCCCTTTTCACAAGGAGGCTACCGAGAGGGTGCCAACGTTTGTCTTGCTGCGGAGTTCATCTCTGTACTACTTGTCTAACCGTAAGTTGTAGCCCTAGGTCATACCGTAACTATTGACAGGCATTTTGGGCATGGCTATTTGCCATCCTTAATTTTGCTGCCGGTTCATCTCGTTATTACTTCCGCATATTCCTTCTTATGCAACATACTTCGACGAGGTAGAGTTGTTATTGACCTTGCCTGCCAGGTGGCTTACAGTTGCTGAGATGGTTGTAGAGGCGAGGAACTCGGAGTTCCAGAAGAAGAGAGCTTGCTTCAGGTATTGTTGGAATCAAACCAAGTTTGACCTAGTTGTTTATGGATTGGTAATCTATGTCGGAATATCAACTCCGGAGCTAACCAAGTTTCTTGGTGTTAATAGATATCGCTATTCTGAGGAGGTATTTGAGAGTTTCATGACATATTTTAGTTTGTGCGTCGCCATTGTTCAGGGAACTCTAGCGTTGCTAGAGTATACACTGCGGTTTGATAGCGCCAGGAGTGATGACATCAACTACTCGGACCTTACGCTGCTTACGGCTTCATTCACGTTCGATATCAGACTACACGGCTCTCAGACGAACAAGTGTGAGCGTCTGGTACGTATATATTTTATGATATACCACTTATAAAAATGTGGAAGCATGTAAATCTTTTTCTAGACAAAACTATCTTCACAAAATATGTTAACGACATCATTGTCTTTATCAGTAAGAGGAAATGAATGTTATGCCACATATATACAAGACTCTTCGTCGTGATATATGCAGGATCCTCTGCCAACATTAATCCGCATTTATAAGTTAGTGTTATTTATTTTCTTTTTTTGTGTGTATTTTTTTGTGAAATTTTTGTGGAACTGACCACATGTAATGGAACATTACGACAAAAATAGTCTTTCGCGATGGAGTTTTGCGTGCCAAAGACCCCAAATCCATCGGTTAAGACTTTTATAGACGAAACCTCTGTCAGTAAATGTCTGTTGGTAATAACCCCGTCCATAAAAGATTAGCGACAGAATTATGTAATCTGTCGAAAAGAATGTTACTCCTACTGACAGGACTAATCACGTCTAGCGACGGAATATTTCGTCACCAAAGGTATTTTTTATACTTTGCCTAATTTCTGAATTTTTTGAAAATAAATTAAAAAAAAAACCTTTGGTGACAGAATTTTTGTCGCTAAAAATCCTCAAATATAAGTCTATAGCGAAATTAATTTTGTTACTAAAAGTCTATCTCTAGAATGTTTACCTATCTGCAAAAGGACTGTTTGTGATGGAAAGCAACGGAATTCAGTTGCTAAAAGACCGTCTGAAATAGTTAAAAAAAATTTAAAATTGGAAATTTTGGATGCGGTAGAGGAAAAGGGCCACTACCACTGTATTTTTAATGCCACTAGTAATTTGCAGGTATGTTGCACATCTGCTGCACGTACATTGCACGTGAATATTTCTTAAATCATTTGTGAGCATTTATCGTCTATAAACGAAAAAAATCTAAACATATTATCACATACATTACCATTTTTAAACTTTTCAAACTATGTCGGCACCAGTTTCACATTTAAAAATCGCGCATAAAAGGGCCACCACCATGGTATTTTTAAAGCCACTAGTAATTTGCACGTACGTTGCACGTGCCTAGCACATCCATCGCACGTGAAGATTTTTTAAATCATTTGTGAGAAATTATCGTCTATAAACGAAAAAATCTAAACATATTATCGCAGAACTTACCGCTTTTAAACTTCTCAAGCTAGGTCCGTAACTCTTTCATGTTAAAAAATCATACTATTGCAATCCGCATATAACGTGCCCTCAGTTATGTCGCGCATACAATGATCAAGAAAGGAGTTCCCTTTTCACAAGGAGGCTACCGACAGGGTGCCAACTTTTTTTTCTACTGAGTTCATCTCTGTACTACTTGTCTAACCATAAGTCGTAGCCCTAGGTCTTACCGTAACTATTCATAGGCGTTTTGGGCATGGCTATTTGCCATCCTTAATTTTTTTGAGATGGTTGCAGAGGCGAGGCACTCGGAGGTCAGGTGGAAGAGAGCTTGCTTCAGGTATTGTTGGAATCAAACCAAGTTTGACCTAGTTGTTTATGGATTGGTAATCTATGTGGGCATACCAACTTCGGGGCTAACCAAGTTTCTTGCTGTTGAAAGATATCGCTATTCTGAGGAGGTATTTTAGAATTTCATGACATATTTTAGTTTGTGTGTCGCCATTGTTCAAGGAACTCTAGCGTTGCTAAAGTATACACTGTGGTTTGATAGCGCCAGGAGTGATGACATCAACTACTCGGCTCTTACGCTGCTTACGGCTTCATTCGCGTTCGATATCAGACTATACGGCTTCATTCGCGTTCGATATTCAGAGGACCAAGTGTGACCATGTGGTGCGTATATATTTTATGATATACCGTTTATAAAAATGTGGAAATACGTAAATCATTTTGTAGACAAAACGATCTTCACAAAATATGTTAACGACATCATTGTCTTTATCGGTAAGAGTAAATGAATTGATGTTATGCCACATATATAGAAGACTCTTCATCTTGATAAGCAGGATCTTCTGTCAACGTTAATCCGCATTTATACGTTAATGTTATTTTTTTTGTTTTTATTGTTTTCTGTGTGTGTTTTTCTGTGAAATATTTGTGGAACTAACGCCGTGCAATGGAAAACTACAACAAAAATAGTCTTTAGCGACGGACTTTTCCTTGCCAAAGACCCCAAATCTATCGGTTAAGACTTTTATAGACGAAACTTCTATCAGTAAAAGTTTGTTGATAATAACCCTGTCCTTAAAACATTAGCGACGGAATTATGTAACCTGTCAACAAAAATGTTACATCTACTAACGGGATTAATTTCGTCTAGCGACGGAATATTTCGTCACCAAAGGCCTTTTTATATTTTGCCCAATTTCTGAATTTTTTGAAAAAAAAAAAAAAATTTGGGAACCGAATTTTTGTCGCTTAAAGCTTGTAGTATAAGTCTGTAGCAACATTAACTTTGTTACTAAAAGCCTGTCTCTGAAAATATTTGCCTAACTGAAGATGGACTATTTACGATGGAAAGCAATGGAATTTAGTTGCTAAAAGACCGTCTGTAGAAGTTAAAAAATTGTATAAATTGGGAAATTTGGGTGCGGTAGAGGAAAAGGGCCACTAATAATTTGCAGGTATGTTGCACGTGCCTTGCACGTCCGTTGCACGTGAAGATTTCTTAAATCATTTGTGAGCACTTATCGTCTATAAACGAAAAAAAAATCTAAACATATTATCACATACATTACCGTTTTTAAACTTTTCAAACTATGTCAGCACCAGTTTCACATTCAAAAATCGCGCATAAAAGGGCCACCACCAAGGTATTTTTAAAGCCACTAGTAATTTGCTCGTACGCTGCACGTGCCTTGCACGTCCGTTGCACATGAAGATTTCTTAAATCAAATGTGAGAAATTATCGTCTATAAGCGAAAAAATCTAAACATATTATCGCACACCTTACCGCTTTTAAACTTCTCAAGCTAGGTTCGTAACTCTTTCATGTTCAAAAATCATACTATTGCAATCCGCATATAACGTGCCCTCAGTTATGTCGCGCATACAATGATCTAGAAAGGAGTTCCCTTTTCACAAGTAGGCTACTAAGATGGTGCCATCATTTGTTTTGCTGCCGAGTTCATCTATGTTCTACTTGTCTAACCGTAAGTTGTAGCCCTAGGTCTTACCGTAACTATTGACAGGGGTGTTGGGCATGGCTATTTGCCATCCTTAATTTTGCTGCCGGTTCATCTCGTTATTACTTCCGCATATTACTTCATATGCAACATACTTCGACGAGGTAGATTTGTTATTGACCTTGCCTGCCAGGTGACTTATGGTTGCTGAGATGGTTGCAGAGGCGAGGCACTCGGAGTTCATGTGGAAGAGAGCTTGCTTCAGGTATTGTTGGAATCAAACCAAGTTTGACCTAGTTGTTTATGGAATGGTAATCTATGTGGGAATATCAACTCCGGGGCTAACCAAGTTTCTTGGTGTTAATAGATATCGCTATTCTGAGGAGGCATTTGAGAGTTTCATGACATATTTTAGTTTGTGCGTCGCCATTGTTTAGGGAACTCTAGCATTGCTAGAGTATACACTGCGGTTTGATAGCGCCAGGAGTGATGACATCAACTACTCGGGCCTTACGCTGCTTGCGGCTTCATTCACGTTCGATATCAGACTACACGGCTCTCAGAAGACCAAGTGTGAGCGTGTGGTACTTATATATTTTATGATATACCACTTATAAAAATGTGGAAGGATGTAAATCATTTTGTAGACAAAACTATCTTCACAAAATATGTTAACGACATCATTGTCATTAACTGTATGAGTAAATGAATTGATGTTATGCCACCTATATACAAGACTCTTTGTTTGGATATGCAGGATCCTCTGCCAACGTTAATGCGCATTTATGCGTTAATGTTATTTATTTTCTTTTTTTGTGTGTGTTTTTTTGTGAAATTTTTGTGGAACTGACCCCACGTAATGGAACATTACGACAAAAATAGTCTTTCGCGATGGAGTTTTGCTTGCCAAAGACCCTAAATCCATCGGTTAAGACTTTTATAGACGGAACCTCTATCAGAAAAAGTCTGTTGGTAATAATCCCGTCCTTAGAAGATTAGCGACGGAATTATGTAATCTGTCGACAAAAATGTTACTTCTACTGACAGGATTAATCACGTCTAGCGATGGAATATTTCGTAACCAAAGGTATTTTTTATATTTTGCCTAATTTCTGAATTTTTTGAAAAAATAAATAAATAAAACTTTGGCGATAGGATTTTTGTCGCTAAAAGCCTGTAATATAAGTCTATAGCAACATTAATTTCGTTACTAAAAGTCTATCTCTAAAAATGTTTACCTATCTGTAAAAGGACTTTTAGCGACGGAATTCAGTTGGTAAAAGACCGTCTGTAGAAGTTAAAAAAAATGTTTAAAATAGAAAATTTTGATGCTGAAGAGAAAAAGGGCCACTACCATGGTATTTTTAATGCCACTAGTAATCTGCACGTACGTGGGACGTGCCTTGCACGTTCGTTGCACGTGCATTGCACGTGAAGATTTTTTAAATCATTTGTGAGCACTTACCGTCTAAGAACGAAAAAATCTAAAAATATTATCACATACGTTACCGTTTTTAAACTTTTCAAACTATGTCAACACCAGTTTCACATTCAAAAATCACGCAAAAAAGGGCCACCACCATGGTATTTTTAAAGCCACTAGTAATTTGCACGTACGTTGCATGTTCCTTGCTTGTCCGTTGCACATGAAGATTTCTTAAATCATTTGTGAGCAATTATTGTCTATAAACGAAAAAAATCTTAACATATTATCGCATACCTAACTGCTTTTAAACTTCTCAACCTATGTCCGAAACTCTTTCATGTTAAAAAATCATACTATTCCAATACGCATATAACATGCCCTCAGTTATGTCGCGCATACAATGATCTAGAAAGGAGTTCCCTTTTCACAAGGAGGCTACCGAGAGGGTGCCAACGTTTGTCTTGCTGCGGAGTTCATCTCTGTACTACTTGTCTAACCGTAAGTTGTAGCCCTAGGTCATACCGTAACTATTGACAGGCATTTTGGGCATGGCTATTTGCCATCCTTAATTTTGCTGCCGGTTCATCTCGTTATTACTTCCGCATATTCCTTCTTATGCAACATACTTCGACGAGGTAGAGTTGTTATTGACCTTCCCTGCCAGGTGGCTTACAGTTGCTGAGATGGTTGTAGAGGCGAGGAACTCGGAGTTCCAGAAGAAGAGAGCTTGCTTCAGGTATTGTTGGAATCAAACCAAGTTTGACCTAGTTGTTTATGGATTGGTAATCTATGTCGGAATATCAACTCCGGAGCTAACCAAGTTTCTTGGTGTTAATAGATATCGCTATTCTGAGGAGGTATTTGAGAGTTTCATGACATATTTTAGTTTGTGCGTCGCCATTGTTCAGGGAACTCTAGCGTTGCTAGAGTATACACTGCGGTTTGATAGCGCCAGGAGTGATGACATCAACTACTCGGACCTTACGCTGCTTACGGCTTCATTCACGTTCGATATCAGACTACACGGCTCTCAGACGAACAAGTGTGAGCGTCTGGTACGTATATATTTTATGATATACCACTTATAAAAATGTGGAAGCATGTAAATCTTTTTCTAGACAAAACTATCTTCACAAAATATGTTAACGACATCATTGTCTTTATCAGTAAGAGGAAATGAATGTTATGCCACATATATACAAGACTCTTCGTCGTGATATATGCAGGATCCTCTGCCAACGTTAATGCGCATTTATACGTTAGTGTTATTTATTTTCTTTTTTTGTGTGTGTTTTTTTTTTAAATTTTTGTGGAACTGACCACATGTAATGGAACATTACGACAAAAATAGTCTTTCGCGATGGACTTTTGCGTGCCAAAGACCCCAAATCCATCGGTTAAGACTTTTATAGACGAAACCTCTGTCAGTAAATGTCTGTTGGTAATAACCCCGTCCATAAAAGATTAGCGACGGAATTATGTAATCTGTCGAAAAGAATGTTACTTCTACTGACAGGACTAATCACGTCTAGCGACGGAATATTTTGTCACCAAAGGTATTTTTTATACTTTGCCTAATTTGTGAAATTTTTGAAAAAAAATTAAAAAAAAAACCTTTGGCGATAGAATTTTTGTCGCTAAAAGCCTGTAATATAATTCTATAGCGACATTAATTTTGTTACTAAAAGTCTATCTCCAAAATGTTTACCTATCTGCAAAAGGACTATTTGCGATGGAAAGCAACAGAATTCAGTTGCTAAAAGACTGTCTGAAATAGTTAAAAAATTGTTTAAATTGGAAAATTTGGATGCGGTAGAGGAAAAGGGCCACTACCACGGTATTTTTAATGCCACTAGTAATTTGCAGGTATGTTGCACGTCCGCTGCACGTACATTGCACGTGAAGATTTCTTAAATCATTTGTGCGCATTTATCGTCTATAAACGAAAAAAATCTAAACATATTATCACATACATTACCATTTTTAAACTTTTCAAACTATGTCAGCACCAGTTTCACATTTAAAAATCGCGCATAAAAGGGCCACCACCATGGTATTTTTAAAGCCACTAGTAATTTGCATGTACGTTGCACGTGCCTAGCACGTCCATCGCACGTGAAGATTTCTTAAATCATTTGTGAGAAATTATCGTCTATAAACGAAAAAATCTAAACATATTATCGCATAACTTACCGCTTTTAAACTTCTGAAGCTAGGTCCGTAACTCTTTCATGTTCAAAAATCATACTATTGCAATCCGCATATAACGTGCCCTCAGTTATGTCGCGCATACAATGATCTAGAAAGGAGTTCCCTTTTCACAAGGAGGCTACCGACAGGGTGCCAACTTTTTTTTTGCTGCTGAGTTCATCTCTGTACTACTTGTCTAACCGTAATTTGTTGCCCTAGGTCTTACCGTAACTATTAATAGGCGTTCTGGGCATGGCTATTTGCCATCCTTAATTTTGCTGCCGGTTCATCTCGTTATTACTTCCGCATATTACTTCATATATGACCTACTTCTGTCTGGTGGCTTACGGTTATTGAGATGGTTGCAGAGGCAAGGCACTCGGAGGTCAGGTGGAAGAGTGCTTGCTTTAGATATTGTTGGAATCAAACCAAGTTTGACCTAGTTGTTTATGGATTGGTAATCTTTGTGGGAATACCAACTTCGGGGCTAACCAAGTTTCTTGGTGTTAATAGATATCGCTATTCTGAGGAGGTATTTTAGAGTTTCATGACATATTTTAGTTTGTGTGTCGCCATTGTTCAAGGAACTCTAGCGTTGCTAGAGTATACACTGTGGTTTGATAGCGCCAAGAGTGATGACATCAACTACTCGGCTCTTACGCTGCTTACAGTTTCATTCGCGTTCGATATCAGACTATACGGCTCTCAGACGACCAAGTGTGAGCATGTGGTGCATATATATTTTATGATATACCGTTTATAAAAATGTGGAAATATGTAAATCATTTTGTAGACAAAACGATCTTCACAAAATATGTTAACGACATCATTGTCATTAATTGTAAGAGTAAATGAATTGATGTTATGCCCCATATATAGAAGACTCTTCGTCTTGATATTCAGATCCTCTGCCAACGTTAATGCGGATTTATACGTCAATGTTATTATTTTCTTTTTTGTGTGTGTGTGTGTTTTCTATGAAATTTTTGTGGAACTGACCCCATGCAATGGAACACTATGACAAAAATAGTCTTTCGCAATGGAATTTTGCGTGCCAAAGACCCCAAATCCATCGGTTAAGACTTTTATAGACGGAACCTCTGTCAGGAAAAGTCTGTTGGTAATAACCCCGTCCTTAAAAGTTTAGTGACGGAATTATGTAATCTGTCGACAAAAATGTTACTTCGACTTACGGGATTAATTACGTTTAGGGTTGGAATATTTCGTCACCGAAGGTATTTTTTATATTTTGCCCAATTTCTAAATTTCTTGAAAAAAAAATAAAAAAACATTTGTCGACAGAATTTTTGTTGCTAAAAGCCTATAGTATAAGTCTATAGCGACATTAATTTCGTTATTAAAAGCCTGTCTCTAAAAACATTTACCTATCTGTAGAAGGACTTTTACTGACGGAAAGCAACATAATTCAGTCCCTAAAGCAACATACTTCAATCTTACGATGTTTGAAGTATTATATTTTTAACATGACTTATGACTTGTGAAAGCAAAACCATATGAAGTCTCAAGTATTAGAAGCTTAATAACAAAATTCATCAGTTATACATTGGCAACTTTAGAAGCACTCAAATCCACAACACAAGAATGCACTGCTCTACAATAGCAAGAGCACATGCATCTCAATTGATCATAAGATCAACTTGGTTTATAGACATGTCACATAGCCCTCACTTGGTGCACAGAAAGGTCACACACTGAATCAGCCCAGAAACCTCTTGGAAATGGGTTTGTCCTAACATTTCCTAGTACAAGGGAATCAAACCTTAATGGCACTATACAATTTGTATTGCTAAGGGGCAAAGATATCACATGCCACCCATAGGGGGACAGAGGAAAGGGTTACTAAACTGGGAGCAGTGTGGGGTCACATAAACACATGACTCCTAACAGTTGCACATGAATACTTTTGGTGCATTCTTACAAGCCCTTCACTATTGATACCCCCCAAGCCCTTTCTTCAATCTGCAGACACCCACATCAGGTAAAACAAACAGAAAGGAGCAAATGAATTCGACATTACCTAATTTTCAGCTCTATAGAAGAACTGGCAATCAATGGTAAATAGCCAACAAGGACACTGTAATAACTCAAGACCTCAGGATCCTAATTACTTACTACTGGCTTCATGCAAACCGAAGTATCCAAATAAGAAAACAACTGCGTGAAAGGTCTAATCGGCATCTGGCGATGTAATCACGCAGCACTTCAACTGGGTCTTGCAAATCCAATGCAAATGCCAACAAGACAGACTGGATGCAGGCACTAAGTCACTAACAAAAACTTGTAAACAATCACCATTTTGTCCACATTTCCAAGTTGCAAAACGGGAAATTAGATTGCTGCAAACAAATATCTGAAAAGTATTGGCAAAATAAGATGCAGCATGAGGTAAACTTTATAAAGGAGAAAACTCTCTTTGCAAATGGAAGGATGGATAAGTCGGAGTATCAATAAGCCTCGATGTTGAGTTCACCAAGGAATATATGCATAACCCCTTTCACTCATATAATTATCTCATCATCCTTGCCAAACCCTTGCCTCAAAATCACTCAAAAACCATTGCGCTAATTTCAAAAGAAAACTTTGAACCCAACAAGTTATCAATGGCGTGGTAATTAAAAAGAACTTAAGAAAATCTTAAAGCGAGAATGGGCAAGTCAGCAAATAGCCTCAAGAGTTTGAATTCAGAAAAGGAATTCACCCTTTCACACATCTAATTGAATCGTCATGCTTGCCAATAGATTGAACAAAACAAAGCAAACAACACCAAAATCAAAGGTTTGTCATTTGTCTCCCACCGCAGAATGAGACATTTGTGAATTTCTTCAAATCTGACAGTCCCAACTCCCATCATTCAAACACCTCAACCTTCCTATTTACTTTATTTCTGGGAACTTCTCTTGGCCTAGACTTTCTTTCAAGCCCAGAATTTGGCACTTCCAAACCTTTCTAGCAAGTGTAAGAAGTAAAAGTTGTCTAAGAAGAAGATACAAACCTATTTAACCTAACCTTCCTTCCTTTGCCATCATCCCCATCACCATAATCCAGGCCACACCCCCACTGCGGACACTCCTCAAAATTACTTACCGGAAACTTCAGCGACGCAATCCCAACGGAGAATTTGAGCTCCCCGTAGTTTCATCTTTCCTCCACGATGTTCAACCACAGCAACAACACCTTGACGATGATACCATTCAGTTTCTCTAGCTTGCCCCTAGATATCACCCCCTTTATGGTGGCCTCGTTGCTGAGTTCGTAATTATTCCCTAGTTTGAAGCCGCACGTGCCGTTCATATGCGTCGAGAACTCGCCAGTGACAGGGTTCAAATCGTAATTGGTCACTCCCTTCGGGAGGTTTCTGACGGGAAATTGTATTCCTGCAGAGCTTCATAGGCTGACGG
This sequence comes from Escallonia herrerae, assembly GCA_033070095.1. NCBI lineage: Eukaryota > Viridiplantae > Streptophyta > Magnoliopsida > Escalloniales > Escalloniaceae > Escallonia > Escallonia herrerae. The sequence goes on along the minus strand of JAVXUP010000437.1, from coordinate 425,095 downwards.
TTGGGCACCGCCGGCGGCAAGGAGAAAGAGGCAGAAAACGGGTGTTCTCTATCACTAGATCTTCCCTCGTGGGGAATAATCCCAGTCAATTAGCAGTTAATTCGATTCCCCCAAATGCACAATAAATCAAATGAGTATAAGGTATGAAAAAAAAAGAGAGGAGCAAGTTACCTTTAGGTCTTCATCATCTTGGCCATGGATGTTGTAATGGATGGAAGACGAGTGGAGAGAGAAAGACTGAAATGGAAATGAAATGCCAAAGAGAAGTAGAAACCAAAAAGCAATGAGCTGAAACGGTGTAGTATTGAGAAACCCGATTGGCCCTCGTTTTTCACCCTCTCTCCTTTTTGTTGCGCGCCATTGAAAAATTTTGGATCCTGCTTTAGTCAAAACAAGATGTGCGTCGACGATATTCCCAAGACCTCCTTTATTACAGAACGGGGATTATATTACTACAAAGTCATGCCTTTCGGACTCAAGAACGCAGGGGCAACTTATCAGCGCCTCATTAACATGATCTTTCCCAATTCAATTGGGAAAAATATGGAGGTATACGTGGACGACATGCTGGTAAAGAGTGTAGAAGCCGAAGCTCATGTGAAAGACCTCAAGGAAACCTTTGACATCTTGAGATCTTACAACATGAAGCTAAACCCACTCAACTGTGCGTTTGGCGTAGCGTTAGGGAAATTCTTAGGATTCATGGTATCTCAGCGGGGTATCGAAGCCAACCCAGAGAAGATAGGCACTATTCATGCCATGAAGTCGCCTAAGACAATCTAGCAAATTCAAGAGCTTACAGGAAGAGTGGCTGCTTTAGGAAGGTTCATGTCCAAATCAGCAAAAAAATGCCTTCCCTTTTCTAAGGCTATTAGGAAGACGAAAGACTTCGAGTGGACAGAAGAATGCCAAAAGTCGTTCGAGAAATTGAAGCATTACTTATCGTCCCCGTCGCTTCTTACAAAACCAGTTGCTGGTGAAGACTTGTTCCTATACCTATCGATTAGTGAGGTAGCGGTAAGCACGGTTTTAATCCGAGAAGAGGAAGGCAAGCAAATACCTGTTTATTACATAAGCAAGGTCCTATAAGACGTGGAGACGAGGTACCCTCGAATAGACAAAGTGGCCCTTGCCCTTGTCACATCGGTGAGAAAATTGAGACCATACTTCCAGTCGCACACCATCGTCGTGTTGACTAATCAACCATTAGGGAAAGTTCTCCAAAATCCTGATGCGTCAAGAAGATTGGTAAACTGGTCGGTGGAACTGGGTGAGTTTGATATTAAGTACCAACCCCATACCGTAATTAAAGGCCCAAGCCTTATCAGATTTTATTGTTGAATGCACAATACCGGAAGACCCCCGCAGTTGATTCTCTTAGAAGTTTCAGATCCTTGGCTTCTTTATGTCGACGGCTCTTCTAAGGTAGGGAGTAGTGGAGACGGGCTTATACTTATTAGCCCTGAGAAGTTCGTGATTGAATATGCCCTCCGCTTTAATTTCCAGGCATCAAACAATGAAGCTGAGTACGAAGCGCTACTAGCAGGAATAAGGTTGGCACACTCTCTAAAAGCCGACTCACTTTCCGTCCACAACAATTCTCAGTTGGTTGTGAATCATATCTTGGGAGAGTATGGAGCGAAAGATGATAGAATGGCCCAGTATCTCCAAGCCGTAAGGACGGAAGCCACTAAGTTCAAAAATTTTGCCATCCGCCACATACCGAGAGACCAAAATGCCCAAGCAGACTCACTGTCAAGACTAACTTCCGAGGACATTTCAGAGTTCTCCCATGCAATATACACTGAGTTCCTCCAAGAAAGAAGTATTCAGCTCTCAAAGGAAGTGGATTTAGTAGAATATGAACCTTGTTGGATGGACCCAATTATTCAGTACCTCATCTCAAGAGAGTTACCTTTAGAGCGAAGCGAAGCACGCAATTTACATGCTAAAGCTGCTCGGTTTGCTCTTGTAGATGGGATACTATAAAGAAGTCTTTTAGCCTGCCGTACCTTAAGTGCCTGAGCCCTAAAGAGGCAGACTATGCGTTGCAGGAGGTTCATGAAGGAATTTGCGGACAACACTTGGGTGGAAGAAACCTGGCACACAAAATCTTGAGGTAAGGCTATTACTGGCCAGGGATGCAGAAAGATGCGATTAAATTCACGAAAAGGTGTGACCGATGTAAAAAATTTGCCCTAATCACGCACACACTGGCGGCGCCCCTTAGTATCTTCCCCAATCCTGTTCGCAATGTGGGGAATGGATATTTTGGGCCCTTTTCCGATGGCCACTGGGCAACGACGATTTGTGATAGTCACCATCGACTACTTCACAAAATGGACTGAGGCCGAACCATTGGCCACCATAACGGCATCAAAATGCGAAGAGTTCTTCTGGAAGAACTTTGTCTGCCGCTTTGGGGTTCCAAAGGTTTTGATCACCGATAATGGGAAGCAATTCAACAATTCTAACTTTTGAAGCTTTTGTGAAGGTCTCTCAATTGATCTCCGTTTTACATTGGTTGCTCATCCCTAATCCAATGGAAAAATATAGAACATGAATCGCTCCAACCTTCAAAGATTGAAAAGAAAGCTGGATGATGCTAAGGGGGCATGGGTAGATGAACTCCCTAAGGTACTTTGGGCATACCCCACAACACCCCATTCTGTGACGGGTGAGACACCATTTATGCTGTGTTTTGGGACAGAGGCACTGTTGCCCGTAGAAGTGGGCCTCCCCACGGTTCAAGTATTGCAGTTTTTGGAGGCAGAAAATGGGGAGAATCTTAGAGGAAATCTGGATCTATTAGATGTTGTGCGCGCCCAAGCTTTAGATCGAATGATTTTAACAAAACAGCGAGTCGCGCGACACTATAATCGAAGGGTTCGAATGAGGACATTTAGAGTTGGCGATCTAGTCCTCAGAAAATTGGAAGTTTTGGATCCAAAGGCTGCTGTCGGGAAGTTTTCGCCAAACTGGGAAGTACCTTACAAGGTATTGAAGGTGCTTAGACTAGGCACTTATTCACTGGAAACACTTTCAGGAGAAGCAATCCCATGAACGTGGAATGCTAAAAACTTGCGGCAATACTACCAGTAGAGTCTTGTATCTATTACAAGACATTTCCTTTTTGAGGGAAAGTGGGATATAATTCAGTTGGATAATAGAGATAAATTATTTCCATTGTAATGAGAATCTTCTTTAGTTTGAAATATATCGTTTCGTTTATCCAAGCTTAACATCTTTATCATTGTTTGAAAGAACTATCGCTCACATTAGCAAAACAATGTTGGCTAGCTCAGATAACGATACTCATGTTCCCAAGAACAGTATGCATTCAATACCTAAGCAGAATGCCCGAGCAGACTGATCGGACGAATAAAACCATGAAGGTTGCTCAAGCAAAATATCACCCAATGTGATAGGGTAGGACACAAGTTTTACCTAACATGGTTTAGCTTTGGTTCTAGCCCGAGAAACGGCAAAACCAAGTGGGGGATCATCATCCCACCCTGTTTTGTTAATTCAAAACTTGGCTGAGCGTGAGTGCGAGGCTTCTTTGCCAGCCCTTAAGTGACGATAAGGGCACACGACAAAGTAAAAACAATGCAAGGTACGAAAAGATTCAACACATGATTGCTAGAATAAAACCCAGCATAGGGTAAACAAAAACATATCAAGTTGCAAGCCTCTGGGGCAATAAGAGTACTGGGGGCACATCAAGTAGAAATTACAAAACATGGGAATAAAGATAAGTTGTCCTAAGATGCGGGAGCATTCCCAGATCGGACACTTTTCTCCCCGGGAGAAATAACATCTCCAGCTTCGGTAGGCGCGGCCGTTTCCCCTGATGGTGACTCAAAGGTGGGCACCACGATATCATCCAAGAAAAGGCTAGGATACTTGGCCATCGTCAGTTCCTTGGCTTTTTGAAAGCCCTCCTGGAAGATAGAAAGTCCATCTTCTATCCTCTTCCGCAGCCATTCTTCCCCAGTGGTACCGTCAAGGAATGCCTGAATGGCCTTGTTCCCGATCTCGGTTTTTTCATGCCTTAACTTCTCGCATCTTTTTTCTAGGCAACTAAGCTTGGTAAGCAGATCCGCATTCTCCGTCTTTATGTTTTTGACCTCCTTATCAAGCTTGTCAGCCTTGCCTTCGGCTGCTCTCTTGTCAGCCTCAGCGTTGCAGGCCACGTCCATCGCCATCGCGAACCTGTCCTGCATCTGACTGCTATGACAGTATGCCTGAAAAGTGAAGAGAGATGAAGACGATTATGTGGTAGAAGAACGAGAGAAGTTTAAATAAAAATTCAAAGAGAAAGAAGTAATTCAAATTACGTTATAAGCAGCTTGGACGTGCGCCATTGCAAAGGCTTCATGAGGCTGGTTTTCGAGAATGACTTTGTCGCTAGGCAACACCCCATGAGCAAGGTGCTGAGCAGAGACATGCGAGCTCGACATTCCTGAATCGCCTCTCTTAATAGTCCATCTAGGACAAAAAATTGGATCCTTGTCGATAGGAAGATCCTCAACCATAAGCGGAGGTACTGGAGGAGTAGGAGCGCGAAGCCTTTTTACAAGAGGGAAAAAACCTTCCCATTTGCCCTCCTTCCTTTTCCCCTTCAAAGCCTTTTAGAGCAGACCTAAAAAGTCACCTTTTGCACCTTCTCCATTGTCAGCCATTTCTGTAAAAAGAACAGGGTTAGGTAACATGTTTACAATTATAAAGGAAAGAAGTACATAAACATGGCTTGAGACTCTACCTAGACTTGGAGTCCTAAAAGACGACGTTCTTATCATCAATCCTTGAGTCTTAGGCCCCAAAACAATTTGAGGTTCTACAACAGGAGTTGGAGGAATAGGCATAGTTGGGGTAGGAGGAATGAGCCCCGCATGCCGCATCTCTTGATCTGTAAGGGGCTCATCAATATTGAGAACACCCCTCCTCTTTATGTGATCAAGCAGTTTATTTGTGATAGCATTGGGAGCCAAGAAGTCTTTCTTTTCATAATCTTTACGAAAACCGTTCCACTTTCTTGGGAACTCTCATTTGTCGCTTGGCCGCTGGATGAAGAAGTATTGGGAGAGCCAACCTTTGTTGGATTTGGTACCCCCCCTTTATCACTCTGATCCGGTTGTGAATATAATACCAGCCAACACTTTTGGCCACGTTCTTTATAAAGCATACGTCAAGGTATAGCCTCATGAAGTCATGGACCGTCACTGGATACCCTGAGGTCTGCACAAGGTAGATCAAGCCAACTAGTTTTCTCCACCCATTGGGCACAAGTTGACATGGTGCCATTTTATAGTGGTTGAAAAAGGCGACAACGAAGGGGTGCATGGGAACTCTATAGCCAGATTTAATCTAGCCTTTGTAGACACTTGTTTCCAAGTCCGTACCATAGTTGGCAGGCTCTTGGAGTGCAGGAACCCGAGCAGAGAAAGGAGGAGGCTAAGGATATTCTTCCAAAAGCTCGACTATGCTTTCTTTTGACATCTTGTTCCTCTTTTCATCTGCGGCGAACCAAGTGTCTTCATCAAATTTATCCTCAGCTTCATCCTTGATTTCCCCACGAGCATCTCTACGGGGAAACGAAGTGCTGGCTTGGGGAGTATAAGTTCCTACTTGACTTCTATGAGTTGAAGTACCTACTTGTGAAGATCTACTTTTTGAATCACTTTCTAAATCGTTTTCTGTGTAACTACTCGAAGGTGACGAAAAATACTCGAAGGTGTTGAAGGCATGTTCTAACAGAATCTACGATATTTAAAGCTATTAAAGGGAAATAGATATGTGCCGAACAAGAAGAAAAGAAGAGAAACTTACTTGTTAGAGTTGAGCCGAACAGAGTGAAAGTGAGTAGCAGGGGGCAAATGAAGAGATGAGCCAAAATATATAGAAGGGAGGTGAAATAACTGCCCCTACAAAGGCGGCAACATTTAAGACACATGTCTTGCATGATTCCCAGAGCATTAAATTTTGAAATTAAAAAAGTAACCGCTTTAGTTTTGGCGGCTAAAGGACCGTTACACCTGCATGCTTCCGTGACACGTGGCAAGACAATAATTGGTCCACTCCCGAACAGATTGCCCGAGCAGAGCTCCCGAACAGACTGCCCGAGCAAAGCTCCCGAAGACTGCCCGAGCAGAACTATCCTAGTGCCCAAGCACAATGACGGGTTGCCCAAGCAGAGTTCCCGAACAGACTGCCCGAGCAGAACTATCCTAGTACCCAAGAACAATGACGGATTGCCTGAGTAGAGTTCCCAAACAGACTGCCCGAGCAAAGCTCCCAAAGACTGCCCGAGCAGAACTATCCTAAGCACAATGACGGATAGCCCGAACAGAGTTCCCGAATAGACTGACCGAACAGAGTTCCCGAACAGACTGACCGACCAGAGTTCCCTAACAGACTGCCCAATCAGAGTTCCTGAAGACTGCCTGAGCAGAACTATCCTAGTGCCCAAGCACAATGACGAACTTCTAGAGCAGAGTTCCCGAACAGACTGCCAGAGCAGAGTTCCTGAACAGACTGCCAGAGCAGAGTTCCCGAACAGACTGCCCAAGCAGAGTTCCTGAAGACTGCCCGAGAAGAACTATCCTAGTGCCTAAGCACAATGACGGACTGCTCAAGCAGAGTTCTCGAACAGACTGCCCGAGCAGAGTTCCCAAACAGACAGCCCGTGCAGAGCGCCCGTACAGAGCCTACCTCGTGACCAAGTATGAAGAGTCATGCCCGACCATCTTCAGAGCAGGTCGTCCGACCAGGCCGTCTGACCAGGGCTCCCGACCAGGCCTCCCAAGCAGGTCGTCTGACTAGGGCTCCCGACCAGGCTGCCCGACCAGGTCTCCCGAGCAAGGCCTCCCAAGCAGGCCGTCCAACCAGGGCTCCAGACCAGGCCTTCCGAGCAGAGCTCCCGACCAAGGCATCCAATCAGATCTCCTGAGCAGAGCTCTTGACCAGGACTTTACAAGGACGTCCGAGCAGAGCTCTCGACCAGGTCTCCCGAGCCGAGCTTCTGACCAGGACGTCCAACCAGAGCTCCCGACCAGGTCATCGGACCAGATCTCCAAACCAGGTCTTCCAACCAGATCTCTCGAGCAGGATTCCCAAGCAAAGCTACCGAGCATATATTTTTAAGTATGGAATACTGAAAATTCCTGCTGAATAACAGACATGGAAAATTCGTGGCTAAACTATCTTCGGTCGGTCTTTACACCATATGCCCTTAATTGTTCACTGGAGGGAACCGTCAAAGGCAGAGGGCATTATGATATAGCTAAATATGTCCACCTAACCAACTGATGACACGTGGCATGGTTGACTTTGAGTGGACTAAGGAACCTGCATCGGGATAGACTCTAAGGGAGGTGATAGAAGCCTTTTAGGACTCAATTACTAAAAGAAGAGTCCTAACATGGCTCTAATACATTAAGGATCTATCAAAAAAGGGTCCTGAAGAAGAGAGGGGTCTGGAAGGGGCCTATATAATGGAAAAATCATCACACACACACAAACACCCAGTGCATTTTCTGCTATTCAGAGCTCCACCCTAGTAGCGACGTTTTGACTTTAGCATCGGAGCATCCTCTACCGGAACATCCCTGGTGGTCACTCCGTATTCTATTTTGCAGGTCCATTTCCCGGCAGTAGTTCCCGATCAATATTCAAGCAGCAACTTATCCCATTCGGTTACAACCAAGAGAGAGAGAGGAAAGAAAAGGAAGAACGGAGCACAACTTTGACGAATCCTTACAAAGAGTGGATCTTGTAGTTGAGGTAACATTTGATTCTACTATAGATCTTTGGATTGAAATTCATGTCGTTTTTCAACATTACAAGAAGCTGGAATTTCTAATTGCAAATTAAAGGTGGCTGATTTTTAGGTTGTAAATTAGGGTTCTGTGAATTCAAGAATAGTCTTCAACTATTGGGTATAATTAGGTATCAGCATGCGGGCTTCCAAGAATTTAACAAAAATCTGCCTATTATTCGTGTTTCAAGGTTTGAAAATGTGATTTTATAATGAAGCAGAATGCGTGCGTTTATGTGATACAATGTGCACAAATGATGGGCTTCATGTGTGGACTATGAAGGTCAGTAGCACTTAAGCTAAATTTCAGTTGCTGGATAATAATGTCTTTGGATGGACTCTAGCTTTTCAATTGAACTAGCTTGATGTCTTTCAATGCCCATACTTCGTTTTGCTTGCAACTGGCTCCTGATGCACCGAATTCATTCATAAAATCTCAAACTAGACAGCCACATATACGCTGAAAAACCCACATAGGCATGGTCATCCTACATAATTTTTAATCAGCAAACCAACAACTATGTAGAGATTGGAATACGCTGTGCAATCTGTTAAACAGGCACACATAAGTACGCACAAATATACACTTCGTTGCATCTTGACTCTTGCTCGTGGGTTCATTAGAAATGCAAAGAATTTAACCTGTGTCGCCTAAGTTAAGTAGGTGAGTTTGTGGTGTTTGTTTTTGTAATGTGGGAGACGAAGTTTGTAATGTGTGGTGTAATTGGTGTGTGTGTGTAAAGTAAGTGAGAATGTATGTATGTGTAAAAAAAAATAAAGATGTGTGTGAGGCATATATGCTTGGGAAGGGGTGGATTGCTGGGTTTGAGTGAGGAAGAAAGTGCTGCACAGAGAGAGGGAAAAGCTGAGAGTTCAAACTTTGAAATTAAAAGTGTCGCTAAAAGAAATTCCACTCCAGCAGTTTCTTTCCTAATTTTTAAGACATGTTTAGAAATTTATATGGACAAAGTTCAAAAGAGTAACCCATATATTGTTTTTTGCAAGATCTACATTCTAAAATTTTCTGGGATTTTCTGAGTTTGCAAAGATCGCTAAATGATTTTATCCGAACAAGGGGTTTTGGTGTATTTTAAAATAGTAATTTAAGTTATCAAATTCTAAAGCTTTTACAATAATCTTATTTAGCTGAGGTAGTGTGTTTTCTAAAACTATAACTCCACTTATTTTTGCGAAACATTAGCTGTAGAGTTTTTTGGGATTTTTTTGGTCATGCGATGGGCTTAAAATAATTTTATTTTGAAAGCAGGTTTTTGAGTTATTTGGCGTAGTAAAAAAAAATTAGCGGAATATTTTTTAGTGATCTAATCTTACTGCGATACTTGAACATTAAAATTTTCGTAACATTTTGGTGCCGTTTGATATACTTTTGAGATAGGCTCTTTAACACTATATTTAAGGAGTAGTTTAGGGTTCTGAACGGAAAATTCCCAGAAAGGTGTTTTTTGTCCGAAAAACCCACCTAGTCATTTAAAAAGAAATTTTGGGTTATTTTTGGGTGTGTAACGGTAAGTTAGGCATCAGGGGTAATTTGGTAATGTTATACAATTCTAGGGTTATTTTGTAATTTCACTCACTTAGGAGAAATTGACTACCTAAGCATGCTTGATTGGCAATAAATAACATCTGCATGGTTTATTGTTTAGGTTTCGATAGTCAAGAGCTAAGGTCGGCTTTTGAGCAAGTACGAGAATTGGTGGTCGAGTCAGGTAAGTACTCTTGCCGTGTCACTCTATACAACTTATTTTCGAATATATGTGTATGTATACGTGATTTTACCGAATGAATGTTTTAAGTAATTGTGGTCCTTTTGCTTTTGTGCAATTGTTTTGATGAGAAAATGAAATTATAATTGCCATGAAAAGTGTTGCATTGGTTTTTCGATAACTCTGTGTAAATTGTGTTATCGTAATGTTAATATTGGTTGTTGTGCCCTATATCCATGGGGGGAAAATGGATTCTGGGTCCTGGTCAACGGGACCATACGTTGGTGCAAAGTACGGTTTCTCATGGTTCGTCCCTGCGACCACAATATTGTTTCTCCCGGATGGAGGAGGGATTCTGGTCCTAGTCAGTGGGACCATACACTGACTGCAACATACCTATATTACAATGACCAGCGAGAGTTGTTTGTTAAACTTTCGGGTTGTCATACTCCCATTCTGAGTATCTTTTTGAGAAGTACATATATTTATATATGCTGAAGTAATTTTTCATTATGTTGATATTGATTTCCTGATCTTGAAAAGAAAACTCATGGCATGTTTTGAAATCTTCAAACTTATTTTAGCTACGTGGTTTTTGTGCTTACTGGGCCCAAGTTCACTCTTTTAAATATTTTTCTGGGATTATCTAGATGAAATCGGGGCTGATGAGGGCCACAAAGATGTAGTTTTGGTAGACGACTGCGAGAAGAGTTGCAGTCCTCTTAGATTGTGTAATAAATCCTTGGGTGGTATGCTAGTACTGAATTGTAATTTGAGAACTTTCGGAGCTCAGATCTCCATCGGATTTAAAATAATCTATGGTAGTTCTTAAATAAAGAATGCCTTTTTAAGATTCATAAAGAAGAAGTTATGAGTGTGATTTAGAAATATTATTAAGGAGAGAGTTTCAAATTACTTGGTTATGGATTCTTGTGTACAGGTTATAATAAGGCTTGGTAGTGCCTTGTTGGATGTTAGTGGGCTTGCGGTCAGTCACATATATAGCTCAGGATTCACTCTTGGGTTCGGGTCGTGACAGAAATGGTATCAGAGCTTAGGTATTACAATCCTGGAGACTCGTATCTAGGCTAACGAGTTGGGATAGGGTAAGAAAGGAAAATAATCTCGACTATATGAAAATTTGGAATTTGTTGATATGTTTCCTTGCGAATTTCGATAATCGACTAAGTGTTTAATTTTAAACTAAATGCTACTGTATTAACAGAAAATATCTATGATATTTGTTTGTGATAGGATTATGGCAGGTTAGAGCGAGGATAGCTTAGCGATAGAGGTCAGCCAGATGCCTTCTGAAGGATCTGGAGATTCTAACCAAGCATCCTACATTGAAAGCAAGAAATTGGGAAAGCGCCCAAGGGAAGAGTCGGCAGATTCCGAAGAGAGGATGATTCCATTAGAGAAGGAGATACAATGGTCAAAGGAGGAAATTAGAGTACTGAAAGCCTAACTGGAGTGTACGAGGATGAACTGCTCCTTCAATTAGGAGAAAATACATACGGACTACAATTACTATTTCGGGAAGAAAGTTATAGAGTTACAAAATCGGCTGGGAGATGCAAGTTCGGTGACTTTCACAAGGGCTGATTCAAAGTAATGGATCCAAGAATGTGATAACTACATTGAACCGAGAGATGATTAGGGTTAGAGAAGAAATAGGAGGAGGAGTAGTTAGATTAGGAGAATAAGTAGAGTGTTTGTAATGCCCCGAATTTATTTACGGAGCGTTAAAGCCGAATATCCAGAAATTAGATAAAATCCTGTAATTATCAGAAGACTTCAAAATGGTTAATCAGAGCATACACTAAAAATCCCAAGCGAAACAATATCGAAAGTCTCCCAAACGAAATCAGAAAACCTTAAAATATCAGAAAAACAGAGTCAGAAAAATCTTTAATCCTTATCATAAATCTCCCAAACGGTCAATCAGAGCATATACTAATAATTTCCAAAATACATCAATATCTGACATAGGGGCCCATAGCTTTTATACAATCCAAAATTTCTCCAACACAGAGTTTCAAAACAAAACCTAAGTAACACTAACTCGTCTTAGTTGTTACACTTAAATGTCAATACTAACTCTGTAATAAGGCAGCTAACTCTTGGTCACACAGCTAGCCCTTCGAATCCGAAATCCCACCTACTAATCACCTGAAAGGTAAAACATTAAGGGAATGAGCCAAATGCCCAGTAAGGTCGCTCAAAGGACCAATCAGTCGGAAACAAAAACATCTGAGAAAATGGAATTTCAGAAGCACAAAATTTTTACAAAGGAATGGATAATCAAATCAGATTTCGAATGTCGAAACATATCTGAATACAAAGACAGGCACCAAAGTTTCAACGGAACGGACATCAAACACAATTTCAAATGTCAAATTATATCTGAAAGACAATATTTCAAAGGCACACCAATTTTGACTGAATAGAGGTCATACCAAATATCAAATATCAAAATATATCTGAGTACGGAAACAAACACTATCGGACCAAATATCAAATGTCAAGATATATCTGAGTATGGAAACAGACAATAGCAGACCAAATATCAAATGTCAAAATATATCTGAGTACGGAGACAGACAATATCATACCAAATATCAAATGTCTAAATATATCTGAATACGGAAACAGACACTAGAGAGCCATTCAGAAAGTGGTCACATACGTCATTCCTGACATATGAGGCCGGTTCAGAAAGTAAGATCGTGATCTCTAGCTCAACTCCCCTGAGCTAGCCCACGTTTCAATCCACGTGGGTAAGTCGAAAATAAGTCTCATACACTGTGACATCGCTCATAAAATCACAAAAATCTCAAAATAACTGTTATCATATATCGGACATTTCAAACCATATTCAAAGGTTTCAAAATGACATTATCAAATTAAGGACTTGTCGAACAATAAATAGAGTTTACGAAATAATGACAATCATAAATCACTGAAACGAGTGATATTAATATGTCAAATTCTGAGGTCAAACAAACTCGACGAAATTTGATTTTTTTTTCACAAATCATAGAATTGACAACAAGTCATTCTTAACAAAGTTCAAAACAAAAAGGAAAGGAAGAATCACTTATCTCTATTTGAAGAAGTTCGGATTTCAAAAGAATCTAAAGACTTACACGAGCGATTGGTCCATCGCTCATTTGAACTTCGAAGATTAAACCCTTACCTTTGCCAAGCTTTTGAGAGCCACAGTCCTTGAGCTCCTCCTTAGAGCTTCCAAACTTTCCAAGCTTTCTTCTCTCTCTCTCTCTATCTAGCAAAGGAGAATAAACGAAACAGAGAACCCAAAAAGGCTAGAAATGAAATAGAACACTATTTATAGGGGACAAAAATTTTAAGTTTCTATTTGACCGAAATAGTTTTCTGTCGACCAAAAATAGTTTTCAGTCGACCGAATCCAACAGAGGTGAAAATGGTTCAAAAATTTTACACTATTCATTCAAAGCAAAACAAGTTTAATTCGACTCAATCCTTCAGCCGTTTCTTCTCTCGATTTAAAACACTTTAATTCGACCGAAATCATTTTTAAGTCGACCGAAAACACCTTTAATTCGACCGAAAACACTTTAAACGAAAACACTTTTAATTCGACGAAAAACACTTTTAAGTTGACTAAAAGTACTATACATTCGACTAAAAGTTACTGTTCATCGACTAAAAACTTCAGAAACTTTTTAGTCGGCTAAAAACTTCAGAAACTCCAAAACACCATTTCCCTTCATTTTGATTTGAACGAAACCACTTTCATTCAACCAAAAATTTCAAAAACAATCCCAATTCATTTTCTTAATTGTTAACAAAAGACCACAAACTTATTTATTCAAAAATAATAATTTCATATAAGAAAAAGAAAATTTTCGGAGTGTTACAATGTTTCTCTTTTTGTTGGACTAATTGTTTTGGACAAGTACCTTTTGAACCTTTGGAAATAAAGTAGCACCGTCGAGTTAGTTATAATTTTGATTTTTATTATATTTGAATTGTTTGTCATAAAACCCCAACAATAAATGTAAGTTAATGAATTACTTATGCACTGCTTGGTTAAGGGAAGGGAATGGTGCAGAACAAATTACATCGAATTTGAATATGCCAAAAACAAACTAATTACTATGATGAGTTCATTATGATTGGAAATCAAGTGTTCTTACGAGAGTTTCCTTATAGGTTCAAAAGCAATGGCACGAAGGAATGGAGCTCAAGGTGAAGACGTGTTTAGGGTGGTGGAGAACCTTGCTAGGATTGTGGAGCGCCATGTAACTGCAACTAGGAGCTCATCAATTGAGAAGTTTAAAAGTATGGACCCACCCTCATTATCTCATACCCTTAATCCCTTCAAGGTTGAGTCCTGGCTATCAGACTTGGAGGACATCTTCGAGATTCTAGGGTGTACTAACAGCCAGATAGTAACCTTTCGCGGCGTTCATGCTGAGAAATGAGGCCAATCAATGGTGGAGGGCTACCAAATGAATGAAGGCTGATGAAGTGGCGAATATGGAGTGGGAAGGCTTTAAGGAATTATTTCTCGAGAAGTACTCTCCCCAGAGTATAAAGGAACAAATAGAGATATAATTCATACAGCTGGCCCAGGGGATCCGTTCGGTCAAAGAATACGAGGCTGTGTTCGCTCATTTGTCTCAACACTCTACTCACTTGGTGGACACTGAAACCAAGCGAGTAGGAAAATTTTATAATGGACTGAGGCTTAGTATCCAGTCTCCCATCTCTAGGCTATGGTTATGGACCTATGTACAGAGCCCTAATCGCTGAAGGGGATAGCAAAGACCTGTACAGGATGCAGGACTAGCAAAAGAAGAGGGCCGAAAATAATAAGCTTTTAGGGAATAACATGTCCAATGATACCTCCAAGCGACCGAAACACCAAGAAGTAAATAGAGGAGTACAGCCTCAACGATGGAAGGAACAGAGATAGGGGTCTGGAAGTAGAGCGCCGCCTCAGTAGAGAAATAAATTACCACCAAGCTATTAGGATTGTTTCGCGAATAGGATGGGGAACAGAGTGGCCCATAGACATGTCTTAGGTGCAACCACTTTCATCTGGGCCGATCACGTGTGAGGGGAACGAGTAAGTGTTTTTCACGTGGTCAAGAGGGGCATTTAGCCCAAAATTGTCCCAGGGCGGGACTTTAAAACAAAGTGACAAAAGATATAGTGAAGCCCATGGGAACGACGAGAGTTTTTGTTATGACTCAGTAGGATGCACAAACTTCGGACTCGGTGGTAACTGGTACAACTCCATGTTTCTTCTACATTTGCAAAAGTATTGTTTGATTCTGCTGCTACTCATTTCTTTACATTGAGTGCTTTTATTAAATGTTTAGGCAAACATTTAGAGTCCTTGTAGGTTCTGTTTTGCATTTTAACCTTAAATGGGGACTCGGTTGTTGCGGACTAAGTAGTCAAGGGCTGCCCAGTCAAAGTTAAGGGTAGAGAATTAGCGGTGAACCTGATTTGTTTGGATATGTTAGAGTTCGATGATGTATTGGGGATTGATTGGTTGGCGGCATTTCATGCCTCCATAGGTTGCTTCTATAAGAGAGTGACATTTACCATTCCAGGTCAAGATCACTTGTTTTTCCAAGGGTCTAGTATCACATCCCCTCCACTTATTGTTTCTGCCATACATGCAACCCAATTCCTTAGAAAAGGTTGCCGTGGGCACTTGGCTTATGTAATAGACACCCAACACAAGGAGTTGAAGTTAGAAGATATTTCTGTGGTAAGGGAATTTCATGAGGTATTTTTGAAAGATTTACCGGGAATGCCGCCCGATAGGGAAGTTGAGTTTAATATTGAGTTGATTCCTAGAAGTGCCTCAATCTCAAAGGTACCATACTGTATGGCACCTAGAGTTGAGAGAATTAAAAACACAATTACAGGATTGTCTAGACAAAGGGATTATCTGCCCTAGTGCGTCACCCTATGGTGCACCGATTTTATTTCTAAAGAAGAAGGATGGCACGATGAGGTTGTGCATCAACTAACAAGAGTTAGATAAGGTAATGATAAGGAAATGTTACCCTTTGCCTCTCATAGACGACTTGTATGATCAGTTACAGTGGGTGAAGTGGTTTTCAAAGATTGGCCTTCGTTAGGGTATCACCAGTTAAAGATTAAGGCAGAAGATGTACCAAAGATGGCCTTTCGCACTAGATATGGGCACTACAAATTTTTGATTATGCCTTTTGGGTTGACAACGCTCTGACATCGTTTATGGATTTAACTAATCGGGTGTTCAAACCCTTCTTGGATCTATTTGTAGTGGTGTTCATCGATGATATATTGATATATTCTAAGACGAGGGAACAACACTTAAGGACAATGTTAAAGATTCCAAAAGAAAAGAAGTTATATGCCAAACTTAAGAAGTGCGAGTTCTAGTTGGATAAAGTTGCATTTTTGGGGCATGTGGTGTCAGAGGAAGGGATATCAGTTGACCCCAAAAAGATAGAGGCTGTTGTCGATTGGGACAGACCTATTACGGTGATGGAGGTTCCGAGCTTCTTAGGGTTAGCTGGATATTATAGAAGATTTGTGGAAGGGTTCTCACGAATAGCAACAACTTTTACTCGCCTAACTCAAAAGGGATTCAAGTTAGAGTGGAATGATGACTTTGAGAATAGCTTCAAAGAATTAAAAAACAGGCTTGTCACAGCTTTTATACTTATGCTTCGTAGCGGGTCCAATGGATTCATGATTTATAGTGATGCCTCCCACAAAGGTCTAGGGTGCGTACTCATGCAGAATGGAAAGGTGATCGCATGCGCTTCTAGGCAGTTAAAACCATATGAAAAGAATTACCCAACCCATGACCTGGAGCGGGCAATAGTGATTTTTGCCTCAAAAATTTGGAAACACTACCTATATGGAGAAACTTGTGAGATATTCACTAACCACAAGAGCCTGTAGTACATTTTCACCCAGAAGGAGTTGAACTTGAGATAGAGGCAGTAGTTAGAACTGCTGAAGGATTATGACCTCAACATTCAATACCACCAAGGGATGGAAAATGTGGTTATCGATGCACTTATCAGAAAGTCATCTACATCATTGTCCACCCTAATCATAAGGCAGAGATATTTATTAGAGGACATGAGAAAACTGAACTTGAGTGTCAAGATTCGAGGCTCGAACAAAGACAGTTCACTTAGCAACCTTGTGGTGCGACCCAACTTGATCGATAGGATTAAGATAACTTAGGGGACCAATGACCACCAACTTAAGATACTGGGAGATGTAAAGAATAGAGGTAAGCCTGAATACACATTGCAAGATGGGGTACTTCATTTTGGCAATAGAATATGTGTGCCTGGTGACCCTAGCTTAAAAGGGGAGATTTTGGAAGAAGCTCACAGGTCAGGTTACTCGATCCAC
Organism: Escallonia herrerae; assembly: GCA_033070095.1. Lineage (NCBI taxonomy): Eukaryota > Viridiplantae > Streptophyta > Magnoliopsida > Escalloniales > Escalloniaceae > Escallonia > Escallonia herrerae. The sequence continues at coordinate 408,127 of JAVXUP010000437.1, read as the reverse complement.
CCAGGGAGCACAAAATCTATAAGTATCCTCGAGAGAATTTTTGACGGGTTAACATGAAGAGGGAGATTGCAGAGTTTATGTTAAGATGCCTAGTATTTCAGTAGGTGAAAGCAGAGCATCAGAGACCCATAGGGTCATTAAAACCCTTACTCATACCAGAATGGAAGTAGGAACACATAACCATGGATTTTGTTTCCAGACTACCTAAGACTCGTTCTGGGCATGATGCCATCTGGGTGATGTGGACCGACGAACAAAGTATGTGCACTTTTTGCCTGTTCGAATGACCTATATGATGGACAAATTGGCTACCACCTACATAGAAGAGATAGTACACCTTCATGGAATACCAATCTCAATTGTTTCAGATAGGGACCCTCGCTTTGTGTCCAAATACTAGGGAAGTTTACAACAAGCTTTTGGTATTCGACTGCAATTTAGCACGACTTTCCATCTTTTTAGAAAGGACTATCCACACATTGGAAAAATTATTCCGGGCTTGTATTCTGGATTTTAAGGGCAACTAGGATGATCACCTACTGCTAATAGAGTTTTCTTATAACAACAGTTACCAGAGTAGCATTGGGATGGCCCCCCTTCAAAGCCTTGTATGATAGGAAGTGCAGATTGTTACTATGTTGGGATGAAGTAGGGGAAAGGAAACTGTCGCGACTAGAATTGGTGAAACTGATGTCGAAGAGGGTTATGTAATTAAAGAGAGGTTAAAAGCTGCTCAAAGCAAACAGAAGAGTTATGCGGACATACACAGACGGGACTTGGAATTTCAAGTAGGCGATCGAGTATTTTTAAGGGTGTCACCGATGAAAGGAGTGCTACGATTTTGGAGGAAGGGGAAATTGAGCCCTAGGTATGTGAGACACTTTGACTTACTAGATAGAGTTGGTTCTCTCGCCTACAAGTCCGTCGGAGTTAGCCAGTGTCCATAATGTATTCCACGTGTCTATGTTGAAGAAGTACGTCCCAGACCCCACAAATATATAGCAACCGAAGCCCTTGCAGATTAGAGAAGACTTCACCTATATTGAACACCCGGTTCGGAACCTGACCATAAGGAGCAGACACTTTTAACTAAGAAGATTCCCTTAGTGAAGGTGCTCTGGAGGAACCATGCGGTTAGGGTGGCCACATGGGAGTGCGAAGACGAAGTCATGAGCAATACCCTACCTGTTTCAACCCTAAGGTACGTAAAATTAGAGGATCAAAGTATTTTAAAGGTGGGGAGAAGGTAATATCCCAAACATTGATATTTTTAGTTGGTTAAATTACTTTGTTTAACAATTTTTGTACGCAATATGTAGCGTCGATTTGCATGAACAATTTTATCGACAAATTTTAGCGATATATTTTTAAGAACCATAAGTTTAAATTTAATGATAACTATTATAAGTGATATTTATTGGAGCCTTTAGTAAGGATTAACGTGAGTGACATTTTTGGAAACCTTTGATAATAATTTTGAAACGATGAGCACGAGAGGGAACAAGGGAGGGAAATAATTTTGATGGTTAAAGGGATAGTTAAAAAAACTAAAATTGGGACTATTGGATAATCAAAAGAATTAAAAAAATCTGATTTTAATGTGCTCGTTAACTCTTTGTTTTTGAAAGCAAAAATTAAAGAGAGGGAACAAGGGAGGGAAATCAAGAGTAAACGGGGCAATTTGGGATTATATCCCATTCACTTACAACCCCGCGCGCGAGAGAGAGAGAGAGAGAGAGAGAGAGAGAGAGAGCAAAGAAGATGAAGAACGGAGGACAGCTTTGACGAATCCTGCGAAGAGTGGATCTTGTCATTGAGGTAACATTTGATTCTCCCATAGATTTTTGGATTGAAATTCATGTCATTTTTCAACATCACAAGAAGCTGGGATTTCTAATTGTAAATTAGAGGTGGCTGATTTCAGGATGCAAATTAGGGTTCTGTGGTATCATGAAGAGTCTTGAACTGTTGCGTATAATTAGGTATCAGCATGTGGGCTTCAAAGAATTTAACAAAAATCTGCCTATAATTCAAGCTTCAAAGTTCGAAAATGTGATTTTATAATGAAGCAGAGTGTGTGCACGTATGTGATATAGTGTGTACAAATGATGGGTTTCATGTGTGGACTACTAAGCTCGGTAGCACTTAAGCCGAATTTCAGTTGCTTGATAATGTCTTTGGATGGACTCTAGCTTTTCAATTGAACCAGCTTGTTGTCTTCTAATGCCCACACGCACCGAAATCATTCATAAAATCTCAAACTGGACAGCCACATATACGCTGAAAAACCCACATAGGCATGGTCATGCTACATAATTTTTTATCAGCAATCTGTTAAACACGCACACTTTTACACACAAATATACACTCCGTTGCATCTTGACTCATGCTCGTGGGTTCGTTAGAAATGTGAAGAATTTAACCTGTGTTGCTTAAGTTAAGGAGGTGAGTTTGTGGTGTTTGATTGTGTAATGTGGGAGATGGAGTTTGTAATGTGTGGTGTAATTGGTGTGTGTGTGCAGCACCTTCTTCCTCACCCAAACCCAGCAGTCCACCCCTTCCAAGCACATATGCCTTACACAATTTTTGTTTTTTTACACATATACATACATTCCCACTTGGGGGAAAAGCTGAGAGTTCAAACTTTGAACTTAAATGTGTCGCTAAAAGAAATTCCATTCCTGCAGTTTCTTTCCTAATTTTTAAGACATGTTTAGAAATTCATATGGACAAAGTCCAAAGGAGTAACCCCTATTATTTTTGCTACCCCTACAATCTGGAACTTTCTGAGATTTCTCTGAGTTTGCGAAGCACGCTAAATGATTTTATCCGAACAAGGGTTTGGTGTATTTTAAAACAATAATTAAGTTATTAAAATTTGAAACTTTTATAATAATCTTACGTTCCTATGGTAGTGTATTTTCAAAAACTTTTAGAGTTTTTAACGCCGTTTGCTAGTTTTAGTGATGTTAGTTGCGTAACGCTCGATCGGATATTGCATAGCACTTTACTATTACAGCAGTTTACTAGACCATTTTTAAGGGCCACTTTTTAATAGATTTAGGAAAATTATAAAACTTAAACTCCCAGTATTTTTGCGAAACCTTTGTCTTTGAATTTTTTTAGATTTTTCTGAGCACATGAAGGGCTTGAAATAATTTTATTTTGAAAGTAGGTTTTCTAGTTATTTGGCATAGTAAACAAAATTATTTTTAGCTGAAATTTTTCAGTGATATGATCTTACTGCGACATTTAAATGTCTAAATTTTTGCAGCATTCTAGCGCCGTTTGATATACTTTTGAAATAAGATCTTTAGCACTCAATTTAAGGAGCGGTTTAGGGTTTCATACGGAAAATTCTCAGAAAGGTCCTTTCTGTCCGGAAAACCTACCTAATCATTTAAAAGAAGTTTGGGTTATTTTTGGGTGTGTAATGGTATGTTAGTTGTCGACAGTAATTTGAGAATTTTATAATATCTAGGGAAATTTTTGTAATTTTACTCACTTTGGGAGAAATTTAACACATAGGTATGCTTGAGCGATGATAAATAACATCTATGGATTATTGTTTAGGTTTCGATACTCAAGAGATTGGGCAGGCTTTTGAGCAAGTAATAGAGCCGATTTGCGACACCCTTAAGCGCGGTGACATTACCGGGTTAAGTTATCGACCATAATTACAATAACAACTCTATGCAGAATACAGCGCAACTACACCATCATACATCATTTATACATCATTATCTCATAGCTCAAACTTTTTCTTACCATTTATAGATTGTCTCACCTTGCTCAACTTATCACTTCGCTCAACTTTTCTAGCGTGTTTCTTTTCCCTTCCTAGAGGGTTTTCCTTGAACAATCTTATAACCTGCACAACACAACATAAGGAATGAGCGCAAATCGACCGGTAAAGACAACACAAGGAGTATTACGTACAAGTGATTCAAAGATCTCGGAAGAATAATAATCATCTCAACGATAACAATGAATCAAGAGTTTGTAATAAATTTCGGCATCGACATAATTTGTCAAACGATATTTTTCTTTGGTCAGACTGAGCAGTTTCAAGGCCCAACAGAACTGTATTACTGCTACATCCTCATGGACAAGACCGACTGACTGACTAACTATGCAAGTGAGCACTAAAACAAGAATCGCCAAAGTAAACATCAATGAAATACAAATCATTAAAAATCATTATCATCAAAACAAAATCAATTGCAATGCCGACTCCGACACGACAGACTCGACTCGAGCGCCATTCATCCTGCGCCATTCATCCCTTTCGACCAGTGTTCATGTTTCACAGGCCATCCTTGTAACACCTAACATTTTTAACGAATCAATTAAAACAACGAATAAATTTTTAGTGTCAATATATATATTTATTAGAAAGCACCGATATTTTAAGTAGCGACCATTAGCGACAAGTTTTATTTTAGGAACCATAAGTTATAACTTAATATAGCAATTATAGGTGATATTGATTAAGGCCTTTAGTGACGATTTGGCATAAAAAGTAAATTTTTGAAACCTTTAGCGACGACCTTTAGTGACGAATTGGTGAGCGTTATAATTTATCATCACTAGCGACAATTTTAAGAAACCATAATTTATAATTTATGGATAGCAATTGTAAGTAATATTGATTGAGGTCTTTAGTGACGATTAGCGTGACCCAATTTTTATCGACAACTTCTAGCGTTAATACATTTTTTTTTATCTATACTTAACATTGACGTATATATTTTTAACTAGGAATTTTTGTGTAGTTAGCATTGATTTTTTTATGTAGCCACTTTTAGCGACAAATAGTGAAGCGGGATAGCGTAACAGCCGTTAATAATTTTTTCTAACAAATAATTTATCTTAAACAATTTTATTTTGGACCATTTCACAATAATTAAAGTTCGGGTAAATTTTTGAGCGACAAATGAAAGCTCAAGTGGGGTTTTGGTAATATTCCGATTTAGGGTTTTATATATCCATAGATACATTTTGTAAGGGAGCCGTCATATATTTTTTCCAACCCTTTTCTGAAAATCGGCACAGAGAGAGAGAGAGAGATCAAAGGAAGGAAGGAGATGAAGAAGGGTTTTTCGGGAAGACTTTTTCGGTAAGTCTCTTAACCTTTTTCTCTACCATGTTCATTGTTTTAAGGGAATAAAAAGGTGCGGAAATATGTTGGATCAGTGTGTGTTTTGTGTGATATTGTGAGAGTAAATTGCCGTGGGTTTTCGGGAGTGACATAGTGAGGCATGGGAGACTCCGTGAGATCATGTGGGTTTTCTGTGTGCATGAGCAAAAAGGAAGAGGCTGAAAGTTCAGTCGTGTGCTTGGATGTATGGGTTTGGTGTTGGCCGTGGGGTGAATGTTTTCCAGCCAAGTTAGAAAGATATGGGATGGACAACAAAAGAAGGGTATTGCCATGGTTGTATGCAGCTGCGCGGAGTGTGAGTGCGGGTGTTTGTAGGTAGTTTAGAGTGTGCTTGATGGAAGCTGCGTATATGTGAGAGTATGTGTAAAAAGATTCAGCCGTGTGTTGTGAGCAATGGTATGTGCCATTGTGAACCTGTGCCTATGTGTGAGTTCTTTGTGCGTAGGAAGTAGGGAGTGTTCTGGTGTGTGCTTGTAGGTATTATGAGAGAACAAAAGGCAACAGGTATGTTGTGTTTTGTGAAGTGAAACAAGGCTGCAAAACAGCCCATATGAAAATGCTGTGCGTGTATTTTTGTGAGTGGGTTTAGTGTGTGTGGAGGTGAAAGAATGGTGAGAATTATGTGTGCTTTGTGGGTGTCATGTGTGCATATATAAGTGCATGAGTGGTGGGTTGTAGTGCTGTGTTTGTTTGTGGGTCTAGAGAAAGAGAAGATGGAGAGAGAGGGAGTGAACTGAAATGGGTATCCACGGGTTGTGTATGTGGGAAAATTGTATGCATGATTGTGTAGGTTATGAGGCAGCAGGTGGTGGGTTTACAGTAGTGGGCATGCAAATGGGTAGTGTTATTCTTTTTTTTTGAACTTGTGTAAGTGATGGTGAAAGGGAGGGAATGTGGGTGCTGTGTATGCTGTACAATTTGGAGTGATGCAAAGGTGTATAATCATGTATCTAAGTAATGGGTTTGCAAGGTAGTGAAGTGCATGGAGGCTTCTGTAAATGAATGATGGAGTGGGTTGGAAAAGAGAAGGAAAGGAGAGGGAGAGAAGAGCCACGAGTGAATGGAAATTCCATTCTTCTTTATGAACCTGTGTGTGTAAGTATACATGTTTGCATGAGTGGTTGGGTAAATAAAAATGGATGTGAGAGATTTATATATACATATATATATCATGGGTGTGTGTAAAGGAAGGAATAAATGGGAGACCACTGCCATGAGGCAGTGGGCTTGTGAGGACAGTGTGAGCATGTGTGTGTTGTGTGTTAAAACGTGTACAATGAGAGCAGAAGGTGTGCATCTGTGAAATAGTGGGTGTCAGTTTAGCGTTAGGTGAGATGATTGCATGGGGTGGCGTACATTGATTTGTTAACACATAAAATTTTAAAGTATGATGCTTTAGGCAATATTAGAATTTGTTTGGAAAAATTATAATTTTCTAAAATAATATGAATTGTTAATATTTTCTGTAAATTTAGAATTGTAAAATTCTTTTGGAGCCTTTGGCCATGAAAATGATTTGGAAAAATTAGAATAATGTTTTTATAGTATAAAGAAGTCCCAGATTAAGTTTGGTGATTTCTTGAATTGATTTGCTATAATTGTCGTATGGTAGTGATTTTAGCAAAATGAATAATTTAAAAATAATTTTAATGTCTTCTAAATTCTGATTTCAATTTCAATAATTTTTATACAATATTTTGACTTTCTATAATGCTTTAAGCTATAAAAACATTTAATTGTAATTTATAATAAATTTTGGATATTGTTAAGTATTAAAGAGCGTGCGAGATTTTCGATTAGGTTAGCCGTGTGTGAGGCTCGCTCTGGGTAGCGTCGTTCCGGGTTAAGAATGAGTACATTTTGGGTAGTTGCTATTAGGTCTATAGTGTGTTCCCAACCTATTATGGTCGCACTCAAAGGTCCACTTGGAGTCCCATCGTGCATGACACGTCCGCCGCACAAGCACAGTATTCAACGCTTCGAACTGGTCAAAGTGCGTGCACCCAAGTCACGTGCATTCTTTGCTTCACACGCCTCATGCGCGACTTAGTCACAAATTATTTCATGCTACCCTGACTCACAGTACCACGTTCGTCGCACCGCGACCACCTGAGCACCTTTTCACCAAAAACATCGACCGTGGGCGCAACCGAAGCGACGGGGTCAAGGGCATAGGCCTTGGCCAACCCCATGGGGTCGGCCTCAGCCTCCCCCAAGGCCATGGGGTGGGCCTCGGCCTCAATGGGGGGTCGACCTCGGCCTCCATGGGGTGTTGGCCTTGGCCTTTCCCCCCAGTTGTTCACTCCTCACGCAAAGTCCCTTTCGCACTCACTTTGTTCACTTCATACACTTCGTATGTGACTTAGGCACCTTGTTCGTCACATGGGTATGATTCATGTCGACACGCTCGTCGCAATGCAACTTTCGGATTTGTCATTGCCCATCAAAACACCTTCCGTCGGCGTGCCCAAAGTTCACCCAAAGGGGGAGTGGCCTTGGCCTCCCTTCATGGGAGTTGGCCATTGGCCTTGGCCACCCCTTAGGGTCGGCCTCGGCCTCACCAAGGGGTCGGCCTCAGCCTCCCAGGGGTGGTGGCCTTGACCTTCCCCCATTTTTGGCCTATGGCCTCCGCTCCCTTGCGCACTTGTTTTCTCAAGTCTTTGCACCTCCGCGATGTTTTATGGACATTCGTGCATGAACCTCGCGACGTCTGTTGTGCATCATCCTCGCGACGTCCGTCATGTATGAACCTCGCGACGTCCGTCGTCCATCAACCTCGTGATGTCCGTCGTGCATGAACCTCGCGACGTCCGTCGTCCATCATCCTCGATACGTCCGTCGTCCGACGACCGCGTACCATCACTTCCAACTTTGTCATTACTACATGATTGCATTCATTATCTTGTTATGACAGGTACACTCAGCTCATATACCGTCTTCGGGATGCCCGAAGCCGCCCATACGCCATCTTCATGATACGTGCCCACGACACCAAGTATTGCTTCGCGACGTTCGTCGCCGCACCATCTTCATGATGCGTGCCCCCGGCACCAAGTATATGCTCCGCCACCTTCGTCGCCACACCCATGTGCCATTCTTATCACATGTGCCCCTGCACCAAGTATATGCTCCGCGACCTTCGTCACCGCACCCATGTGCCATTCTTATCACATGTGCCCCGGCACCAAGTATATGCTCCGCGATGTTTGTTGCAGCGCCCATGCGCCATCTTCATAACATGTGCCCCGGCACCAAGTATATGCTCCGCGATTTTCGTCGCCGCACCCATGCGCCATTCTTATCACATGTGCCCCAGCACAAAGTATTGCTTCGCGACGTTCATCACCGCACCACTTTCATGACATGTGCTCCAGCACCAAGTATTGTCCCCGCGACGTTCGTCGCCGTGCCCATGCGCAACAATCATGATACAGGCCTTCGGGCATCACACTTATTCACCACACCATGCGCCCCCGCCATGGACGTGGAACATGCTTCGACCCACTCTCCAGAGTGTGCAGCAGCACAAGGGGCTCCGTTCATAGTGCTCCGGCACGAGGACCCCTCGTAACGGGATGGGCTCACAACCTTAAAGCCATCGCCTGCACAATCAACTACGGGTTGGGCTCACAACCTTGAAGCCATCGCCGGCACAATCAACTACGGGATGGGCTCACAACCTTGAAGCCATCGCCGGCACAATCAACTACGGGATGGGCTCACAACCTTGAAGCCATCGCCGGCACAATCAACTACGGGATGGGCTCACAACCTTGAAGCCATCGCCGGCACAATCAACTACGGGATGGGCTCACAACCTTGAAGCCATCGCTGGAACAATCAATTACGGGATGGGCTCACAACCTTAAAGCCATCGCCGTCACAGTCACGGGGGTGGTTCCGGCACGAGGACCCCTCGTCACGGACCTTGAGCACTGAGTTGCGAGCATGTCCACTCATGTTACCATTAATCGTCGACACAACCAGGGCAATGACCCCCAGGTCCTTGGAGGGCATGGCGCCTAGTCCGCCTGACAGTTGGCTACAGGGGCAACCCTCACCACTGTTAGGTTCTCTACGCGTCTCTTGACGCACCTAGTGGGACTCTACAAGGGCTTGGATTGAAGGTTAGATCAAGGGGTTTATCTGGCCACACCGACGCTGTGGGAGCCAGTCTTTCCAGACAGATAGAGCGACGCTGTGCGGGGTGAATATGCGATTCGACAGTCCGTGGAGCACCGACAGCTGTGGACCCCTCGGCGACGTGTCACTCCCGGGGAGCGCCACGTGTCGCGTGATGACATCATCATCTCAACCTCTATAAATAGAGGTCTTGAGAATTCATTTGAAAGGTTGGACATTTTCAGAACACTTTCACTTCTCACTCTAGAATCCTAGAGAGAGAAACATACATGACCCTGACTTCGGACCTAAGCATCAGATTGTGACTGTCATCGTACATTCATCATTCGCCATCGCCCTCGCAGCACTGCCACCCTCAGGCTCTGTTTGGTAAGCCCTTGGTCTCTACCCTTGCTCCGCCCTTGCTGTGTCTCACATCAACATACTTGGCATCTGAGTCGGACTGCATTCCTTGTGGCACCTCCACGTCGACTGCGAACCCACTTTCCCTGGTATCATAGTGTAACATTATAGATTGCTTTCTGATACATGATTTGAGAAATCTAGGTTTACTTAGAGAATCTTGATCGAGGTTGATTAGCATGTAAGGATTTCCATCCGAACCCCATTTCATCATTGATATCAAATATAATTTCTAAGTTTTTATCGAATTTATAATGGACTCTGATATTTTGTTTTTCATGAAATTGTTTTCAATTGCCCGTGTAACCCTAATTTGAGCCTGATAGCGATCATTTGAAATTCTGCTTCATTCTTATCTGTTTATTGACTCTACCATTGTAAAATATTTTCAACTGTATTTATTTATTCTCGATGTTGACATGAGTTAGTAAACTTGGGAGTCATAAGGATGGTCTGTAATGTTGGAGTTATAAGGTTGGTCTATTGGTTGGGTTAATCTAGTACCTAGATGGACAAGTCAGTGTACATATACATATGTAAAGCGTATCAAGCACTGCCGGGGTGGCTTTGTTATAGTGTACTGCTCATATTCAATATTTCCTATTTCCTTTCATTATACTTGAAGAATTTTTGAATAACTACTGGTTTAATGGATTGAGATGATACTCGTCCCTATGCTTATATCGAATTGCAGTGATTTCATAAAAAACAAAATCATTTAAAAAGATGTTATTGGACTTGAATGTAAAACCGTTCGTATTGTTCGTCTATATCGAAATGTTGTGTTTTATCGAAAATACTCTTAAAATTTTCCGTTTGACTTTATATGAAAAACTTGTCCGAATCGTTTTGTGGTTTTAATCTTTGATCGACCTTACTGAACTCTCGAAAGCTCACTCTCCTTTAACTTCCTTTCTACAGGTCATAGCTAGCATTAAGTTGCCCAAATAAGAATTAGAGCCAAGCAAGCAAAATAAAAGGAATTAATCTTGGTAATGATTGTTAGAACCCCTGCGTGGGTGACTTGATAGTTTATTATTCAGGTTTAAATTAGTTTCGAGATATGATTGTACACTGAGAGAAATTACTTTGATGAATGTTTAGTTGCTTTGAAAGTTATGGGATTATTTATTGAGGTAGAGGATATAATTGTCTTAGTGAACTGATCGAGCGAGTGTCTAACGTTCCGAAAAATTTCGGGTTGTTACAATCCTCCTCATTTTGATGTCCCATTATACGGGATGTTCATCTCAGTCTCAATATTCAAAAGGGACGATGTCATCAAGAAGGGATCTTGCAAAATGAGTTTATCACTAACCACGTTACAGCTAAAACAACAAGGCTTTATCAACGGGGCGGCGGATTAAGGGAAAATCATTCCACTTTATGTCCTCAACAACACAACCCAAACAAGAGAACTTAGGTCAAAAGATTGTTTCCAACCTATTCTAGTTGCATCTAAGGGCCCACTAGGTGTCCCATTTTGCGCGAGACATCGACACGGTCAACGACCAATTTTTCAACGCATCGAACCGGTCAAAGTGCAAGCGCCCAAGTCACGTGCATTTTTTACTTCGCACGCCTCGTGTGCGACTTAGGCTTCGTGTGTGACTTTGGCACCTTGCTCATTACATGGGTGCGACTCAGCAACATGCTCGTCGTACCTTAACCACCCAACTCCGCTTTGTCCACCAAAACACGAACCATCGGCGTGCTTGAAAACCACCAAAAGAGGGGAAGTGGCCTTGGCCTCCTCTTTGAGGGAGGGACTTCGCCTTGGCCACCCTCTAGGGTTGGCCTCGGCCTCCCAAAGGGGTTGGCCTTGGCCTTCCCCCAAAAGTTGGCCTTTGGCCTCCCCTTTCATGCGCACTAGTCGTCACGGGGTTTTGCGTCTTCGCGATGCTCACACACCAACCTTGCGACGTCCGTCGTCCGTCACCCACGACCGCGCACCACCTCCGCGATGCCCGTAGCCCAAAGTCGCGCACTACCACTGAGTGACCCTTTGCCAACGGCCGCGTACCACCACTCCCAACTTTGTCATTACTAAAGATCACATTTATCATTTTGGTACACCATACACACTTGGCTCACTGCCCATCTACAGGACACTCGACGCGTCCGTGCGCCACTTCCATGACATGTGCCCCCGACACCAGGTATTGTATCGCGACGGTCGTCACGGCGCTCGTGTGCCACTTCCATAACATGTGCCCCCTGACACAAGGTATTGTTTCGCAACAGTCGTCGCCACGCCCGTGCACCACAATCATGTCTCATGCTGTAGGCACTGCGCCCATGCGCCACAATCAATGTCTCATACCGTCGGCATCGCGCCCATGCGCCACAATCATATCTCATGTTGTAGGCACCGCGCCCATGCACCACAATCAATGTCTCATGCTATTGGCATCACGTCGATGTGCCACAATCAAGTTACAGGCCTCCGGGCACCACACTCATTCACCACACCATGTGCCCCCGCCATAGACGTGGAACATGCTTCGACCCACTCTCTGAAGTGTGCAACATTCCGAGGGGCTCTGCTCAGAGTGCTCCGGCACGAGGACCCTTCACAGTGAGATAGGCTAGTTACCATAAAGCTATCACCGCCTCGGGTGACTTGCATGACACTAGGCACTGAGTTGTGACCATGTCCACTCATGTTACCGGTGATCATCGGTGCCCCCAGGACGATGACCCCCCGGGTCACTCCGGGACGGGAGCAGGTCTTTGGAGGGCATGGCGTCTAGTCCACTTGACAGTTGGTTATAGGGGAACCCTCGCCGCTGTCAGGTTCTCTACGCGTCTCTTGATGCACTTATGGGATTCAGTAAGAGCTTGGACCGGTGGCCGGGGCAACGGGCTTACTCTGATCATGCTACCGCGGTGTGGTCAGTCTTCTCAAACAGGTAGAGCGACACTGTATGGGGCAAGGCAGTGCAAATTTAGGAAGTGGTAGTCCAACGGAGAATCGGTATTTTTAGAACCCTGCTGGTGACGTGTCTCTCCTAGGGGACGACATGTGGCATTTGATGACATAGGCATACCTTTGCCTATAAATTGTGGACTTTGGACTTCATTAAAGGGACTTTTGCTCATTCTCTCAAATTCACTTTCTCAGTCTAGAACTCAAGAGCTCTTGAATTCTAGAGAGAGAAACATAATTAAACACAATCTTGGACACAGCTTTGGACCGTAGCATTGGACCCTAACTCGGACCTCGACTTGGACTATCGACTGCCAACCTTGTTCATCTCAGCCTTGTCTCCACAGCACTGGCACTCCTCATTGCCTGTCTGGGAAGCCTTGCTCTCTGCCCTTACTCCACCCTCACTATCTCTCACTTTGTACATTTGGAAGCTGACTCAGACTGCAGCCTTTGTGGCACCTCCACGTAGGTACGAACCCACTTTCCTTGGCATCAAGGATCAACCGATGTTTCAAACATAAAAATGAGGATTCAACATAAGCATCATCAACAGGACGGACTCAGGAGAAATTTAACCACAAGTCTTTAACGACGTTCTCCATCAAGAGAAATATCGGCTATCAATAATTGTCGACATCTCAAAACAACCACACAACCATTACACAACACCATCACCGACAGTAGGTATGCTAATCGAATAGAATGATAGCATACTAGGACACAAATTATTCTTACCAAACTTCACCAACGAGGCGGACTGAAGGAAATTATTCTACCTTAAGTCCTCAACAACATAATTCAAGTAAACGACTACCGGTCACAATGACTATCAGTGTCAAATAATAACAATAAGTGTCTAACAAAAACATCATCAAAATGGCATGCTAATCGAAATAGTGAATTAGCATATCAGAACCGCATTATCCTCACCTCGTTGGCTTATAGCCGAAGTAACTCGCAACCTCTGATAGCAAAAAATGGCATCACCTAATCAAATAATACCCTGCTCGTTAGACACCATCAAATATATACGCACTCTTTATTCTGACTCTTCCCACTTAACCGTTCCAAGCGTCTTACGACAGTTAGATAATCCGATCTGATAACCGAATCCTTAACCTAGTCTTATCGACACATCCATGATAGCATCTCCCTTACGTTAGACGTATTAACAATTCCTCACTTCTCGTCACCCCCAGATGCTATTTACGGGCGTGCCCAAAATTTAGCGCCATCATGGCAAATTACCAAAATATCCCCTGATGGCCGCTACACCACCAACAACCCAAAACTGATTCCAAACCACTTTTTAGATGTATTATATCCATTTTCGGACCAAGAATTCCCTCGAAAAAATTTAAAGGAAAAATTACCAAATTACCCCCTTTCGGCGGCAAATTATCAAGATATCCCCTGATGGTCACTACTACCCCCATACCCCCAATCCGCTTCAAAAGAACTTTTATGATGTCTTGCACCCCTTCCAGAATCAAAAATTCCTTCAAAAATTTTCTTAGGGAAAATCACAAAAATACCCCCTTTGGGCGGCAAATTATCAAAACACCCCTTAGTGGTCACTACCACCCCAATACCCCAAATCCGCTTCGAAAAAACTTCTCCAATATCTTACACCCCTTCCTGGACCAAAAAGTCCTTCGAAAAATTTCCTAGGAAAAATTACCAAATACCCCCTCTAGGTGACAAATTATCAAAATGCCCCCTGGGGATTCCTGGCATCGAAAAAATCTCAAAATGACTTTAAAATGCTATTTTAAGCATGCCAAAGTTATTTCTGAGCTAAAAAGTATTTCAGAGAATTTTTGTCCAAAAATTCTGAACCGGTGTCCAAATCAAACGCTTAAAAGGCTGTTCGGCCAAAAATTAGTTATCGACTTTGGAACGGTATGAAATTTTAGGAAATGGAACATCTCAACATCTTAGGGTCCTCATAAAAGTTTTGCACAAAACTGCATTAGTTTGCTATTTTAAATTTCACTGCAAAATTTGGTAATATCTACATCTATTAATCCCCTTCCCGACCTCAGAAAAATATGAAATTTGTCCAGAATACAGGTCTCCTAAAATACTAGGGTCTCTTTTTTGTTCTTTGCCTAAATCTATTTCAAGCTATTTTTAAAATTTTGATTAGTCATCTGAAATAACCTAGCTACCTTTAGTGACGATTAATGTCACTATTCCCTAATCTTTGAATCAAACCCCACACAATTCACCCATAACATCTTTTTCTTCCTTCCTCTGCCAAACCCCTCACCCCCTCACAGCCATGAAATTCCTCCCACTTAATTTCATCCATATACAAATGCACACATAAAATCACACTCCACACTAACACTCACACAACCTCCCCCCTCTCTACGCACCCTTCCCCCTCCCCTTTCCTCAATCACCATGCCCCCCTCCCACACTCATGCACACACAGCACTCCACACAGCCCCACACATGACTGCACAAACCTCATATTCCTCACCTTCACACACCACCCCCACTTGTGCACCATTAAAACACACACACCTCTGTTGCCGTAGCAGCACTGGAATACATGCACACAACTCATAGCAACCACACTCTCCACACAGCATAGACAAACACCTAAACACGTTGTACACCCCCTCTTCCAACAGCTACCATGGTTGCTCTCTTTCCCTTTCACCCTCATACACACACAGATGCACACCCTTGTGCACACACCACACACCAACCAACACTGCTGGGTTTTCCTTCTTCACACAATACACCATAAATAACCAACTGGGAATTTAGCAAATTTAAACCCTAATTGAATGGAGGAAGAGAGAGATTACCCTTTAGGGTTTTTAGAACTTTTTTGTCTCTCCTTCTTCTTCTTCTTCTTCTTTCCCTCGTCTTTCTTTCATCTCCCTTGTTTTAACTCCCCACTTCTCTGATTTCTTTTTTTTTATTGTTTGTGATTTGTGGTTTCTATAGGTTGGTGGAGAGGTATATATTTATGGAGAGAAAAAGTGAGAAATCCTTTGATTTTGTTGAAGGAGCAGATTAGAGATCTTTGAAGGAGATTCTCTATTAATTCCTGGAAGGACAAAAGAAAAATTCTTCCGTGACGGTGTTATGGAACGGTACTTATCGGCATCACGGCTTGTATTGGTTCCATTGTGCAATATGGCTATGATATTGGTTCAGACCGATATATCAATGATATATCAGTGTCTGACGGTATCACCGAGCTGGAAATCCATTACATATCAACTGCGTTACAATTTGTAATGGCCGCTTTTTAAAACCATGGGTGATAAAGATCGAGAGAGGGAGAGGATGGGAAAGGGTGGGGAGAACATAAAGAATGGTAGGCTTTCTCTAGTTTGAATGACTTTTAGCGAGGGTTTATTTCTCGCTAAAATCTGTCGCTAAAAGTCATTAAAAATTTTAAAAGTACAGATTTTTACCGATGGATCCATTTTGTTCGAAAAAATCCGTCGGGAAAAGTCCTTCATTAAAAGTCATTTTTTTAATTTATTTACAAAAAATGGATAAAGAGAAGAAAAAATCAAAAATAAAAATTAGCCACATACTGTTTCGGTGGTATAGGTCCATTGGTAGAGGTCCGTCACTAAAGACCATTACAGACTGCTTTTCCATCGTTAAATATTTTTTAGCAACGGACATTTATCGACGGACAATTCGTTGACAAAAGTGACTTTTAACGACTCATTGGAGTACGTTAAAAAAAGCTGTTTTTTCTTGTAGTGTGGAACTTATTGTGTTATTTTAAGTCTTTCATACATCTTAGGGCACATATGAAGAAGACTCTTCATCCTTTTATGCGTTTGTTTGAAATTTGTGGAACCAACTCCTTGCATTGGAATTGTTTGTGTTAGTTTCATTGAAAGAATTCTTATGTTGTCGTTATGCCACAAATGAAAAAAAAATCATGGTCAAAAAATTAGATAAAGGGTTGTAATATGCAGGCTTTGTATTTTTATGAATCTATGGTCATCTCTACCAACCATTGTGAGACTTGGGACAATTGCATCGAAGGGTCAGGGGTAGTTTTAGTGAGTTGTAGTGAGTTGAGAAAGCTAGAAGATCGTGGATAAGGTGACGTGACCAGCGAATGAGATTAATATTGTCAATTTTTCGTCACATGGTTTAGTGGACCTAATTTGAATTTCAAAAAAGCAAACCTAAGCAGAATGCGAAATTAAGAGTGTTGCCAAAGCTACCAAATAGTAGATCAAGAAACTAAAGTTCAGTCATGATTCATCAGAAATATAGGTGAAAGCCAAAAAATTTAAGGAATGAGACGACATTCTTAAGTTAGGAAATTTAGCTGAGAATGTGTATTTTCATATAAAATTATGGCTTTTTAGAATCTCATTTGTCGCTAAAATACTTACATCGTTAGCACATTTTTAATGATATAAAGAGGATGTGGAAAACACATCTAGTGTATATACATAGATGCTCCTAATATAACTGGATATTTGGGTGTCTTTTCTGACTGCCAATATTATAAAGTTTATGGTAGCTGGTTATTGCTTCTATTGACCCATAACCAGTTCTAACTCTTGAGCCAGCCCCGTAATCTACTCATAGGTTCAACTGACCTTATTCTGTTATAACGGAATACTCATTGCATCCTTAATCCCCTTACCTCAAGAATTGAATTTCATTCCTCTCAAGATTCGAACAAAGATCCTAAAGGAAAATGTCATTGGATTGCCACAAAAAGCAAATAAGAGGTACATCAGCAAGTCATAGAAAACTGAAGAAGTTGGACCCCAGAAATTGATTTGAAGCTTGAAGATGGCTATTGACCTCACTAGAGTTCATTATCCAATAGAAAGGTGATGAAGGATGGACAAGCGTCGATAGAGGTTTGTTGTATTCAAGAAAGATGTTGATTATATTGTCTTGGACGGGTTATCAGTAGAATGGTCGATATTGTTCTGAAAGGATTATAAGTACCATTCTGCTGATAAACCTTTCAAAAAATATCCTCAATGGCTTTTTCAAGCCACAAGGTCATGGGTGGCTCTGTTTAACCCGACTCTGTAGAGGGTAAAGGACTTTCTCTAAGTACATAGCATACACTTATAACAAGTGGTTATATGCAGCTGGTGTAGATACTCCATTTTTGTAGTTTTTTATTCATTTACCATTGTTGGCCTTTATTGATAAGTAAGGTTTATTATTACTTATGGGCATTGGCCTAGTAATGAATAGTGAGCTAAATTTATTTTGTTCAGTCTAGTCCAGTTTAGTCCAATCAAATCTAGTTTAAGTCCAGTCCAGTCAAGAGATTGTGATTCTTTAGATAACTTGGGGTCATCTTGAGATTGATAGATGATACATGCAAATATCCTTGATTTAGATGAATATTGAGAATGATTCCCAAATCTTGTATATCCTTTTTGCTTTACCAGAGATAATTACTGAATTAAGGATGAGTAATGTCCCATTAAAACATTAACGGGTGAACCGGCTGGTTAGTTGACTTTTTGCAGCCTGTAATTTTTATTAAATATTTGATTATACTAGAGATCTTACACCTATAAAGTGATCCTTATCATCTATGTATGCCCCAAACCTCTATAAAATGAACCTTTGAGCTATTTGTCCTTCAGTCTAGTCCGCTGCATTGATTCAGATCCTTTAGGTTAAGTCCAGTCCAAGGTCTAGATTATCTTAATTGACGTAATTTGTCAAGATGACTTGGGAAAATAATTCATAATTTATCCTTGATATAAAGACCAAATCAATTTAACTTATGGTTAAAAAATGACTTATCCCAAATATGCTCCATCCCATCAGTGATTTCTGATATAATGATCGAAATTGGGGTCAGCTAATGCCCCAAAATTTGAAAAAAATATTTTTAGTTAATGGGGTGAATCGGCCGGTTTTCGACTAACCATACGGTTTGTTGACTTTTGTCGATATGCAATTTTATCACTTATTATGACTTATCTTGGCCATGTAGATTGGCTTTAGATTCTTCGACCCTGAGCATTATAGAAAAGGGTCTTGGCCTCCACTTTAAGGGTCAGACATTAGGTCCAGAGTGTAATACCCCGAACTTTGAGAATGGGTTAAAATGACTATTGGAGACCCGAAAAATAAACGGACATTAAAGTTGACTAATGCTCGGGTATTAATAGTACATGGGAGCTTAAAAAAGATTTTAGGGCAAAAAATGTAATTTTCATTATTGTAATTTTGAAAAACTTTGGGGGCATAACTGTAAATTAATGTCTCAGTGACGAAAAATAACAAACTGGGTGATAGTCTATGTTTTAGTGACATCTAGTTAAATTAATGAAGATTGTAAAATTTTTGGGGCTTAAATTCAATTATGCAAAATTGGGGGGCTTGTTTACCTGGTGACTAATGTAATATAATTTTAAACTAATGGATTTGGATAAAGAAGAATAAGATAAAGTGGAAAGAAAAGTCAAGGAGGAAAATGAAAATAAACAAAACAAAAGAGGGGGAAAACTCAGATGAACAGTAACCATGAACCTGAAAACTGAAGAGTAGAAAACAGAGAAGGAATTGGAGGGAAGAAGAAAGAGGAAGGAGGGGAGAGAGAGAGAGAGTTAAAGTTTTCTTTTTAAGGGTAAGCTTTCATTTCCATTTTCATTTTAGTGTGATAATTGAGTGTGTGATTCAGTGGGTGTCGTGTGTGTGGTTTTTGAGTGTGCTTTAGGGTGTTTTTGTTCATGTGTGTTTTGGGTGTATGTGGGTGTGTGATTCATGTGTATAGGTGTGTAATTCATGGGTATAAGTGTGTTAATGTGTATGTTAACGGGTGTAATGAATGTGTTTAAGTGAGGTAGTGGGTATGTGCGTGAAGGAAGCATTTCAGTGGGTGTCTAGCAGGCCAATGAAGTTGAAGAAGACAAAGTGCATGTATTTTTGTGAAATAGTAGGTGTGTGATCCAAATAGTAATTGTAATCGTCGCCAAAGGCGAAAAATTAATTAGGCAGTTTTTTCACGAATTTTGACAAAATAGTTAGGATTAAAATTAGAAAAATTTCAAAGCTGTAACCCCCAATATTTTTACAATACGTATGGTCTAGAATATTTCGGGAATTTTCGGTGTCTACAAAGGGCGCTAAATTAGGGTATTGGTTAACTAAAATTATCGATTTAATTAGCATACCAAACCAAGTTATTTTAATCTGAAATTTTTATGGAAACCTTATTTCACTGATATGTTTCATATTATAAAATTTTGGGCTATATCGAGGCCGATAGGTATTTTTCGTGAAACAGGCCTTTTAGTGCTAGGTCCGGACACCACTTCGGGATTTTCAGGCAAAAATTTTCTAAAGTACTTTTAAGACCAAAAAAAGATTTCAGGATGCTTAAATAGTATTTTAAGATATTTTGGGATTTTTTCGGTGCCGGAAACCCCAAGGGGTATTTTGGTAATTTGCCACCTAAGGGTATTTTGATAATTTTACCTATAAGAGATATTTTGAAGTAAATTCACATACAATAAGATTGTTTGAGTGATTTTACTTGCGGGAAGGCAATTTTTGTGATTCAAGTGTAAGAGAGGGTATATTGGTAATTTGCCACCCTGAGGGGGTATTTTGGTAATTTGACCTAAGAAAGGTATTTTTCAGTAAAATTACGTATGGGAAGGTTATTATAGTGATTCTATGTACGAGAAGATCATTTTGGTCATTTAAGTCTGAGAGGGGCATCTTGATAATTTTACACCTAAAGGTTTTTTGGTAATTTTACATACCCAGTGAGGGAGGTTCATATTTGGAGTATGCGTGAGTCCGTATTAAGTTACAATATTATAATATAGACTGTATTCTAATTAGTTGATTGGTCAAGTTATGTTAAAGTTAAAGACTTCCGGTTAGGATAAGTTAGCTGCGAATCCTGGTAAGGGATTCTATCTGAACCCTGGGTAAGGATTTTTGTCCGAACCCTTATTTTGATAACTCGTACTCGTAAGAACCCTTTGATTCACTTATAACTAATGTCAAACTCTGAATTATGTATTGATATCAGCATGTTATTGCCCAGAAAATCCCAATATTGAACCTGAATCGGTTATTTGGAAATGATGCTCGCCTGTTGTTGCATGCTGAACAAATTTGATGATTGTTTGTATCTGTTCTTCCGAACTATTGTGCCTAGATAACTATTCCCAATCTTCTTTGCTATTTATTTGTGATTTTTTTTTGGAATTCCAAATGATGGATTACATCAGTATGTTTATTTTTATCGGAACCCGAATTGATTTCGGAGATTTGAGCTTATGTTAATGCTTATTGATGTTGTTGATTTTTTTCTGATGACCTGGGTCTCCATTCCATGCAGAGGCGGTATAAGACTGGTTTGAATCTTGCATGAAGCACGGGCTAGGACCCGATGTGACTCGTAATTAATATGGTACGTCATGCATGTGTACACTACCAACTTTGACTGAGTGGCATCATAACTAACCAGGATCAACGTTGATTTTTAATTTTATCTACACCATATGTACCATGATTGTTATAGAAATGACTAAGAAAGGATTATCTCAAATGGTTTGAAATCTCTCGAGAAATCTTTGTTGTATTTTGGAAATGATCTTCTATTGATCGTTTTGGAATCTGTCATGATTGTATTTATTTATTTTGGTATTTATTGATGATGAATTTTGATCAATTTGGAAATCATTGAGTTTTTTATGCTTCAAAGTGTTTTGGAAATCATCGTCGGTTGGATTCTTTGGAATCGTATTGTAAATATTTTTTGTAGTCCTTGTACGACCTTACCGAGCTCTCAATAGCTCACCTTTCATTTGGCTCCCTTCTGCAGGTGATGATCAGTTGTAGCATGTTCGGGAATCGGTTAGAATACGTGTGAGATTCTGGTGAACCCATCACTACTGTATAGAAAGGCCCCTGCGCGGGTTAGTACTATTAATTGGTTCTTAGGAATTTGAATTGTGAAGGATTTAAGCTATAATAGTTTAAGCTAAGCTATTGTAATCTAGTATTTTGAAAAAATCTGAGTTGATGTCGAATTAGGTGATTTAGAATATGTACTAGTGAACAGATTTGACGGGTTTGTTGTGATCTGGTAAGTTAACGAACGGGAGGTCAGGGCACAGAACTCTGGATTTTTGGGACTGTTACACAGTTGGTATCAGAGCAGTTCAGTCTTCTGGTATTAAGAGTATAAGTATATGATTCTGTAGGCACAGAACCACAGGGTATAGGCAACTCGATTTTGTAGACTCGTATTCCAATAAATGAGAGTAGCGTAGGACAGTGGTAGAGTTAAGAAGTCTACCTTTAACTTGTAATTATATTGTTCTTTAGACACGTGTAGTATAACCCCGATAACTACACATTGTATAAGTATGGTCTACACTCGGAGCACTGGCGGTGGAGATGGTACTTAAGGCCTAAAGATCCCTGATAGACGAGATTCCAACAAATCTATATAAAGTGAGCAGTTATTTTCCCTGTATTGGAAAGACTTAACCAAACAATCCTTAGATTGGAAAATTTACTATAGGGAGGTTTTATGATTGTAGAGGGGCATCTCTATCTAATAGGGGAAACAACAAAACTCAGAACTGATAGTTATGATTCTGAACACTGTAAACCTGATTCCAACTTTGATGACATAGAATTTTTGGCAACCGACAGCAAGGAGTATCCAATCCGGCCCAACCACAACCATAACCTCGAGATGAGAGTACCTTGGGTAAATTTACCGAATAAATGGGACTAGCTATAGGAGCTTATTGGACCCTGTAGAGGCAACAAACTAGATTGGCAAAGTTGAGGAAATTTTGAGCAACCGATTGTATAAAGTTTGAGCAACAATAAGTGAAGCGACTAAAGGCTGAATTTACTGTATATAAACTGAGATATGAGGTTGATTAGTGGTGGAGAATGGTAGAGAAGAGTCAGGCTCATCAGCAACTGATTAATGTCCCTGGGGAAGAATGTGGGGAGTTATTACTCTACAGGTAATTTTATAAACTTTCATGAACCGATGGTAAGGGAGCTTGTTAATTTGAGGCAAGTAGATTAAGATTCAATAGACGAGGTTGAGATGAGGTTTTGTTGCCCCGCTAGAATTGTGGTAAGGATGTTATTGACGAAGGCAGGTAGATGCTAGACCTAAACAGATAGATAGGGTGATTACAGCTCGATCGACGAGCTGTACTGAATGTCTTTACTTGGTATGTGCTTTGGAACAGTCTAAGTCTGACAATAGAGGAAGGCATAAGTAAACACAGGCAGGATAGAAGAGATGTACATAAGAATTTCCCCCAAATAGTTTTGTAGGAGCTAACAGTAGTCAGCAAAAAGTTTTTACAGTCGGCATAGCACGGTGCCCAAGGTTAAAGGCCGAGGCAGAATCATGGATTCAGGCCCACTTCGGTCAGTAATTCTGAGATCTGGATAGAATTCTGAAATTTGATCAAAACATGAGATGGGATTTAGGGGAGCGTAGGGTGAAGGCATTCGATCAGTTTCGGGTACTAAAGTTAAACCATTGTATAATCATGGAGTTTGACCTTCTTGGAATACTGGTCAGGGCGGGGGGTCAGGGCTTGGACCTGGCCACATAATCCCAAAAAATTATCCAGGCCCGGCCCTAAAAAATGGGCTGGCCTGTAACTGGCCTGTTTTTTAGGCCCTGACCCGGTTTTTAGGACTGGCCCGGGTTTGACCCAAATTCGGCCCGATTTTGGCCCGAAGTTCAGCCCTTTTTCGGCCCTAAATCTGGCCCATTTTTAGGCCCTTTATCTGGCCCTTTTTAGGCCCTAAAGTGGGCTGGCCTCATCAATTTCAAATCAGATTTTCCCCCCCTTCCCCCCCTAGCGCCCATATTCCCCATTATCTCCCTAAATTCCACTTTTACCCCCAACAACAATATAACGGCTAGTTTGGGGGGTATTTTCATCCAACTTAATTTTTTCAACTCTTTTAAGGTTTCTTACACTCTTAACCTCCCCAACACTATAAACGGATAGTTTTAAGGGGCATTTTGGTCTTTGTGAACTTTCAAAAATCTATAAATTCACATCCATTTCTTTCTAATTTTTCACACCAATTTTCTTACTCTCTCTTATCTAAACATTCTACATTTCTACAAGTTTTGCTACTATTTTCCTCTCCAATTACTACTCTTGCTAATTACTACTCACTAATTTGTACTCTTGCTAATTACTACTCTCGTTTACTAATTACTACTTTTCCTAAATTCTAATTTCTAACTACTTCTTTCATTCATTTGTTACTCTCTAATTCGTTTGTTTACTAATTAGTAATTTGTGCATTCTTATTTATTAATTACTATTACCAAATTCTTTTTAATTACTAACTCTCTCCAATTTTGAGTTACTAATTACTCTTATTTGTTAGTTACTCTTTAATTTTTTTTAATTGTTATTTCTAATTAGTAAGTACTGCTCTTATTCCTGCATTTAGTTTAATATTACTAGTTTTATTTTCCAATATAGTAAAAAAGTTTAGCGTCAAATATGGCTGGATTACTGAAGAAACTGAAGCGTGGATCATCATCACGAAAAACATCATCATCATCACAAACACCACCACCAGCATAAGCGCCACCACCACGGTCATCACAAACACCAATCCAAGCACCACCACAACCATTCGTTCCTGGACGAATGAGTACAGGCTGTATGATAGATACCCAAGCCAATTGGGAGTTCAATCAAAACATTTCAGATTTTGAATACACGCCTTCACAAGACCCCCCGCATTATAGTCAAGGACGCAGCTCGGTTGGCGAAGCTACTACTCCGTGGCATAATCTTAACCCGATGAGCGGTCATGATGAAGAAGGGCCGAGCAATGCCTCCGGTAATGAGCCAGAAGTCCAAAAGGTGAAAAAAAAAAGAATGCCGAGTGTTGGAATCATTTTGATGAAGTTACGGTGGACGGCGCTCGAAAAGCTCGATGTAAGTACTGTGCTAAATTATTTTCGTCTGGTAGTGGTAATGGACATCTTAACAGGCATTACCTTATGTGTGCACCTCGACAAGGCCACGTCGAACCTACCCAAACGCAGTTATCTTTTGACGGTAAGTTATTTGTTTATAATCAGCGAGAGCAAAGAGACGGTCTCGCTGAATTTGTTATTCATGATGAACAAGCCTTTTCTTTTGCCGATAATCCTAAGCACTCTAGATATATGAACACATACGTTCAACCTTTGTACAAAAAGGTTCATAGAAACACAACTAGATCCGATGCACTCCGACAGTATAATGCTGCTAAAGCACGCTTGATCGATTATTTCGATAATTTTGACGGTAAAGTTAGTCTTACTTCTGATATTTGGCAATCTCCGTTTACTTTTGTTAGTTATGCTTGTGTGACGGCCCATTGGATTGATGTTGATTGGGTTATGAACAAGAGAATCATCGCTTTCGAGCTATTTCCTTTTCCGCATGATGGAATGAACATTGCTAGTATTATATTAAAAGCATGTACCACATTTAAAATAAAGGATAAGATTATGAGTGTTAGTTTTGATAATGCTTCTAATAATAAAGCTGTTGTTGCAGCTTTAAAGGAGACCCTTCAACCTGTACTTAATGGTGAATTATTTCATGTTCGCTGTGTTTGTCACATTATTAATTTAATTGTTCAAGATGGTTTAGCTGCTGCAGGAGATATTCTTCTCAAAATGAGGGGTATGACAGCGTATGTTAATAGTTCAGTCCGAGAACACAACAATTTAAAACGTTGTGTGTTCAATATAATATGCCTCGCAGGAGAGCAGTTACAGATGTGGTCCACAGGTGGAACTCTACATACCATATGCTTTTACACATTCTGGCATACAAAGAAGTCTATACGCATTTTCTACTAACCTCGTTCCCAGCCGGCTTGCCAACTCAAGAGGAATGGCAGATGGCCACATACCTAGCTGAATTTTTGGAGGTATTTTACACGTCTACCAATTTATTGTCTGGTACGTACTATCCCACCTCTCCTCTCGCTGTAATAGAAATTCTCAAGATGGCTACAATGTTAACAAAATGGAGATATATAGGACCCTTTCAAGGAAATAGTAAAAGTGATGGATAAAAAGTTTAATAAATATTGGAAGAAATGCCTGTTATTTTTGCTGTGGCTACTTGTTTAGATCCTAGGTTAAAGTTGCATGGCGTGAACGTCTCGATACAAGAGATATCGAAATTAATGTGCTACACACAAGAGGACACAACCGCACTCACAGCGAAAGTGAGCAAGAAATTTGAGGATCTGTTCAACCTCTATCGTAATTCTGCTGACGTGCGCGGGCGAGCTTCATCATTGACTGGTGAGAGGTATTATGCGCCATACCTTAAGGGCTTTGAACATCTAGTAGCAAGACAACTACCAGGTGAAGGTACTTCTAATTCGGCAGGTTCGTCTACTTTTTTCTCTTTTAATGAGATTGGTGTATATTCAAATACTGATCATTATTCTGATTTATCAATGCAAGAACATGTTAATTTTAATTTGTTAAATTTTTGGAAACAAAATCAAAACATGTATAAAACTTTAGCCCAAATTGCACGGGATGTACTGCCAGTGCAAGCCTCCACGGTTGCTTCAGAGTCGGCATTTTCAGCGAGCGGGAGGATTTTGGATGACAGGAGGAGTCGTCTTAACCCCGAGTCGCTCGAGCTATGTGTATGTTGGAAGGATTATCTTGATGCGAAATACCGCGAGCAAGATAAACCGATTGATGATAGAAAGAGCAGTGACTCGGACGTTGAAATACTTGCAAATGATTAGGTAATTTCTTTATATATATATATATATATATATATATATATATATATATATATATATATATATATATATCGAATAGGTTTTTACAAGCAAGATAGATGTTTTTTCATATATATAATAAAAATAAGGTAACTTCCCCTGTTTGTTTACAAGGAGGAGGACCTATGAATAAATTTATCTTCAATTTAACTCCATCAGTTTGAATATTTGAATGCTATAAATATTTATTGTATACACACACATTACTACATTTATGTGTACGTGCCTAGGGATTTTTAGTTGTTTTATTTGCTTGTATACACATATATGTGGTAATATGTATACGCCAATTATTACATTATAATTTGATTACATAATAACAAGAAATTATGTCAATTAAAGTATTTAATTTGAATAAAAAGAAATTAAAAAAAAAGGATTGGGCTAGGGCCTGGCCCAAGCCCGGCCCTAAATATAGGGCCTGGGGCTAGGGCTTGGACTGGGCCTAGATACCCCATTAATCTAGCCCGGCCGGGCCCAGCCCTGCCCTTTTTCTCTTTTGGCCCAGTAGGCCCGGGCTGGGCCGGCCCAAGCCCGACCCTTTGACACCACTGGATTAGGTATGGGAGAAGTTAGAGTGGTGAGTTATGCTATAAGTTGACTGGATGATGTGTTAGGCATGGTAGTAAGGGGCATTAAGTTCAAAACTGTTTGCCTGTGAGAAATAATCCGTCGTGTAGCTATAGCTAGTGTAAAAGCGAGCAGTGTTCCTCGGCAGGAAGAGGACAAGGCCAGTAGGGGCTGAGGCCCAATATATCTGTTAGGGTTTGTTTAATGTCTGCTTAGGATGTTGTGACATCCGATGACGTGGTGGCAGGTACACCTGATGTTAACCCATTACATGTTTGCATATTGCTTAATTCTGAAGCATCATACTTTTTGCATCCGTTACTGTGGCACAATGATTGTGGGTGGAGCTTGTCCTTTCAGAACTGATCTTAGAATAGGCATCCTGTCGTGAGAATCTTTGATTGTTTCTACAGTTTTCATTGGCTATACTGTCTATATTGTGGATAAAGATCTTCCTGTGGATCTTATCCTATTCGTTGTTCGAGGTTTGATATCATGCGAGGCATGGATTGATTACACTCTAATCACGTATCTATAAGTTGTTAGAGGAAGACTAGTAATGTTTGAAAGTTCGTAAGGTATGAATAATGGTTAAGTTAGTGATTCAGATGATGTGTGAGAATGAAGTTGTCAGGAAATGATTGTTGGTAAGACTATAATTGATTTGGGAATACGGTAAGAAATTTGAAATTCCATCGTGTCAGTTGTTCGTTCTTTTGTCTGCTGAATTCAAGGACGACTTACTTGAATGTCAGCTCACGCTGAGACATCAGAGAAGATGTCATTCATGCCGAGTCGTCTCATTCATTTTTGAGATATTTATATGTCCTTTCGAATCTATTTGGACTTGATGGGGTCGTATCCGACCCACTGGCCATGGGAAAGCTACGAATCCTATCTGTCCTTTCGATTTTGATTGTTTCGAGTCGTTGGGTTGACTTCGCTTCGCCAGACTTATAGCATCATTTCTGTGTCCGTTCTTTCTTCTCGAATGTCATAGAAATTCTGTTGTGAACCCCGAGAGGCGAGACGCAATATGCATAACTTTTTTTAAGGATTTTTATGTTTTGATTGCCTGTTTGCGATGATTATTATCATTATTTGCATAATTTCCCCTACCTGGAGATGAGGTTAGGTAGATTCCTAAACCTCAGATAATCTATTAGCGAGAATAGACTCTGGGAATGTGGATTAGGTTTGGATAAGCTATTCGATGATTCAGTATAAGATCGAGATCTTTGCTAAACATATGATGATGGACCGTTATGCCCCCCCCCCCCCCCCCAACCCCCCACAACCGAATTCACTTTTATTTCCTTTATGCAATCTTCATCCATTTATTAGCTTACAATTTATTTTACTTAGTCACCATACACTCAAGTAAGAGGTGACATTCCTTTAATCATTTTCTTCAATGCTTTGACACCAAATGTAAACTTTTAAAAAATTGCAATTTGGTCCCCAAAAGTTTCCAAAATTACATTTTGACCCCACTAATTTAGTAAAATTGTACTTTGACCCTAAGGCCACACTAACCCCTCATTTAACTTCCTAACCCTAATATCACCAAAATAATGCTACTTAATAAAAATAGCCTCCTTTAATTAATCTAATTCAACGTTAGATTAATTTTTGGTATTTTCAGGGTATCACATCCTTACCCCCCCTTAAATAAATTTCATCCTCAAAATAAGGACAAACCTCAATCCGCAAAGAGATGCAGATACCTCTGCTGCATCAACGCTTCGGGTTCCCTAGTGGCTTGTAACATCCCTGAAATTTTAGAATGTTAACACTCACTCCGATCATATACACTAAGGCAATAAAACCCTCAAACTCAACCAAAATAAATACTAGGGGTGCAACTTGGGGGGGCTGGACGGGCCCAAGGGTTAGACCATGAACAGCCCGCTCTCCAAAAGTCGTGCCCATGTCCAGCCCAGCCCATCTATGGGCCAAATAATGTGTCCACACCAAGCCCATCAAAATTTTGGTGGACACGGGCTGGAGGCGGGGCTGTCCACGGATTGTCCATGGTTACGAATTAATTTTTTAAAAAAAATAATTTCGAAACATATCATTGACCATGCAACTCTACAATTTAGTCATGATAATGAAATAAAGTACATTAAAGTCTCAAAATAAACTTAAATATAAGCATGGAAACAACAATTTGGGACAAATTGAGAGAGAAAAAGACAAGAATCTCTGATCCTATCATAAGAAATAAAGTAGAAAAAGTAAAGTCTTCAAAGATCTCTAAACATGAACAAAAGTGGGAACCGTTGCTCAACCTGATTCAGAAAAATAAGACAAGAATATGAGCATACCTTTCATCTTGAGACTTTGACTTTGTCGAAGTGGGGGCTGAGAGTTCAGAAAGTATAAAAAAGAAACAGAGTAGTATTCTATTAGGTTAAGAGTTTGAAGGTCGAGATTGCATAGACTTATGTGATTCACGGTTTTTAATGACCAAAGGAAACAAAATAAATGTATTTTGTGTGTGTGTATATATATATAAGTTAGACGGGCTGGTTTTCCAGGGGCTGGACGGGCTTGTAGAAACTTTTGCCCATGTCTAGCCCATATTTTTTACGGGCTCAAAATTTTGAGCCCACGTCCACCACAGTCACTACAAAAGTAAGTCCATGCTCATATTTTTGCGGGCTGGCACGGGTTACCCGGCCCAAGTTGCACCCCTAATAAATACTACTAATCTGTCAGAGCAACTAACCATCAATTAATGTATTACTCTAAGTACACAATCATGATTGATAAACTAAATTTAAACCTGATAATAAGCTAGCAGAGTTCACCCACGCAAGGGTTCTAGAGACCAATACAGCAACTAAATACTAATATTCACGCTCAGCTCTAAACCAAATCCTAAGAAATCTATTGGTGACCATCCTGCGGAACGAAGGTCAAAGGAGGGTGACCTTTTGAGAGCTCAGTAAGGTCGCTCAAATGAAGAAATTACGAAATAATTTACAAATGCAAAATGATAATGGTTTTGTTCACAAACACAATTCAATGACGATTTCTAGAATTTTCACAATGATTATAACTTGTTCAATCAGATACCGATATGACTTTCAGATACGATGCAAACAATCACAAATGCTATTGAACACGAGCAATTGCAAAGCCACACAAGCAGTGTAAGGAAATCACTTAGAAAAGCCACAAAGGCTATGCTCACTAACACATTACACCAGCTAGTCCATCAAGGCACTAGCCCACACTAATATATCGGCTAGTTCGTCAAGGTACTAGCCCATACCAACACACTGACTAGTCCATCAAGGTACTATCCCACACCAATATCCTCTAGTATACACCAACTCCCGCCAAACACACCAATGTAGAATCTCATGTCAATATGCAGGATGACAACATTTCGATAATGCAACATGTTATTCAATGCTCGATGGAAAATAATTAATGAGCATCGATAAGAGTTTCAATAGACATTTTAAGGTTCAATGAAAGGTTTTTACGGCAAACATGCGACTTAATCAAAATAACAGAATAAAAAAGAATAGCGATAACAAATCAGAACATATGAAATCAAATATGAGAATATTGTTCCGGATAAAAATCCCTTACCTTAGTCCGAAGCTAGCTAATTACTCGATCAACCAAAAATCAGAAGTCCTCTGAGTAACCTAAGTTGGGGCAACATAGATATCAGAACGCCATCTCAACTACATTACAGTATGATCAATACTGACTACGTGCACGATGCTCATTCCTATTCTCAGAATAACCCAATCTATAACCGTTCACATAGGTAGCCAAAACCAGTTAGAAACCCTAACACAACCCTAACACTTAACCACACCTCAAAATTCCCAATAAAATCTCTTAAAATTACTTTTACAACTTAAAACAGTATATAAGACCAAAATACTAAATATCTAAATTTTTAAATATTTTCTCTTTAAAAATAATTTCTTTAAATACTAGAAAAGACCAAAAATAACCATTAATATTTATAGGTCAAAATAAAATCCCATAATTTTTACAATAACTTATAAATATGTAAGAAAATTGAAATCAGGTCAAGAAAATCATTAAAACTATTATTAAACAATTCATTTTGCCCAAACAAAGGCAATAAAGAAATCATATCAAATTACCTTTAAAAAATTTTGAAATTCAAATTGTAACATCTTAGAATCATATAAACAGTACAAAAAAAATTTCAGAATTTAATAGTCATCTTAAGTTGTTCAAACAGATTTTAGAAGTTTCAACTTGCACAAAATATAAAAAAAAATACCAAAAGATATAAGAAAATTCTGAAAATTTTCAGAAATACTAAAATTGATTTGGCTGGAAAAGTGGCCGGAGGTGACCTCTCGGGCCATCACCCAAAGTGCACAATTACTGTTCATCGTCTTCCTCGCGTGAACAGTAACCTTAATTTTCGATTTTCTCCATCTTTGATTCTTTTTTTTTCTTGGTCTAATTCGTTCCTCTAACACCCTAATACATTCTATAACAATAATACATGATCCAGAATTGAATTTGCGGAGTTTTATGTAAAGAAAGCATATAAATATATGTATATATACAACCCAAAATCCAACCACCAGTTAACCCATAACACACCCATACACAAACACTTAGAACAGACACTTAACACATACACCCAAACACTGAAACCCTAGTAACTTTTCTCCTTTTTTCCTCCTAAGCCCTTACAGACACCATATATAACATGAATTCCCCATATTCTTCACCCCTCAAATGCATTCACAGACACTGTAACACACACATACACACTGAACAAGCTTCAACCCCCAAAATATACACATAATTAATCCAAGGAAAAGGGATTACCCTATTAGGGTTTGGATATCGTTTTTTGTTCTTTCTTTCTTCTCCCTTCTTCCTCTCTTCTTTTTCTTTTCTTCTCTGTTTCTCTTCACTTTCCCTCTCTGCTCTGTTTTTCTTTCACGGCCACTATTCCCTTTCTTTCTCAAATTATGTCCCCCCCCCCCCAAACACAAAAAAAAAAAACTGAATTCATTTTTATTTCCTTTATGCAATCTTCATCCATTTATTAGTTTACAATTTATTTTACTTAGTCACCATACACTCAAATAAGAGGTAAAATTCTTTAAACCATTTTCTTCAAGGTTTTGACACCTAATGTCAACTTTTCAAAATTTGCAATTTGGCCCCCATAGTTTTCAAAATTACATTTTGGCCCCACTATTTTAGTAAAGTTACACTTTGACCCCAAGGCCACACTAACCCCTCATTTAACTTTCTAACCCTAGTTATAACCAAAATAATGCTACTAAATAAAAAATCCTCCTTTAATTAATCTACTTCACTGTTAGATTAACTTTTGGTATTTTTAGGGCATCACAAATTCCAGGCTTCAATGACTCTCATTTGGAATCAAGTGTTGCCTGTGATCAATTAAAGTCCTTGCACTTTTGGCTTCTCAAAAGACCCTTGTTGATTCCCTCTATCTTGATTATCTCGAGGCAAAATTTGATTTTCAGAGTAAGAGCAATTTCTCCCAATATTTCCAGGCTGAGCACACCTAATACACAAACCCATCTTTCTACGACATTCATTCTATATATGTCCCGTCCAGTTACAATATGCACATCGCTCCCCAATTCTTGCCCGCTTTGATGGTTGTGTGTTTAATATCTTAATCTGATTTCTCCTTTTATTATTGTCACCTAGATGATGCTGCAAAACTAGCTTGACTACTAGACCACTCATTTAACTACCTCGACCTCTTCCCTTACAATTCAATGGAAATTATGATTTCTTCCTTGTAAAGCCTTTTAAAAATCTCCCTGCCAAGTATTCCCTTGACCCCTTCCACCAGGGTTCATATTTTCAATC
Source organism: Escallonia herrerae (assembly GCA_033070095.1). Lineage (NCBI taxonomy): Eukaryota > Viridiplantae > Streptophyta > Magnoliopsida > Escalloniales > Escalloniaceae > Escallonia > Escallonia herrerae. The sequence goes on along the minus strand of JAVXUP010000437.1, from coordinate 375,215 downwards.
TTATAGTTTCCATATCTACCATATGACGGTGCTCTAAATGGTGCTACATCGACATTATTTTTCTCTTCCAAATCATTCTCAATAGCCAATGCTCTATCAACAACTGCTATATAAGTTTGTAACTGTAAAGGGATCAACTTATCCCAAAGGTCCTTATTCAAACCTTTAACAAACTTTGTTAATTTTGTTCCTTCTGTATCCACCAGGTGTATAAAAAAATCTGGCTAAATCAGTAAACTGTGATTCATAAACTGATACCGACATATTCACTGTTCAAACTTTATAAAATTTGCTTCTCTCTTCTCTTGGGTCACCGCTGTAACATGCTTATTAGTAAACTCCCCTTTAAAGTTTTCCTAAGTTGACGAGACTCATTCCAGCTTCCACTTCATGGATAACAATTTCCACCATCTTTCTACACTAGCCTCTAGCATTAAGCTAATATACATTAGCCAACCATTCCTCAGCTATCGTAGGATCATGCTTCCTGAAAAATGGGTTCTTTCTCAGTTTATCAAACTTTTCAAGGGTAAGACCCCCATCTCCCAACACCAGAGCAGTATTCAACATCTTTTAGGGTTGCTCGACTTGTTGAGCACCTCTAACATCACCTTGATTCATTGCACATTTATATTTATAGGAGGATTTCCACCTCATCTATAACTTGCTGGAGTATCTGACAAGCCTCCAGTAATTCACTATTAGTCAGATGATTGTTATTTCCAGTGGAGTGCTCTTCTACATTTACCGATGGGCTGTGCCTACCGTAACCTTCAGCAATAAACTCAGGATTATTCCTTCTTTGACTTTCTTCATTAGCTATTTCTTTATTCTTTCCTTGATTTCCCACTCCGCGCTCTCACTCCGTTGTAGGCCTACACAAACTCCGAATAAGTACCCCTACATTAAATGCAATATTCAATAATCACTAACCACACATGGCTTTAGGATCTTATCCCAACCTTTAACTACACTTTGATACCATAACTGTAACGCCCCAACCTAGTGTTATCTTAACTCGGCTAGAATATTACAACACAACGACTAATCACATCGTTCTGATAACACAACTCATTCTAACTCACTTGGTAACTAAACCATATCATACAACATTAAATAGTTTACTTTTATAAAACAAACCTAGCAAGCTCTCTGACAGATATCAATGTTGACATACTATTCTATATCAAGTACAACTTAGTTCACATAAGTGTACAAATGTCTCCTTGCCCGTCTTCTCACCGTGCCTTACACCTTTTTCTTGCCTTTTGAGGGACCGGATCCTTGATCTAAAATACCAGGGATAAAATGTAACGCCCCAGAAATCTGGAGCTCTGCCGCCCTGAACTCCCTAGTCGTTAACCTACCGGATCACATCAAATCTGTTCACTAACACATACTTCAAAACATTTAATCCGATATCATCTCAAAATTCTTTAAACACAAGCTTAGAAGACTGCTCAAACTTAAACTGTTAAAACCTAAGTTCTTTACAAACTCGAATCCTTATGAAACACGATGACGGTACCGACCCATGCAGGGGTCTTACTACACTAAAGTGGCCGGCTTACCAGAACCTCACATGGAATCTAACTAATTCCCAAGCCTGTTACAGCTTATCATCACCTGTAGAAGGTAACCAAACGAAGGGTGAGCTTTTGAGAGCTCAGTAAGGTCGTATAAGGACTACAAAAAGATAGCAACACGATTCTCAAGAATCCAACTGACGGTGATATTCAAATACACTTCGAACGATCGAAACTCAATGAATCCCAAACGATCAAAGTTCATAAGAAATGGATGCCAAAATAAATATTAACAATCATAACAAATTCCAAATTGATCAATTAAAGATCCTTTTCAAGTCATCATTTCCAAGTACCACAAAAAATTCTCAAGGGATTTCAATCCAAGTAGAAATCATTTCCAAAATACAACAAGATTTCCCGAGGGATTTCAACCCAAGTAGAAATCATTTCCAAAAATACAACAAGATTTCCCGAGGGATTTTAACCCAAGTAGAAATAAAAAAATCAATGTTGATCCTGGGCGGTTACAATGCCACTTTAGCAAAGTCGGTAGTGTACACATGCATGATGTACCATTATAAATACTAGTTCCATTGGATACTGGCCTGCGTTTCATGCAGGATTCGAATCAGCCTTATATCGCTCCCCACAGTACAGTTACCCAGGTCAACAGAAAAATCAACAATATCAATGAGCACTAACCTACGCTCAAATCATCGAAATCAATTCGAGTTCCAATGACAATAACCACACTAATATGAGTCATCATTAAGAATTCCAGAAGGAAAAAACACAATTAAATAGCAAAATGATTGTGAATCATTATCGAGTATAGGCACGAAAATTTAGAAGAACGGATACATACAATTATCAAATTTGCTCAGCATGAAATATAGGCGAGCATCACAAGATTTCCAAATAATCGATTTAGGTTCAATATTGGGGCTTCTAGCAATAACATACTGATATCAATACACAGTTCAGAGTTTGGCATTAGCCATAAGTAGATCAAATGAGTACTTACGAGTACGAGTTATCAAAATAAGGGCTCGGACGAAAGTCCTTACCCAAAGTTCAGATAGAATCCCTTACCTAGATCTAGAGGTGTCAAAGGGCCGGGCTTGGGCCGGGCCCAGCGGGCCAGAAAAAGGGCCAGGCCATTTAGGACTTCGGGCCTTGTAAACCGGGCTGGGCCCAAATCTTAAAAATGGAGTCCCTGTCCAGGCCCTAACTTTAGGGCCGGGCCCAGGCTCTTTTTTCTTTTCTTTTTTGTGTTGCAAAAATACCAATTCACAAAATAAATACAATTAGTAGGCCCTAAACCATTCAATATCTCTCTGGTGACTAATGAAGTGCCTTAGAACTTTACATTTACTCTATTTAAGAATATTGATTAGCAACAAAGAGTAATTTTGTTCAAAAAAAAAGACAATCTTTTCACATGAGTAAATATAAAGAAATGTGCATGTCCAAAAAGTTAAAATAAAAGAGTAAAATATGAGGTGTAGAGAGAATGATGTGCGAGAAAGAAGGGGAAAGGGAAAAAAATGACTCAAAATGGTTTAAGGCCAAAGGGCTGGGCCAAAAAGAGGGCCAGAAATAGGCCAAGGGCCAGGCATGACCCGGGCCTTTTTATGGCCGGGCCGGCCAGGCCAGCCCGCGGGCGGCCTGGCGCTTTTGGCATCTCTACCTAGATCCGTAACTAAATTATCCTAACCAGAAAGTCTTTAGATTTAACCTGAATGGAATAATTAAATTGTCAGAATACAGCCTGTAGTACAATATTATAACTTAATACGAACTCACACATGCTCCCAAAATAAACCCCCTCACCGGATATGCAAAATTACCAAAATGCCTTTAGGTGTAAAATTACCAGAATGCCCTTCTCAGACTTAGATCACCCAATCGGCCTTCCCGTAAATAGAATCGCCCAAATAACCTTATTGTATGCCAATTTATGCAAGAATGCCTTTTACATGTAAAATTACCAAAATACTCCCTCGGGATGGTAAATTACCAAAATGCCTCTGGGAGTTTTTAGCACCGAAAAAATCCCAAAAATATCTTAAAACACTATTTTAAATATCCTGAAGTAGTTTCTGGGCTAAAAACTATGTTAGAAATTTTTTGCCAGAAAATCGTGCACCGGTGTTCAGACTGAGCGCTAAAAGGCTAGCTTCGCGAAAAAATAACAATCGGTTTCAGAATGGCACAAAATTTTAGAATATGAAACCTATCAGTAAAATAAGATTTTACTTAAATTTTTAGATTAAAATAACTCTGTTTACTAGGTTAACTTCTCCTAATCGATACCATAATTTAACGTCCTTTGCGGACATCGAAAATTCCCGACAAATTCCAGAGCGTACATCTCACAAATATATTATGGGTTACAATTTTGCACTTTGTCTAATTTTGATCCTAGCTATTTATAAAAAATAGATTAAAAACTGCCTAAATAAATTTCTAGCATTAGCGACAATTACGTCTACTATTCAGATTTCCACACACACTATAACACCTTGAACACACATACTAGTTTTCTTCCTTGTTCTTCCTCACTGTCCCAACCAATACACACACCTAACTCGTATACACCTACATGAAATCTGCCCAAACCACTTAATCACTCTGCTAGAACATAATTTCCATACTTGGCTGCCTTGGCATGGGCGTGGCTTGGCCTTGCCCGTGGCTAGATTTCTCGCAGTGTTGAGGTTCCCCAGCCCCATTTTCTCGGCCAAGGCAGCCACGGCCTTGGCATGGGCGTGGCTAGGCCTTGCCTGTGGATAGAACACATATAATTTACACACATATATGCTCCATCACCCATGATCACACGCACCCGAAACTCACACACACACACACTGAAGCACACTCAGAACCCATATCCACAGCACTCATTAAATCACCTAAACCCCTTCAATTTTCTTTCCTACACCCCCTCATACATCTAGTACCACACTTTACACTATCAATTATACATACTCACCCATACCCACGGTTTATCACATATACACACACCCGCGCACCAAAAACACACACAGAGTTCAGTCACTGACTCTTCACCTAAACGCACACTAAATCACCCTCAATTACATATCATCACACACACACACACACATATACACACACACACACACACAATAACACACCAATCACCCACTTGCTCTGCCATATTCACGACCCACACACACTGTAATACACATGAACACACATAGAATTTTAACACACTGACTAGGGTGGAGAGATTACCCCCTTCAAGTGTTCTTCAACTTTTCTTTCCCTTTATCTCTCCTTCTCAGACTTCGGTTTAAATCCTTGCCCAAGCCCCTGCTTCCCTGACTCTGTTTCCCTCTGTCTCCTCCGGCTTTTTTTCCAATTCACTGTTCATCTGACTTTGATTTTCTTTTGTTTTAATTTCTCGAATTTCTTCTCCCTTATCTAACTAACATTATTAAATAATTAGAATTGTTTAGTCATGATAGATTAAGGAAGAGGTGGCACTCCCAAAATGTTGCTCAAAATTACAAATTAACCCCCAGGAATTTTCAAAATTACAAAATAACTCCAAATTTTCAAAAATTACGTTTTTACCCCAAAATTCTTTTAAGCTTTGATACTCTACTAATACTCAAGCATTGCTCAAAATTATCACCAGTTTATTTTTCGGAGCCCAGATGGTTATTTTAATTGGCTCCCGAAGTTCGGGATATTACATAAAAACCCGTTAGCCCACTTGCTCAGTAAGATAATAAAAGACATTTAATGTAATTTTCAACTCAAGAATATTGATAGTGCATGCTATTGCAATTCAATCACATTAAGCAGTATTACATGTGCACCTTATACATATCAAACATTCACACTTAGTTGAGTATTACAAGAGTTTACCATTCCCGAATTCAGCCCCAACAATAGTCCACTCTTACGTCACCATGCCCGGGATGTAAGCTCACAAACTCTGCCTCAGCCATCGACAAAGTAACCGTGAACAAATGAACACCGATACTGCCTAGGGTAGCAGTCAGAGTTACAATTGTTCAACTCAAACGGTGCACCGCTACTCAAACACAATGAAATCAACTCCCAATCATATGAAACGGATAACATAATAATCATCAACAATATATCAACCATCCCTTATAATGAAAGGATGTAACATGCTCATGTGCAAGCAAAGAAATCATTTTATACTTGTAGTTGTCATAATCTTCATGTATATACACCATAAAACTTAACTATCAAATATTTAGTCACTTTTATGATCAAACATCATCTTTATAACATGTTGAACATGTAATATTATCACTTATATTCAGCAAATGAGCTTCACTTATGCAACTTAACAAACAGATTCAAAATATTGTTCTAACAATGTCTAGTTTAACGTAATCCCATAATTCAAATACATTAGAACCTATTTCATGTCTTCCGTAATCTCTAATATGTTAAACATGATTAGATTCACATATTAACAAGTCTCTAATAAGTATTCAAAAGTTTGACAAAGATTTCATGCTAAAAGAATTACGCTAACATAACATAAATTCATATTCATGTCTTAAAAGCCCATTAAAAACCTTTAACTATCTTACCTTAAAGAAGAAATGAAAGAACCATTTTTTTCATTATTGAAATGCCTTCAAAATACTCCTTAAAACCCGTTCAGAACACCGTTTGAAGCTCACCAAACGTTTCCAAACCAACTGGTTAAGGTTCCCCTTCAAAAGCAAGCCTTAATTCTAGATTTTGTAAGGTTTTTGGTCGATTTTCCTAAAATTTTCTTTCAAAAACGTGGTAAGAGGATTTAAGCATGAAGATTAGGTCTTTTAACTCAAATTAGAAGCAAGTGAGAGGTGTAAAGTGGAGGTGAAGAGGTGGAGGAGTCAGACACGATGAAGCTCTAAGCACGAGGTTGCAAGACACGGTTGTGCCACCTAGCAAGCATGACAAGGCCCAACCATGACGAGGCTCGAAGGACAATGTGTCGTGATGGTATGTTGACACATCACAAGCACGACAAGGATAGGTAGCTCAAGGTGCCACAGTTGTAGAAATGCACAAACAATTCGCAGGCTGTCCGGTCAACCGGTTACTCCAAGCTATAACTTTTACCATTTTTGTTTCCAACTCTTCTAAATGCACTTTTGCTTATTTCAAGTGATCATTTAAATTATCTAAACATCAAATATGGTTGCATTAGTGTTCATACATACTCTTTTCGATTTCTAGCACTTTGTTCACCTTCTTAGACAATTTATTCAATTTAAGGTGTTTAACCTTTAAACATACATTCAAACACATTATCATGCATAGTTTATCATGATCATTTTCACATAAAGTGATGCATCTAATCATACCTAAATATATAATCAAAGCATGTGAAATTTTGGGTTCTCACAATTTCACCTTTCTTCACACACAAACAACACCCATGCATAGTAGGGCCCACATATGCTATTTTCACGAACATCATGCACGAACTGGATGGTTCCCTAAGATTTTCCTCTTTTCTTGATTTTGCAGCCCCTCCCCACGAAATTAGGATGTAAGGACTCTCCCAATTTAGTTAGCAAATGGTGGGCTCAAGTCCCCCGATCTGTGAAAAATAGGGTAGCAGTTACCAGTTTTGACCATTATTTTTGACAGGTTGCATGACGCGATTTATAGTAAAAAAATACCTCTTGCGCTTGGCTGAGCATTGATGGGATTCCAACATTTTTTGCCTGCCATTCGGGGAAGTGACACTTACTGTAATATCAAAGAATTTTAGGGAAAAAATGTTATTTTTAAAATTTTGGGGGTATTTCTGTAATTTTGGAAAACTTGGGGGCTATTTTGCAATTTTGATAAAAAAAAGGTGCTTATGTGTCAAATCGTACAGAAATTTCCTTAGGAAAATGCCACCACCTACTTGGTTATGGGGTGACTAATCACGTTATAATATAAACTAATGATTTCTTTCTTTCCTTAGGTAATTAAACTAAATAACAGGAAAACAAAGTAAAAAAAATAAAAATAAAGAGAGAAATAGAAGGAGAAATAGGAAACAGGGGAATGAAGGGGGAAAAAGAACAGAGGAGAAGAAATAAGGCAGAGAGGGCTACGGGGAGAAGAAATCAAAGAGAGAAAATTTAGAGATTTCATAAAGGTAATCTCTACCCCTCTTGGTATATGAAATTTTATTATGTGCATGTGTTCACTGTGCAGTGTGTGCAGCATGAGTTGACAGTGTGGGCGTGATAGTGGTAATTCATGTGTGATTATGGGTGTTTGTTGTGAGTATGTGGTGATATTGCGGGTTCGGGATAGAACATGAGTGATTGGAAGTGGTTGAGTGGATTGCGGAGTGATCGAGTATGTGTTGTGTGACTGTGCAGTCTGTGTTCGTGAGTGTGTGAGTTTCAGGCGTGTTTTTGTGTGTGATCATGAGTGTAATGTATGTATTTGAGGTGTTAATACGTATGTTTAGTTGTAATTCGAGGTATATAGGTGTTAGTTTAGGTTTGTGGCTACCAGGGTGTGTATGTGAATTGTTAAGTGTGTGTCTGCAACTTAGTGGAGAAGATGAGAGTGTGTGTGTGGGAAGGTGAGTTAGTAGGTTTGTTAATTTGAACAGTACTTGTAATTTCACTAAAGGTAGAAATTAATTACACAGTTCTAAACATTATTGTATATAAACAGTTAAGGCCAAAATTAGACAAAGTCTAAAACAGTAACCCCAATAGGGTATCGAGTAAAAGAAATTCCCAATTTAATTAGCATACTAAACCAAGTTATTTTATTCTAAAAATTTTTAAAAAATCTTATTTTACTGATATGTTTTATATTCTAAAATTTTGGGCCATTCTGAGGCCGATAGGTATTTTTCGCGAAATTGACCTTTGAGCGCTCAGTCCAAACACTGATTAGGGATTTTGGGCAATAAATTTTTAAAATATTTTTTTACTCAAAAATAAATTCGGGATGCTTAAAATAGTGTTTTGAGATATTTTAGGATTTTTTCGATGCTGGAAACCCCCCGATGTATTTTGGTAATTTGCCACCCCAATGGGAGTATTTTGGTACTTTCACCCATAAAAGGTAATCTGAAATAAATTCACATGCATTAAGATTGTTTGTGTGATTTCACTTACGGGAAGGCTGTTTTGTGATTAAAGTGTGAGAGGGGGCATTTTGGTAATTTGCCACCGGGAGGGAATTTTGGTATTTTTTTCTATGAAGGGTATTTTTAGTAAATTCATATATAGTAAGGTTATTTGAGTGATTTGATTTAAGGGTGTGAGGGGTGTTTTTGGTAAATTTACACCTAAGGACATTTTGGTAATTTTACGCCTAAGGGCATTTTGATAATTTTACATCCCGGTGAGGGAGGTTCATTTTGAGAATATGTGTGAGTCCGAACTAAGTTATAATATTGCACTGTAGGCAGTGTTCTAATGATTCAATTATTCTGTTTAGGTTAAGCAACAGACTTTCAGGTTAAATAAGTTAGCTTTGGATCCAGGTAAGGGTTTCTATCTAAACCCGGATAAGGATTCTTATCTGAATCCTAATTTCGATGACTGGTGTTTGTAAGTATGCTTTTGATATGCTTATAGCTGGTCTCAAACACTGAGATATGCATTTGATATTCGGATGTTATTGTTAAGCGAACCCTAATATTGAACCTAAGTCGGTCGTTTGGATATCTGGTCGATGTTCACCTTATAGCAGATATTGAGAAAATTCAATAATTGGTTGTAATTGTTCTCTTGAATTGTTGTGCCTAAATTTGATAAATGTTCCAATGTTCTTATTATTTGTTTGTGGTTATTCTGAAATTCTGAGTAACGAATTATATCAGTGTGCCTAATTGTTATTGAAACCATAATTGTTCAGTTATTTGAATTCATGTTAATGCTCATTTCATTGTATTTTAAGCAGTGAATTTCTTGTTGATTCTGTGATTTATGATTTTGTGTTGACCTCGGAGTCTGTTCTGTGGGGAGGCATTATAAAAGGTCTGAACCTGCGTAATTGTGCAGGGCTAGTACCTTAATGAGAAAGTCTAGTTATCCTACATCATGCATTGCAAGTGTACACTTTCTGTGCATTTCCTGAATGGCATTACTTCTGCCCAAGCTGAACATCTTTAATTTGTTTACATTGTATCTTACAATGATTGTTGAGAATGATGTTTCAATGAATGTCTTGTTGTCTGATTGTAGGGGATCGAGTGAAACTCCTCCCCAGCTTGTGAACAAACTGCTAAGGATCGTCTGAAACCCTTCCTTTATTTACCTTGAATATATGTGTTCGTTTTGAAACCCTGTAGGATGATCACCAATGCATTTTAAAATGATGGCTTTGAAATTATCTTCAAATGAGCATATGGGTATTTAATTAAGATTGTTGATGTTCATTTTGACATTGGGGTGATTGTTAATGTTGTCTGACTAGGATTGTCTTTGGTCATTTTGGTATATACTTATGATTGATTATGATCATTTTGGAATTGATCAGACTATTCATGATAGCCAAAATGTTTTAAAACATTATCATCAAATAGATTCTTTTGAATAGTTTGGTAATTTCTTCGATTTCCTTGTACAACCTTACTGAGCTCTTAATAGCTCACTCTTTGTTTGATTCCTTTCTGCAGGTCATGCTCAGCTGTAGAATGCTCAGGGATGGGCATAGAGTTGTGTGCGATTCCGGTGAGCCACAATTATTGTATAACAAGACCCCTGCGTGGGTCGATACTGTCAACTTGCACGGTGGAAGTTCGAGCTTGTAAAGAACCTAGGTTTTATTAGTTTAAGTTTGAGCAGTTTTGTACTCTTGTATTTTGAAGAATTTGAGTTGGTGTCAGATTAGATGTGTTGAAGTAAGTGTTAGTAAACAAGTTTTGACAGGTTTGATGTGACATGGTAGGTTAATATTCTGGGAGTTGAGGGAGGCCTATTCTTTGGGCCTATGATCTTCATAAGGATTGGGACCTTGTGGTTTGTTTGCTTGGCTATGAACTATCCTTCAAAAAGGGCAGTTCCATCTTGTTGGGTACCCTCCGTGCACACTACGAGGGTATGGATTTGGAGGGGGTCAAGGGCCCAGTGATTGATCAGTTTGTCCAGGGTTCTTGCTTAATATTTTGGGGCATACCTTTTTGAGGAAATGGGGCAACTTTATGCAGCTGTGCCTACGGGCCTGGGAGAACATATGGGAGAATGGAGAGTACGATTAGGTACTACCGCTCTGGCTTATCTGTAACACTTATGAATGTGGTGTTCCGTGGGAAGTCTCTAAGCTTCATGGATACTGTAATATCTGAGAGGTATGTCTATGCTTCTTGAGTTATTTTATAATTATTCTCATGCATGTTTTAGACTTCTTTCTCACATGACATCTCTGTTCGCAGGTTTAAGCCTTCGAGGTCCTAGGTTCACGTGTTCCTTGACTAAGGGAGGGACATACTACTGAGATTGAGTCGGCTCAATGCCAGTGGAATTTTGGGGATGAGCGAGTGGGCGCCTATGAAGGGGCATATAGGGATAGTTTCAACGGGCTTACGCAGCACCAGGTAAGTAGTTCATTGGACTTTCAAATTTTTTAAAAGTATGCTTATGAATTCTTACTGTTTATCTTTTTTTGTCTTAGGATTCCCTTTAAAAATGGGAGACGACCAAGGCCTATTCTGAGTAGCTGGCCCTTACTTAATGCCAGATGCTAATAATGGGGCCCTCGTAGTGGGAGTTCTACTTGGGGAGTGGGTGCTCTTACAATATCACATGGACGTTGAGGTATGTGTCCCGGCTGCCCCTCTCCTAGAGATGTATCAGTCGGGGGATTTAGATAGGGACTGAGGCAAAGCTTGGTTAGGGGGATTACTGTATCCTTCCTGAGGTGGCCGAACGATCCTCATACCTACAAGGCATTCGCGAAGGAGGACCAGCCCTTCCATTGACTTCGGACGGCTAAAGAGGCTGCAGAAGGCTAGGTCGGCCGGGGACCGGAAAGGGAAAAGGAAAAACGAGACGAAGTCTGCTAAGGGTATCCCATTCCTTTTGTGGACGTTTTCGGTCTTCTTAAAGGGTAAGACTAAGGAGTTGGAGCTGATTCCCAGCTGAAGAAAGACTCTAAAGTCATCAGGTTCAAGAAACAAGCTATAGTCCAAGTGGTAAACTTTAGACTTGAACTAAGCTTGATTCTCATTTTCCATTGATTCCAATGCTATGCATTTTTCATTGTATGTCCCGTGCTCTATGCTAAGAGATGCCAATAGAATGATTCACAGTCTTAAGGACATGGAGTCTACAAATTGGGATCTGTTGTCGGTGTACGGACCTTCGGCCAAGATGACTGAGGAACCCACTCTTACCCCCTTATTGCCACCTTTGAGAGGTGGGTCGAGTGGAGGACAGAGATCGATAGAGCCCGCGACATCTCCTACTACTAGCACTCAAACTCCTATGTGAGGGGCTCCAGCTCTTCAGAACGGAACCCGGGTAAAGACTAGGTGATGAGCCGGACCTTTACGAAGAAGTTGATCAACTGGAACTGGCACCCTTCGAGGGCAAAGAAGTCTCTACCGAGAGTAAGAGGAAATCCCCAACCCGTCCATCGAAGTGGAGATGTAAATCTTCCCTGATTGCATCAGTCTTTACTAAGACCTATAAGAAGCCCCAGTCAAACAACACCATGGTGGTAGAGTCCTCTCTCGAACCCGAGAGCGAGGAAGAAAGAGGCTGAGGAAAATGAGGAAGTTGAAGAAGGTGAGGAGGATGGTGAGGAAGCTTCGGAGACCCTCGACTAGGAAGAGCCCAGCCCGAGGAAGACCTGGATGAAGCTGTGAGGAACTAGCTTAGAATAGGCTCTAGAGTCCATTACAGACATTTTTCTTAAACTATGATGTAACCTATACTCTTATTCGTTTATGTTTTGAGTTAGAATTTTCTTAGTGAATCCTATGTTAATGTGTAATTTAAATGTATGCTAAAACACTTGCACAGAAAGAAAGGAGAATGAGCTAAGACTTGGGTTTGAGAATTAAGGTTGGGATTGAGTTGTGAACAAGTACAGTTGTGGCGCACCGCTTTAAGAAAAATCCCCAGAAAAGGGACTTCTGGGAGTCGCCATCTTATTTTAACAAACTAGGAAAGATAAGAAAAAACCTTGAAATGACACAAAGATGCCCAAAAAGACAACTACCTATCGAAACCAAGAGAGGGGTTTGGGGACTAAGTTATGAAACAGGAATGTGTTAGGCACCTGCCGCACTTTCGGTCTCTACATCGTTTTTAATGGCCTAAAGAACACATAGTGTAATACCACGCACCTAGAATACGGTTTATATTGAATCTTAGGATTTTAATTATTCCTATAGTGGTAATTGTCAAAATATACAGTAATTTGAGGCCTTTAGCTATGATTATTGCCAGGACCTTTAGTGAAAATTTATAATACTCCTAAGTTGCAAATTAGTAAGGAGGGGAGAATGTAATTTTATGTGTCAAACAATTTTATTGTTCCTTACCTTAAGTCAAAAATTTGTAGTCTTTTAAAGGAATATGGGTGAGACAAGGAAATAGCTAAGTGTGAAGGGGGTCTTTAGAAATTTCCAACCTAGGGCAATCGTATATAAAGACAGCCTTGTGAGGGCATAAGAAGTCTGCCCACCCCCTTTACATGAAAAGTCAGGGAGGAATGGAGAGGGAAAAACATAGCTAGGACAAGGGAAAATTTAAGGTAGTAAAATCCCTAGACTCTCTCTTCAGTTTATCCATAAAATTGGATGATTTATATATACAAATCGAAGTGGCTGCCAGAAACCAAACATTTTGGACTTCTACAGTGAATTGACTTTAAGGTCAATTTTCATTTTGCAAACGTGGGACTCTAAGAAAACTCAAAACTACAAGTTGAAGGCAACACAATGAGGTTGTCAGAAATAACAAAATCATCTCAATTAGATTTGAAATAGAGATAAGATAAAAAAAAAAAAAAAACCTAACTCACTCTTATACTGTTCTACAGCAGCCTTCTTCTCCAACACGCCAAAAGCTACCAATTTGTTTTTAGTTTTTTGATATTCCTAGTATTTCTGCTCCAAAATAACCATTAAACAAAACGGGTCTGCCCAGAGATGTGTTGTTTCTATTAGCCACTTCGATTTGATATAGAAACTTCATTACTCATTGTATGTTTGTGATCCTTATATTTATGAAAACCTTAGAGAGTCTAGTTTAACTTTGTAGCTTTGTGTTTTTAAATATTCTTCATGTTTCGACCTAAAAATTGTCAATGTACAAAACTAAGGTTGGTGAAAAATGTTGTTTCCAGAATTACAGATCAGTCCATTGCCCAAAACTTTTTTAAGCCATTTATGAGCATATTTGGGCATAGTACAAAACTAAAACTCCCATTATATTTCAAAAGCTTCGACCTAAAAGTTTCTGGGATTTGTTTAGGCATGGGAAGGGCCTAAAATGATTTTATTTTGAAAACAGACTTTTAAATTGTTTGATATAGTACACAAAATTCTTTTTAGCCAAACATTTTATAGTGATCTAAACATACTGAAATGCTTGAGCCTCTGATACTTTGTGGCATTTCAGTGCCGTTTGAATATATTTTGCAATAGGAACTTTAGTGCTCAATTTAAGGAGCGGTTTAGGATTCTGAACGGAGAATTTTCAGAAAGACCATTTTTGTTCAAAAATCCACCTAGTTTTTTAAAAGGATGTTTTGAGTTATATTGGGTGTGTAACAGTACATTAGGTGTGGGGAGTAATTTGTTAATTTTACACAAGTCTAGGGGTATTTGGGTAATTTCGTGCACTTGGGAGAACTTTAGCACCTAGGCATGATTGAGCGGCAATTATAAATAACATCCATATGGTTTATTGTTTAGGTTTCGATAGACAAGAGTTAGGGCATGTTTGGGAACAACAACCAAAACTGAATAACAATCCAAGTAAGTACTCTTATCATGTTCCTCCGTACAACCTATTTTCTAATATATCTATACGTATACGTTGTTTTACCAGATGAAAGTTTTAAAGTGTTTGTTATACTTCTACTCTTGTGCAAATGGTTGATGAGATATTGAATTAAAATTACCATGGTATGCGATGAGTTGTTTTGAGAACCAAGTGTGAGTCGTGCTGTGGTATTAAGAGGTTAATATTGGTTGTTGTGCCCCATATCCACAGGGGAAAGTGGATTCCTGGTCTTCGTCAATGGGACCATACGTTGGTGCACAGTACTATTGCATCGTGATTCGCTCTTACGTCGGGTGGAGGAGGGATTCTGGGTCCTAGTCAGTGGGACCATACGCTGACTGTAGCATACCAAGTTGTGAATAACTGTGATTGTTGCTAATGAGCTTTTTTTATGATTATACTCCAATTTGAGATTCTTTTGGTGCAAGTGCATATACATAAGCAGATATGTTGAGGAATATTTTGTTATGGTGACATTGAGTTCCTGATTTTGAAAAGAGAAATTCATGGCATATTTTGAAACGCTCAAACCTATTTTAGGGACATGATATGTGTGCTTACTGGGCCACAAGCTCATTCTTTAAATATTTTTCAGGCGATTACCCTAGATGGAACCGGCACTAATGAGGGCCACGAGGATGTTTCGTTGCGGGAGACGAGGGCTAGAGGAGATGCAGTCCTCATAAATTATTTAATAAATATCTGGGTGACATGCTAGTACTGATTTGTAATTTGAGTGTATTGGAGCTTAGGTCTCCTCGAATTTCTTCATAGTTCTCAATGACTTATAAGTGAGAGTTTTAAATTGATTGTTGAGGAAATTATATGTGAGCCTTGTAATAGCCATGGAATTGTTTTAGAATTTGGCAAGTTGGAATGAATTCTATGTACAGGTTGGAGTAGGTCCGGCAGAGCCCTGGTAAAGGCTTAGTGGGCCTACGGCCGGTCACAGACTTAGCTCGTGGGTTTGAGTTGTGACACATAGCATGCAGAATATGATAGGACTCACCCTAAACTAATTTTTATTATTTTTTATTTTGGCTTGAACTTGACAATAGAAGTCAAGTGGCCTATGTATCCGATCGGACTAATCGAATCAAAACTATTGTAGTTCAAATCTCGTCCTACGGGAAGTAGTCTACAATTTGAACCAAGACTTAGACCTTAACTAGAACAAGACACTCTTTTTCTTGTTTTGAAATGAATTAAGACTATGGGAAATAGGAGACAATCTACATGATTTCAACCCTATGAAAAGTTAGTAAAGGTTACCTCTCAATGTAGGTTGCTTTGACGACTCAGGGATGTTCTGCACATAATCCACGATGGAAATAATTAAAAGGACTTTTTTTAGAGTAATTTGAATGGCTAAGATTCTCGAGAGAGGCTGGACGTCACATCATGACGAAATGGTGTGCAAACTCTAAAGAGAATAAGCTCTGGACTTAGTGTCTCCGACCCTTGAAAATGGAGGCCAAGACCCCTTTTTATAGGGCTCGGGGTCGCAGAATCTGATAAGATTGGCAATGCCAATCTGCACAGCTGGAGATAAGTCAGAATAAGTGATAAATCGGAGATTGACAAAAGTACTAACCGGCCAGTTAGTCGAAAACCAGCCGGTTCACCCCATTAATTACACATATTTCTTCTCGAATTTCAGGAGATTATCTGACCCTAATTTCGGTAATTATATCATAAATCACTAATGGGATGTACCAGATTCAAGAAAGGTCACTTCTTAACCATAAAATAAATTTATTTCATATTTATATCAAGGATAAATCATGAATTATTTTTCCAAGCCATCTAGACAAATTACATTAGTTATCTAGATAATGGACCAGACTTAAACTAAATGGACTAGACTAATGCAGAGGACTGGACTGGTTATGCAACTAGACCAGACTGGACCATTAGACTAGACTGGACAACACTAATGAAATAAAATTGGACTGAATTAGTTAACTATATCACATTACTAAGCCCATGCTAAATAATGTCTTTTAATAAATAATAAAGTCCATTATATATTTAATTAAAGATACCTACAAACATGTTATGTCTAAAGAGCCCCTCGGGGATGGAGCTTGCGTGCGGCAAACATCACCGAAAAAGAAGGACAACGCATTTTTGTTGTAAAAATGTAGAAAAAGACCACATGACTCAAAGACACACTCCTAGACCCACGCGATATGAGGTCGAACCTTTATAGGCTCCCTACGTATCATCTTAGCAAGAATCAAACCAATGTAATTCAATGAAATACATAAGTTATTCGAAGCCAGAGCCAACAGTAACTACCATTAGTCGTCAAACAATATGCGAAAGGAAATTTTGCATGTTACTAGAGCCACCAAATGGATTTAAATGGTTGATAGACAAAACTCATGTCTAGATACGGGAGCCCCAAATCAATTTAAAAGATCATCTGGCCATGTGGAGAAGATAGTAAATTTATCTGTTACCGCAGCCCCCAAATTGATTTAAAAAGGTCGACAGATGAATTACTAAAGAAAGATTTTGTTATTACTAGAGCCACTGAAATTTATTTGAGTGGTCGACGACAAAATTTATGTCTAGATACCGGAGCCTCTAAATTGATTTGAAAAGGGACGTCTAGACATATAAAAGAATTCTCGTATGTTACCGGAGCCCCCAAGTCAATTTGAAATGGTCGACATATAAGATGAAAACAATTTTGATTGTTACCGGAGCCCCTAAATCGATTCGAAATGGTAAATGGACAAAATGGGAATAACTTTGAACGTCGCCGAAGCCCCCAAGTTGATTTGAAAGGGTTGCCGTACAAAATGAAAAGGATTTTGATCGTTAATAAAGTCCCCAAATCGATTCGAAAGAGTCGAAGGGCGAAATGGGAATAACTTTGAATGTTGTCGGAGCCCCCAAATCAATTTGAAAGGGTTGGCGTACAAAGTGGAAACTTCAATTGGTAATCGAAGCTGGAATGTGATGAAGACAATCAATCGTTGGACGTAAAGGAGTCGATTCACTTCACAAGGAGATATTGTTGCAACTGCAACAAACACAAAATCTAGCATTAGCTCTATACCTTACAAGAACCGTTGTTTGAGCAATAGATTCAAAAAAAATCTGGATCATGTAATAATCCTAGGATATGATATCGGTCAAGCATAAGTGGGCATGCAAGTACACAAATACTGGATAAAGACGCCCTCAGGCAAATGAATATGTATCAGGCGATGATGCAGATGCAGACAACGCAAGCTTATATTGCTGCCCATTATTCAAACATGGAAACACACAAGTATGCAAAAAAAAGATTGAAAATCGGCTAGTTGATCAAGAACCGATGAGAGATTTGAAAATTTGAGTTGAAAGGTTGGTTAGTAGGTTTTGAAAGTTACGAAAAATTTTGGCACGAAAACCAGCCGGTTAGTTAGAGACTTTCGGATTTTTAATTGAAAGTTCGCAACCGGCCGGTTAGTAAAGACTTTGACCGACCTAAAAGACAAAATTGGCCGATTTTGCCGCCCAGTTTTGTGTGTGATTTTAGGGTTCTTTTGAATCATTTTCCCAATTCCACTTTAATCTCTCTTAGATTTCTTCTCTCTAAGAGTTTTAGGTCGTCCATTTTAACCCTAATCACACTCATATCCTATAAATAAAACCAATTTCATCTCCATCTCTCTCAATCTCACCCAATCATGGAATATTATGTGCAAATTCGCAGAGGGCATGAGGGAGGTCCCAAAATTGGCAAAATGTCGAGTTTCAATCGAAGAATCGAGCTGATGATCATTCATTGCTCACCCCGGAGCAAGGCACTCCCCTTGGCACCTTTTACTTTCTGGAGGTACGTTTGCTCGATTTTTCTTCTAGACACAAGCTATTTCACCGTATTTTACATACACGCCATGCTCATGCAGGTTGGGTCCTACATTGTAGGGTTTTCATGCAATTTCTTCATGAACCGGATGGTTCCTTAGGTTTTCGTCTTTGTTTTGCGAATTTGCAGCCCCTTCCTATGAATATGTGATGTAGGGGCTCCCCAAACCATTGAGAGATTGGTGGGCAAAAGTCTCCGTTCCCATTAAGAATAGAGTCACTGCTGTAGGTTTTCATGCGTCTGGCTACTTTACGGCTTATAACTTCCCCTTCTTGGATGGATTACATGCTTTTACATGAAGTAAGAAACATCTCTCGTGTCTTGCCGAGCGTTGGTGGGATTCCACCAACACTTTTCATATGCCATTTGGGGAGGACTCTATCACCCCATTTGATTTTACAAACATCATCGATGTTCGTTGTTGAGGGAGGCCAATTCCTTGGGCCCATTTTTTCACTAAGGATCAAAGTTTGTGGTCCTCTTGCTCGGCTATGAAGCATCCTTCCAGAAGGGTGGTTCAATTCTCTTGGTTTCCATCCGCATCACCATTATGAGCATAAGAACTTAGAAGAGATGGAGCCTGTAGTGGTTGACCAGTCTATCCAGGGTTTTTTGCTCTACACTCTCAGGGAAACCCTATTTAGCAATGGGGATGACTTTGTCCAGCTATAGGTGCCTTCGGGCCCCGGAGGTGATCGAAGAGATTGGGGATTACGACTGGGGTACTCCTGCTCTGGCTTATTTTTACGTATCGATGGGTGCTGTGCCCAAGGGGCAGTCACTTAGCTTCATGAGATTTTATTATGTCCAAAGGTATGCCTAAACTCTATGAATATTTTTTTATAGTTCCCGTGCTTAATCTTAATATACTCTCATATTCCTTGTTTACTATCAAATTTGTGCTTTTGAGGTTATGGGTTCTCTCACTCCTTAACTGGTAGAGGTGGCTCCTGTTGTGTCTACCCGGGGGATGAACTGGTGGAACTTTAGGGATGAGCGGACTGGGGTCACGGAGTTCGTGCACCCAGACAATATTAACGAGTGAGAGAGCGTCGGGTAAGCAATCTTCTGGACTATCATTTTCTTCCTAAGACAAGCTTGTTGAATTCTAACATTTTTCTCTCTCTGTTTAATTCAGGAATCCCTATCTCGGTGGTGGGGCAACATGGAAGAGAATGCTGAAGAGTTAGAACGCATACGGAGCTAGATGCTCTTGGTGGGACCCTCGTAATAGGAGTTCTACCTAGGAGATAAAGTGTTTCCTCAGCATCGCATGGAGCGTGCGGGCTTCTGGATATCGATGGCTCCCCTTGAGGAGCTGTATAGCACAACCAAGATAGACTGAGGTGGAGGCAGACTTTTCTCAGATGGATCTCGATGTTATCCTTGCGGTGGCTAAACGATCCTCTGACATACGAGGCATTCGTGCGAGAAGATTTGGCCCCTCCCTGAATTCGGGGATGGTAAAGAAATTCTAATGGGAGAACGTAGCCTGGGACAGGAAAGGAAAGGGGAAGAAAGAAGACGACCGGGTCGTGGGTCTCCCATTCCCTAAATGGACGGTGGTGCACTACCCTCAGGGAAAGAACCCTGAGTATGAGCCTATTCGGCGCTCTGGAGAAGGATTCTAAGCATCTTTGGGCTCAATGAATTGGCCCGAATTCACACAATAAATTCTAGACTCAACTTTCCCTATTTCCTCGTGCATGCTAGGTTTTGTCTTAATGGCTTTTCTTATGTAGCTCCCTTGTTCCCTACTCTGAGATGCTTACTGGATGATGCACAACCTAGAGGGTAAGGTGTCTGGCTATCGACTATGCTACCTGTGTAGGGGCCTTAAGAGGAGACCCCTACTCCTGCTCCCTCGATGTCACCTTCGGGAGGTGGATCGAGTGGCCAGCTGAGCTCTGCCGAGCCCTCAGCCCCTACTACTAGTACCCTACATGTGACTCTCGTCGCTTCTAAGGTAAGTGGGTGAAGAGTTTAGCGGTGACTCGGAATTGGACTCGAGAGTCTCTGAAGCTTAGACATCCACCGTCTAAGGGAAAGGAAGCGGCCACTGAAAGCAAATGGAAGGCACCATCTCCTTTGCCAAAATAGAAAACATGAAAGTTATCCTAAGCTGTCAAGGAAAATGACTATGCAGGGGGTGACAAAGAATAACCGGAAGTGGAGAAAGTCAAAGCCGAGGAGGAGCCTGGAGACGGAGTCGAGGAAGAAGCCCAAGAGACCTCAGAGTCAAGCCGTAAGGACGTTCCCGTCATCAGGAGATCTCGAAAGAAGCCTTGAAGACTGCTGGTGCTGCGTATTGTTAGCTTCTAGGTCTAGAGTTAGGCCTATTTTATTTACATCTTTGTTAGATTCTTTTAGCTCCTTGGAAATCATTCCCAGCCTCAACAACTGCTTGAAGACTTTGTGGAGTGGTGCATTCAAGGGTGTGAATTTTCTTCTCGGCTCCATAGATGGTTCCTATGTCACTGCCCGAGGTGACTATACAGTGTTGACATTGTTAGCTGTTAGTGGCTAAGGCTGCACATTTGAAATCCTTCTGTGGGTTCAGTATACCCCCACCTATTTTGACTCACGAGAAATAGTTTCCTTGTTGATTGTGTAATCTATCTGTATGAGGAACCAAAGAGCTTTGAACATCATATAGTAGTGACCAAAGATGTAATCGTGGTAGATAGGAAGCAGGTTGCTTCTCACAGTGTTCACTTGCTCCTCCTCCGTCGGTTTGTTTACTATCTCAGCTGCCTTATCCCTCCACCTCAGGAGGAAAGACGAAAAAAGTCCCTTGGCTCTTACTTCGTGGTTTCAAAATCTCTCCGAGTGATATCTAGTCTGCATTATATTAGTATTGTCAGACAAACTCTCCCACAAGATCCTCCCAAGTGCGGACTCGAGCTTCATTCAAAGCAAGGAACCATCGGGAAGCGGCTCTAGTGAGGGTACAGTGGAACAAATGTATCAACTGATTCTAATTTACCTTATATGGGGCCAACGATCTAATGTACATCTTCACATGAATCTTGGTATCTGTGCTCCATCAAACTTACCCATTTTCAGTATCTTGAACTTAAGGGATAACCTATTCTTAGGGTTCATGGTTAATGCACTGAGGTCTACAGGGTCATCAGCTCACCTCATCCAAGCAATCTGGGCTTCGAGTGTGGAAAATTTATCTTTTCATTATGATATAGCAAGGGTTTTATAATTCTTCCTCCGATTCATACATCCAATCAAACTCTGGACCTTTCTTTTTTATCATCCTTCTTCTTATCCTCTTTCGGTTCTCTCCTCCTTCTCTTCTTGAGGTTATCCAACTCCTCGACAGTTCAGGATTATTTCTCGGTGAGGGTAGTAAAGCCAATTTGAAGAACTATCTGAAGTTCATCGATGATACGGACCAAATCAGAGATTGTGGGAATTCTTCGGCCAATGGAGTTCATGAGGGTTTTCCAGACGAGTCTCCATACCAACCACGCTTAGCTTTAACTATATAGGAAAAGTTGTCGAAAATTTAATAATAAATTCCACAGAGATTGAATTGTCTAGCTCATGCCCTAATGGGTGGGAAGAAAATTGTCTGGTCTTAGGGGTGTTTTTCAAATTGTAGGAAAGGAGGGCTGACTAATCGTCCGGTTATGGATAAACGGCCCGTTGATCAATGCGGTTAGGTTTTTTCTGTAGAACTTTTCTGGAAATTTTTGGGAGTATAAGGTTTTTGACTAACTGTCTGGTTATCTGAAGGGATAACCGGCCGGTTGGTTAGTGGGCTGAAGTTTTATTTCTGGTGAATTTTTATAGGAATTTTCTGAGTGTAAGGCTTCTGACTAACTGTCCAGTCATTGGGGGTTGTTGGGGGGGGGGGAAGGGGGCTAAGTGGCCGATTGGTCAGTGGGTTGAGGTTTTATTTCTGGGAATCTTTCTGGTATTTTTTTGGGGATAAGGTTTGTGACCCATTGTCCAGTCATCTGAGGGGATAACCAACCGGTTGGTCAGTGGGTTGTATCGGGTTATGAACTAGCCAGCTTCGAATTGTTTAAGAAAATGCACATACCGACTAACTGTTCGGTTGGAAGAGCGAAAAACCGGTCGATTAGTTAGAGTTTTCCCTTTTTTGCGAAATTACTAGCTTAGCTTATAGAATGCTGGTAGTTTCTCTGCCAACATTCCTTAGGATTTTCCCAACAAAGGCAGAAACACTGAATGCGCAACAATATTTCAAATTCATTACAAATTACAATAAAACACTTTTATAGCTTAAAACATTATAAAAAGACAAAATATAAAATTTTGTTTTTTAAAATATTTTTGACTTAAAATAATATCTTTAAATACAAGAAAAGTCCAAAAATAGCTATTAATATTTTCAACTGCAAACTAAGTCCCATAATTTTCATGATAGCTTTACAATATATGAGGACAATGCAGAAATTTAAATCAAAAATAAAAAATGCCAAAATTATTTAAAATCATCCGTTTAGCTAAATCAGATGCGATATGGATAATAATAGCAAATCAACTCTGAAATTTATAAAATTGAAACTGAGTTGTCTTTGTGGTACAAAAACATTACTGAAAAGTTTTCATAATTTAATATGAATTTTAAAGGCTCCAAACAAATTTTAGAAAAACTGAAATTACAAAAATTATTAGAAATATCAAACGATATCAGAAAAATATGAAATTTTAACAGTAATTCTAATATTATCCTAAGATACTTCGTGTAAAGTTTCTACATTTTTCTGACAATTGTGCAATACTCAACAGCCACGTGATACAAGTCACGTGGTACAACTGTGCAAGCACAGCTGTACCACCCCCACTGCACATACCCATCACTGTTCATCATCTTCTTCCCTATTCTCTGCATAAAAACCCAGAACATCACACCCTCACCTAAACCACTCATGGCAGCCCCTTACTTCACTTGCTTTACGCTCACTAACATTCTCACATCTCACATAAAAACACCACACTCAACAATAACACATGCATTCCACACCCACTGCCGTGAGCAGTGGGTCTTCTCTTCTTCTTTTTTTTCTTCCAAATACCCACATGCACACAACCTGTTTGCACAACTCTTCTTACCCACAAATACAATACACACCCGTATTACACATAAAACACACACTTAGGCACTCACTACACTCACATAAAATCACCTCCGCATAACCGCACCCATTGCCTCATACGGTAGTGGATTTTCTTCGATCACAACACCCCTTTCAAATCCATATTTACACTACACACAGCAGTCACCATGACTATGTTCTTAGACATAACCCATACAACTTCATGACAATCACCTCTTGGCGACATGGCTGTCTAACAAACACCTTTCATACACAAAACGCACACAAATTTGTCACATACCCGGCAGCCGTGCAGTCCCCTTCCTCCATTCTTACACACCCACGGTAGCCCCAGGGTTGCTTCCCTTCACGCTCAACGCCCCATCATGCCTGCTTCATTACATGACCTTATATACCCTCCATTCTCTCTCTTTCTTTCTCTTGTTGTGTACTCTCTCTGTCTGATTCTCCTTCTGAAACTGAACGTCCCTTTCTTTTCTTTCTCTTTCTTTGCTCTTTGACTTTGTAACCGAAAGTGGGATTTTTTCTTTCTAGAGTTATCTCTTCCAAAAATAAAGGGTTGATTTAATTTTCTTTCTCTAGTTATCTCGTCAAAACCAAGGATTTATGGCTCTGATACCAAAATTGGGAGGTTTTGGCCTGAAAAAACACCTAAGTTTTTTTTTTGAATAGATGGGGGGTCTCCGGTTAAACCGCAAACTCCAGTTTTAGAAAAAACTGAACATTTCAGAGAAAATCAGCGGAATAAAGAGCAGATTTAGAGAAGAGATGGCAGAAGCTCGAGAAATAGAGAGTCTGGTTTCAAAATTCAAAGTTTCAAAATTTCAGAATGCAGGGTAGACCAGCACTAGACAAAATCTCAGGATGCCTAGTTGAACTCTCAAACAGGTTTTTCAAAAAGTAGACCCTCAACAAAGAACAAACTATATACAAGTATGGAAAGATGCAGTAGTGGCAAATTTTATAACAAAACAATCTGATAACATAGAAACAGGTGAAGAAATGATAAGATACATGACACAATTCTTAGGACCCATTGCAAAGGCAAATTTTTAGGAATGGCAAAAATCTTCCAACAGAATATAAATTTTCAATTCACCTCTTCAAGTATCATAATTTGTGTACTATACCTCACACCAAAATTATCGCTAGAGCTCACAAATAAATATCATTTACGTTCTAAAGATGCAAATCAATATCACTTATAACGACTATCAAAAATTATAACTTATGGTTTTAAAAAAATTGTCGCTAAAGGTCGCTACTTAAAAATATAGACACTAAAAATTTATTCGCTGCTAACTTTTTTTATTTTAAATTCGTTGAGAATATCAGGGTGTTACACTCAAGATCACAGAAATCTGATGAGATTGAAAATTAATTTACATCGCTAGAGATTTAACCATAAAGTAGATTGATTTGATCTTTTTATCAAGGATAGATCATGGATTATTTTCCCAAGCCATCTAGACAAAGTGCATCAATTATGTAGACCATGGACTGGACTTAATTTGAATGAATTTCGTGGAATAATGCAGTAGACTAGATTTAAAATGTAACTGAACCAGACTAGACCATTAAACTAGACTGAACAACACTGATTAAATAAAATTGGACTGAATTACTTAACTAAATCACATTACTAAGCCCGGGCTAAGTAATATCTTTCAATAAATAATAAAGTCCATTATTTATTTAATAAAAAAATTCCTGCAAAAATGAGGTGTCTAGAATAGTGTTTGACTGAAAAAATAAAAAATCTCTGCCAATTAACGGACATCTGGTCAAAGGTCGTTTTGACCGTCATCTGGTGATGGAAGTCAAGTTTTTTGAATTTTTGGTGTTGGGTGCCAATTTTAAAACACTGGGATGATGGATGCAACGGATGTCTAAGTATGGGGTGTAGCATAAAATTAATCAGAAAAGAGCTAAGAGAGCATAGGCATACCTCCCATATGTCGTAATATCCCATAAAAAATAGATTTTGCCCCCGAGACATCCCATATATATGTCGTAATACCCCATAAAGCATAGAGTTTGCCCCCGGGACACTGCATCAATAGAGTGGTACAAATATGCCAAAGCAAGCTTACCCCAGTCATGCCTTATTTCTCCTACATCTTAAAAGGTCTATAGGCACCATAGCTGCACGGAGTCACCCCAGTTGCTGAACAATGTCTCCACCAAGACATACAGAAACCCTCGAACTTACGGATCAGTAGTCAATCCATCAGCCCCTTTCCAAAGTCATATCCTCATTGTATGCACAAAGGGTACCCAATTGAACAGCCTTTTTTGTAAGACGGCTTAAAACCATTATAGGCCCAAGGAGTAGGCCTCCCTCGGACGCGAATATATACTGGTGATATCCACAAAATCGTATAGGGTAAGTGTTGTGTATCTCCAAGTGGCAAGTGGAAATTGTTGGTAGAATCCCACCAACGCTCAGCCAAACATTGAAGATGCCTCTTACTACAGGCAAAAACATGCAACCCTTCTAAAAAAGCTTGAAACTGTTTCCAGCTATCCTAGCCCCTATGCGTTAGGGTATCTTACCGCTATTCCCATACCAATTTTGGCGATCCCATACATAACATGTTCGGCGGAAGGGGGCTACAAAACCAAGAAAAATCTCAAAGAGGCATCCGATTTGAGCATCTAATGCATGAAAAATGGCAAGGGTGGGCCGTACTTTGCATGGGGATGACTTGTGTGTGTAGAAGTGTGAATTAGTGTGTATAATTGGAGAGGATTCGCTGGAAGACATAACTCATCCACAAAAAAGTGTTTGCTTAACTAATGTCTCTGATCCGAAGTCAATAGCATATGGTCGTCGGTCCCATTCGTCGGGCGAAAGCACGAAATTCAGCCAATTTGGGGCCCTCCTTCATGTCCCCTTTAAAATCATTTCTCGTCCTGTAAACCAACAACTATCGTTAAAGCGCCTCAGAGCAGACTCTCATGTGAATATATAGAAGAGCAATAATAACTAAATTTTTAGATAATTCAATGCTCGACATGCAATAAAAGATGAGCATCGACATGAGCTTCAATAATAGGTTAAGGCTCAAAATATGGTTTTAATGGCAATACACACATATATCTATTCATAATTTAGGGTTCAATGACGGCCATGAACAAAACAAATGAATAAATATGAATACAAGATCATGAATGTAGGATTCGAATAGAAATCCTTACGTCGGTCCGAGGCTATGTTAAGCTGAGCAACCTCAACTAAAAATCCTTTAAATTAAGCTAAATTGGGCAAATCATTTATCAAAGTATAACCTACGGTACGATACTATAAACCCAATATCAACCACCTAAACAGTGATCACTCCTCCTCTTCAAATAATGGAAATCAAAACGGGTCCCACAAACGGACAAACCTAGCTAAAAAACCGAACACACTCCTCAAGGCTTAATATTAACCTAAAATTCATAATTATTTCTCATAAAATACTTTTATGACTTAAAACAACATATAAAGTTTGTCAATTTTCAGAATTTTTGTATATTTTTCAATTAAAAATAATTTCTTTAAATGCAATAAAAGCCCATTAGAAGGCATAATTGTTTCTATCTCAAATCAATGCCCCATAATTCTTGTAATAGTTTCGTATAGTATAAAAACATTATTTAACTAAAATCATGATTAAAAAATATTAAAACTATTTTTAAATTATTCGTTTCGCTAAATCAAATGTAATACACTTAAAGATACCAAATCAACTCTGAAATCGCTCAAACTTAAACTGGGATTTCTATGTACCATAAAAACATTACTTTTATTTTTCTAGAATTTAGTAAGAATTTTATGGACTCAAACGAATTTTAGAAAAATCAAAATACAGGAAACAATTCAAGTACTAAACAATTTCTGAAAAAAAATGAAATCTTGCTAAAAATACTAATATAGCTAAAGGTACTCTTTTACAGAATTTGAGCTAACGACCACCATGCACTAGTCGACAGACAACAGGCTACACCTGCACAATCGCAGGGTACCAGGCCATTATGCATACCCATTTCTTCTTCTTCCCTTCTTTCGGCCACACCCAAAATACACCCCCAAACACACACATACACCCGCACACACAAAAATTCTACACGCACTATACATGCACACCCACATAACACACAGACATACATATATACATGCGCGAACACTAGCTCACTGCAACCATGCTACCCATATTATAAACACACAATACATACAGAAAAAGACACATACATAGCCCACACACACACACACATGTAGAGCTATTTGACAGTCCCTCTCCCTTACCCCCTCCTCACAACACACTCTCCCATTGATGTTAGCCTCTTCCTTACCCTTGCAAGCGTGTGCACGCAGAGTTGTTTCCCCTCCCCTTCACCACTAAACGCACACACTTGCACATATACATATACCCACACACTACATCATAGATCTCTTCTCGTATACTACACACAGTAAATTAAGAGGAAGAAGGACTTAAAAACTTACCAAAATTGAACCTAAATTATTGGATTTTTTTTAGCTTCTCTCTGTCTATCTCCTTTCTAACGAAAGAAGGACGAGGGGTAAACTTGAATGTGGTCGGGTGTATTTTCTACCAACATGGATAACCGTGATCTGAGGTACGCATGTGGTCTGGTGGTGGCTCTGACATTTGTCTGGTGGCCGAATATCTCATTGTTGTTGGCCCTGGTGTTGCTAATATGAGACTGCTTGAGTTGCTAGTACAGGTGTCTATGACTGGCAAAACATTGATTTCAGTAGCTGCAGTAGAGACCGTAAATGGCATTACAACGAGCATGAGGACCCAAGTCTTGCATTTAGGGGTAGCCCCTTACTTTTGTATATGTGGCTGTTAGATCACATACAGCTGATAGATGTTCCTACTGTTTTCAAAAGTGCACCTAAGCACAGGGTGTTATGTGCGTGCCCCTTGCCTAGGGCTAGGTGCAATCCCTTCATAAAGGTGTGTGCCCAGGCGCAAAGAGCAAGGCGGTGGTGGAAGTGCAAAAAAAATAAATAAAGGCCAAAAATCCTAGTTTTTATTGCATCGCGGCATCATCTCAACCGTTCATTGTTTTTGGTTCTTTGTTTCATAGCATAACAATCAATATCTAAACTAAAAAATAAAAAAAATAAAACCTCAAATATCTAATCAATTGATTCTCTTCTTGTTGTTCATTATACTAGTACCTTGCCGACAATTGTTGCTCTCCTTTAATTAAATATACTCTTTTAGTTCACCTTGTAGGCAAAGAAGATGAAATTGAGACCGAGGAGCATGTTATCAGGAGCGGTTCATGTTTTCGGTGGGAGACATCAATGGAGGACAGCACAGATTCGTCTCCCATTCTGGGTAGTGAATCTCGTAGTTGGCACCATGTAGACAGGGGACAGCGTCCCCAAGGACGAATTCATCATGAAGCATGGGAAGTACGTCCCCAAGGACAAACTTCTTGTAAAACTGTCTCCAAACCTCGCCCAAAGGAATTCTCTCCCCCCCCCCAAAGGGGGGATTCTGGGTACCCCTTGTCCGAGGCGATCGAAAAGGCGAAGCTACCTTCTAATTTTTGGATACCGCAATGGGACTTGTATGATGGGAGTGGTGACCCGGGGGAGCACGTCTACCAATTTCAGACGAACATGCTTCTTGTCACACCCCCCCCCCCCAAAAGGGGCGCACAACTAAACCAGTTAGTTAACATATATACCTCAAGGATAAACAGAGCTTTACTACAAACCTCAAAAGAAACAGCGGAAGTATGCTTAAACATTACAGTAGTCCATAAGTGGAAAGACTAAATATAACATTATATTATAGACCACCTCTCTTCTATACAAGTACTCATAGTTATGAATACCGTACAGGAGTGCGTACCGTTTTCTCCACGAAACGGTACGTACCGGTACCGGTACCGTTTTGGTACCGTCGCAAGAATTTCATTAACAATATCTATTTGTATAATTTATTCACTGGCGAACTAATAATATTTACATATATATTTTTACTTACAACTCTTCTAAAATAAATTGTTTATCTTATGGAACTTGATTGACCATAATTTTCAAATAAGCTAGTTAGTTAAATAATAATATCTTTGGGTTCAAGAATAAGTTATTTTTTTGTGTGTGCATGTATGTGCGCGAGCGGGTGTGTGTAAAGTAGTACATCATATAGATGAAAGAATCTGATCAAAGTTTACAGGTATGAAGTAATCAAAGATAAGTGAATATTGAAAACTTATCAGGAACGATTTTGCAAATTGTAATGAATTTTATGAGCAGAGGCTACAGAGGTTTTGATGAGTATAATAGAACTTAGAGTGTCTTTATATTTAGTATTTATATGGTCAATTTACAAAATTTCTAATAAAATTTGTTACTTTTATATTTTTTTAAAGGAATCGGTACAAAATATAATATCTCAGTCGGTACGCAATTTTCGGCCTGTATCACCTGTACCGACCGGTAGAACCGGTATCGAGCGGTATTTTGACCGGTACAAAATTTAAGGGATACCGTACCAGCAAAAGACAAAAACGGTACGTACCGGCCGGTATGGCCGGTACCGGTACGGTATTGATAACTATGCAAGTACTACACTCCAAAATAAGAGAAGAACGACTAAAACGTTGCTCACCCATCGTAATACTCTTGAGTCTCTCCGAGGTAATCCTCTTCATCCCTTGGCAAATACTCCGAACCTAGAAAAAAAAATATCGGGAATGGGTCAGCCTAATGGCTCAGTAGGGTATCCGGTGCTTTTAAGTCCAAACATGACTTGATCATATTATGTATAGTTAGTATGAACATGCAAGTTACTTGAACAAATGATACCTAAGTACTTAAGAATAATTTAACATATCGAGTAACACGTGCAAGCATCTGCTCACACTTGCCTTCAAAAGAATCGAGAATAGCATATCGAGCAAGATTTGAAATCTTGTAGAACATATACGAGAATGACAAGCAAGACGTAAATATTGACTTGATCTCGCCAAGAATGCTAGTGTTATGTTTCCAAAGCTCTTCTAAATTAGTAAATCAATAATACCCGGTCAACTCCAAATCAAATATGAGTCCACATACTGCAATTTACGGAACCTAATCAAATACATTAATACCATACTATAGATACTAATTTAAGCACTACTCATACATGGTAAAATAAGATTACACGAATGTCCATATGTAATTACCAAATTACACCCCATCACCGATCTGTGTTACATCAAATCAAAACCCTAGATCATGAATCAAGGATACTACAGTACTCTTCTCCAAAATTCCTTCCAATTATCAACCACCCAATTGAAAATTAACAAAAACCAACCAAATAACACAACCCGAGCGCCAAAAAAGACATTACTTTGGTCTTGGGTTTTCACCGAATTCACCAATACTTCAATTGGACAGCTCAACTACAACACGAAATGATATGACAAATAAAGAGCTGAAAACAGTATAAATTCAGATTTTGGGTTGCCCAATTCAGTCCACAAAGAGATAAGGAGAGTAGTTCTCAAGGGGAGAGAGAGAGAGAAAGAGAGAAAGGAGGGTCTGGTACCTGTGAGAGGAAGGAAGAAAAGAACCCACAGAAAGCCAGTCAAGGTCCTTTACCGCAACGATGAGCTTGACGGCGGCAGTTCGTCGTGGTGGGAGGGACGGCGTGGTGAGCTTGACAGCGGCAGTTCGTGCAGTAGTGAATGGAGAAAAAAAGAAAGAGAGAAAGTAGGGCAGATTAGGGGCATTTTATACCTTGTATTTAGCGACCGCTGACGCGAAAGACAGTCCAATGCGGTCGCTAAAATTAGCGACGGTTGTAGCGACCGATTTAGCGACCACCAAGCAGTCGCTAAATGCGGTCTCTAAATTACCTGCCAAATATTTTGGTTTGACCCCGCCATGTTATTATTCATTTAGCGACTGCTTAGCTATGCGGTCACAAAATGGGTCGCTAATGAGTAATTTAGCGACCGCGTTTTGGGCGGTCGCTAAAGACCAGATTTCTTGTAGTGCCTTAAACCCTAAATCCTAATTAAATCCTAATTAATCCGGATAAACCCTAATCATCCCTAACGAAGCCTAATTAATCTAAGTACATCCAAATTACTCGAATTACATCGGAATTAGCCTAATAAAGCCTAAGTACATCCAAATTACTCGAAGTACATGTTAGAATTATTCTGATTTAATTTTATGTGAAATGTCCTTTATTCTATTAAATGCAAAACTTACATGCTTATGTTTATGTACATGTGATACCCCGAAAATACCGAAAATTAATCTAACCGTGAGTTTGATTAATTAGGGGGGTGTTATTTTTATTAAGTAGCAATATTTTGATGATGATTAAGTGTTAGGTAGCTAAATAAGGGGTTAGTGTGGTTTTGGGGGGGGGGGGGGGTTAAAATGAAATTTTGGAAAGTTAAGGGGCAAAAATGTAATTTTAGAAAATATGATGAACGGGATGCATATCTTTATTAAGTAGCATCCTTTTGATGATAATAAGGTGTTAGGGGGCTACATGGAGTGTTAGGGTGATTTTAGGGTTAAAGTGCGATTTTTTCCAAAGTTGTGGGGTCAAAGTGTAATTTTTGAAACTTGCGGGGCTATTTTGCGAATATGGAAATTTGGAGGGCCATTGTGCAAATTTGTAAAATTGGTCACAAGATAGTGCCACCTCATCCTTGACTATTTGATGACTCATGAAATAAAAGTATAAACTAAGGTATAGATAAATATTAGGAAAAAAAACAAAAGAGGAAACTTTCCCTTTCGGGAAAGAAAGGGCAAAATAGAAGAAGAAACTTTCCCTTTCGGGAAAGAAGGAACAAAATAGAAGAAGAAGCAGGGAGAAGGAAAACCCAGAACAGAGGACGATGAGGCTCGAGGGAAAACCAAAATCAGAGGGAAAAAATGGAGTTTGGGTGAGTTTTTAAAGGATTTCAGGGTGTTTAGTGTGTTTGGGTGTTGACTGTGTGTGTTCCGTGGCTGTGTGTGTGTGTGGGTGTGTGTGTATTTTGATGATTCGTGGGTTGAGGGAGGTGATAATGAATTTAAATAGTATAATTAGATGTTATGAGTTATTCACGTAGGTGATTTTTGATGATTTTAGACGAATTCGTGGGTTGAGGGAGGTGATAATGAATTTAAATGGTATAATTAGATGTTATGGGTGTATAAGTAAGTTGGACAGCCATGTCTCACAGCTGAAGGAAGAAGGAAGTGCGTGTGGAAAAAGGTGCAATAGTGTGTGCCTTTGATTTGAACAGTACTTGTAATGGTCGCTAAAGATAGGATTATTTTAGGTAGTTTCTTTCGTGAATTTTGAAAATTAGTTAGGGTTAAATTTAGCCAAAGTGTAAAAAATAGACCCTAGTTATTTTTAGAAGACCTGTATTGTGGCAAAATTTTCGATTTTTCCGAGATGGGAAAGGAGGTGATCGGATGTGGGAAGTTTGAAATTTTATTGTGAAATTTAAAATATCAAACGATGGCGGTTTTGCGCAAATTTTTTATGAGGACTCTATGATGCTGAGAAGTTATACTTTCCAAGTTTTGGGGTCATTCTGAAGTCGTTAGGTATTTTTGGCCGAACGGGTTGTTAAGCGCTCGGTCCGGACACCGGTTCAGAATTTTTGGACAAAAATTTTGTAAAATACTTTTAGCTCAAGAATGAATGCAAGAGGATTAAAATATCATTTTAAAGCACTTTTGAGATATTTCTGAGGCCGGGAACCCTCAGGGGCATTTTGGTAATTTGCCACTCGGAGAGAGGTATTTTGGTAATTTTACCGGTAAAGTTTTCAAAGGACTTTTTAGTCTGAAAAGGGTTGTAAAACACCTAAAAGATTGTTTCGAAGCTGATTCGGGGCGTTGCTGTGATAGTGAACCTTGGGGGCATTTTGGTAATTTGCCGCCAGAAGGGGTATTTTGGTAAAATTTTTCTATAAAATGCTTCAAAGGACTTGTTAGTCCGGAAAGGGATGTAAGACAGTTGAAAAGTTGTTTTAAAGTCATTTTGAGACGTTTGTTGGGGCGATGGCCGCCAGGGGGTGTTTTGGTAATTTTTCCTTTAATTTTTTTTGAGGGAATATTTGGTCTATAAATGATGCAGTACATCTAAAAAGTAGTTTTAAAGCAGTTTTGGGGTGTTGGTGATGTAGCGGCCATCAGGGGATATTTTGGTAATTTACCATGTTGGCGCTAATTTTTGAGGACGCGCATAATTTAGCGTTCGGAGGGGTGGGAAGTAAGGAATAGTGGTAGTATGTCTAAAATGAGGGTTGTTATCGATAATAAGTCGATAAGGCTAGATTAAGGATCCGGTTATCGGATCGGATTAACTAGCTATCATAAGACGCTATGAATGGTTAAGTGGGAAGGGGTAGAATAAGAAGTGCGTATATGTTGAATGATGTCTAACGAGCAGAGTATTATTTGACTAGGTGATGCAGCTTGTTGCGATCTGAAGTTGCGAGTTGCTTCGGCTATAAGCCAATGAGGTAAGGATAATGCGGTTCTCAAATGCTAATTCATTGTTCGATTAGCATGCCATGTTGATGACGTGTTGTTAAATTCTTGTTGTTATGATTGGTCACCGGTAGTCATTGTGACCGGTATACGCATATTTGAATTGTGCTGTTGAGGACTTAGGGTAGAATAAATTTCCTTAGTCCGCCCTGTTGATAGAATTTAACGAGGATGATGGGTGTCCTTGTATGCTATGGTTCGATTTGATTAGCATACCTAAAGTTGATGATGATGTTGCGTAGGGGTTATCGTGTGACTGTTGTGAGATGTCGGCGGTTATTGATAGCCGATATCTCTTCTCTCTGAGAACACCATTGAGGACTTGTGGCAAAATTTTCCCGAGTCCGCCATGTCGTTGATCATGATGTTGTTGAGGTCGTTGCGCGTTGTTGTGAAATGTCGACACTTATTGGTAGTCGACATTTCTCTTATGTAAGAATGTTGTTGAGGGCTTGCGGTAATCTTTTCCCAAGTCCGCCCTGTTGATGATGTCACGTTGAACTCATGTTGTTGGGTCTGAACACCGGTTGATCTTCTGATCCGGTATTCCTTGTTGAGCTGTGTTGTTGAGGACATAACGTGGAATAAATTTCCCCTTAGTCTGCCCCGTTGATGATGTCTTGTGGCTTGGCTGTAACGTGGTTAGGGAAAGCACTCTAAATGAGTTCCCTGCTTGTTGACAAGATCTCTTTTATTTACTTGAGACTGAGATGAACATCCCATAAGATGGGACATCAATATGAGGAGGATGGCCCGTGAAACATGATCACTGGCAAAGAGGATGTAGGGCGCGCGAGTCGAGTCTGTCATGTCTGGTCGAGTCTAGTCTGTTGTGTCTGAGTTGCATTGCATATGATTTTCTTTTGATGTTAATGATGTTAATGACTTGTATTTCGTTGATGTTTATCTTTCAATTTCCTGTTTTAGTATTCACTTGCATAGTCAGTCAGTCAGTCTGTCGGTCAGTCAGTCCAGTTCATGAGGAGGTGGCAGTAATGCTGTTCTGTTGGGCCTTAAAGCCGCTCAGTCTAACGAAAGAAAATTTATTGTTTGACAATTATGCTGATGTCGAAAATTTATTGACTACTCTTGATTCATTGCTATCGTTGAGATGCTTATTATTCCTCCGAGTCTTTTGAATCATTTGTACACAATATTCCTCGTGTTGTCTTTACTGGGCTATTTGCGCTCATTCCTTATGTTGTATTGTGCAGGCAATAAGGTTGATAAAAGAGAACCCTCTAGAGAAGGGAAGAGAAACAAGCTAGAAGAGTTAAGCAAGGGGATAAGTTGTATGAGGTAAGACAAGCTGAAAATGGTGAGATAAAGTTTGAACTGCGAGATAGGTTGATAAGGGTCACACGACTACAGTCGTATATTAGGTTGTAACGATTTGTGTGTTTAGAGATTTGAAAGTCTTCTGCTGTAGTATGATGTATGTTTGTAAGGAAAATTTTTGTAAGGACGCATTTTGGAGCATCTATTCATGATGTATGAGTAAGAGGATGTAGTTGCTCTGTAATTCAACACAGGGTTTTAAGTGTAATTATGGTCGATAACTCAACCTGGTGACATCACCTGGGTTGAGGGTGTCGCAGTACATTCTACACATTAACTCTAATTAACCTTAATTAGCTCTTACTTAAACCCTAATTAACATTAATTAAGTCTAATTAAACCCAATTAATCCTATTTAGGTCGAATTAGGCATCATTAGCATTAACCCTATTTAGCTCAAATTAGCCTTATTAGCCTTAATCAGCCCTAACTAAAATTGATTAACCCTAATTAACCTTAATTTACTGTTAATTTAATCTCTAATCAGTCCTAATCACCGCTGATTTGTAAGTCCCTAAATATACCTAGAGGGGGGAAGGGTGAATAGGTGTTTACAACTTTGAGCAAAAATTTAAAAATTAAATTTACAAAGTAATAACAGAAATAACAAATATAAATCGACACAAAGATTTATGTTGTTCGGCCCCACCAGCCTACGTCCAGTCCCCGACCACTCTACACAAGGGAGACCTACTCGAGCCTTTCACTAACCAGCTAGCTTCAGGTGCTAACTCAAATCGCAGTATAGATTCCGAACCCTTCCAAGGTTTCCAACAATTACAAATGAAAAAAAGATTAACAATTGAGATATAAGAACAAACTCCTTCTTGAGTAGATATTACAATGAATACAGCAAGACTAAGCTTTCTTAGGTGGTAAGATCTATATTCTTTCAAAAACTAAACCAAGAAGAAGCTTACTTCTAACTTTCTCAAAAATGAACTCATTCAATAGAGAATAGATGAAAGTGTGAAATAAGATGAGAGAGTATTTTTGAGAAGCGAGAGATTTTTCAAAGATTTGCAAAGTTAGCAATAAATGCTCTCAAGACCCTTTTTTATACTTGAAGAGAAAAGAACCGTTAAAGGGGGATAACATAAGTTTTGATTCGAATGAAACATAAGTTGACTTGAATGACAATCAAAACTGAAGAATTCGGTCGAATGAAAACGCTGCTTAGAATGAAAACTTTGGCTTCGACCGAAAGTTTTTGGCTTTGACTGAAAACTTTGGGTTCGACCGAAAGTTTTGGCTTCGACCGAAAACTTCAGCTTCGACTGAAAGTTTTGGCTTCGATCGAAAACTTCGGCTTTGATCGAAAGTTTTGGCTTCGACCAAAAACTTTGCAAAAACAAGAATGAATGGCGCTGAAGGTTTGCTTCGAATGAAAATCACTTTGCTTCGAAAGAAAAACACTTTGCTTCGAATGAAAACACTTTTGGTTTGTTCTTTACTTGAATTTTCTAGAGATCTTTAAGAAAGATTTAGATACAAACAATAAATTATATGAAGATAAAGTATACGTTAAATCCATATCCAAATCTTCATTCAGGTCAACGTCCAAGTCCGAGTCCAAAGTCCAATGTAAGAAATATTCCACACCTATGATTGATTATAATTGAACCTGAAAGATAACTTAATAACAGTGTTAGATTAATGTTAGATAGTAATCTAGGAATCATCAAAATTAGTCAAGTCAATAATCATCCTATAAAAACTCATGAGCAATGACATTTTTGGCTTGAAAATATATTTTTGACTGTTTGCCGTACTGACAGGCATCACAACTTTATCCTTGACAAACTTTAACTTTGGTAAGCCTCTAACAAGCTCTTTCGAGAGAAGTTTCCTGATTAGATCCATATGCACATGACCTAATCTACGATGCCATAACCAAATATCATTATGTTGAATAGAAAGACATACTTCTCGAGAATCGTCAGATGCATCAAAAGATAAAGTATAAATATTACCGTCTCTCTTACTAACCAAGGTGCCTCCACCTGAGGCATGACTAATCAGGCAATGGTCACCTTCAAACTGAACTTTATGTCCACTATCGATTAGTTAACTGATGCTTATCAAATTGAACTTTAAACCGTCAACTAAAGAAGCATTATCAATAGAATTGAACCGATACCAATTTTACCTTTATCGACAATCTTTCCATTTGAGTTGTCTTCGAAATTAACAAGACCGCCATCCTTCAGAGTGATGTGAGAGAATAGTGAACGATCACCTGCCATATGCCTTGAACATCCGCTGTCGAGGATCTATTTGTTTGAATCCACCTTTGCTTTCAAGCATACCTACAACAAATTCTGGTTTCGTTCCTTTAGGTACCCACACTTTCTTGGGTCTTAGAAGATTAGATTGAAGAGATTTTGGCACCCAAACTTGCTTTATTTTATTTTTATTTACAGAAGAAAAAACTTGATTTTTAGCAACTTTAAGAGGGCAGTTTTTAACTAAGTGACCCTTCTTGTTATACACTGTACAGAGTGTGAATGGAGAGCAGGAAGCTAAATTTTTGTTAAAGAAATTTTTATAATCTTTTTATTTTTTTGAATGATCATAACCAATTCCACTTTTTTCAAAAACACATATTTGTCTCCCCAAAAGTATATCCAGATTCTCTCTTCCTTGTGTAAATTTTGAAAGTGTGAAGTTCAGATCTTCGATCTCCTTCTCTAAATCCCCTTTTTGTGTAGAAATTTTCTTCTGTTGAGATTTTAAAGACTCGTTTTCTATAGAAATTTTTACGCTCCTAAGAGATTGGATTTTGGAAGACAAATAAGAATTTTCCTTCTTTGAAGTAATCAGATTATCTTTTAAAGAGGTATTTTCATAAATATAAAACTCAACATTTTCATCTAGCTCTTCATTTTCTCCTTCCAACTCCTCAACAATATTTATTAAAGAAAAGGTCTTCCTTTTTAGAACAACATTTTTAAGTTTCAACTTTTCATGGTTTTCACTGAGTTCAAGAAAGGCTAATTCAAGCTTATTGTAATAAAAACTTTCAGCAATGTTTACCTTATCAGTGTGATTATCCTTGGCCATAAAACATAGATGTGCTATGTCATCGTCTTCGCTCGTCTCTTTATCACTTTCGTCAGAATCATTCCAAGTCAGCAGAGCTTTTCTGGATTTGAATTTCTTTTCCTTGATGTCATGGCCGTTACTGTCTGTCGACTTATTCTTGAGCTGTGGGCAGCATTTTTTAATGTGTCCAATTCTGCCATACTCATAGCAAGCGTCAGGATTTTCTCTTGCATTCCAATCACTATTGTTTCTTTGATATGACTGGGTTGCCTGATTCCTCCTGATCTTTCCATCTCACCAGCTCGTAAGGAACTTTTTGAACTTACGAGTGATGAATGCCATTTCTGGATCAGACTCATCATCACTCTATGCAGGTTCATGGGATGCTTCAGCTTTGAGAGCTAAGTTCTTCTTTTTTGAAGTGGTTTCCTCCTTTTCATGAATCTTTATCGTGATTTCATGAGTCATTAGAGATCCCACTAATTCTTTCAATTTCAGCACATTCAGGTCTTTGGCTTCTTGAATGGCTGTGAGTTTTGCTTCCCATCTCTTGGGAAGTGATCTAAGAACTTTTCTTACAATCTCCTTTTCTAGGTATGATTTTCCCAAGAGTTTGAGTCAATTTATAATGAGAGTAAATCTGGAGTACATCTCATTTATAGACTCATGTTCCTTCATCTTGAAGGGCTCGTACTGCTCGACTAACATGTTAATTTTAGTCTCCTTTACCTAATTTGTACCTTTGTGAGTGACTTCCAATAGCCTCCACATTTCTCTGGTTGTCTCACATACTGAGACACGATTGTACTCATTCATGTCAAGGCCACAGCTGATGATGTTCTTTGCTTTGTCGTCCATGGAGAAAAATTGTTCTTCATGAGCATCCATTTCGAGAATTCCCTTGGGAATTTTGGTTCTGTATGGTCCATCCTTCATGGGAATTATAGGACCATTCTCTACAACGTACCATACATGAGTATCCTGCCTTAGAAAGTTCCTCATCTGATTTTTTTCAGTAGCTATAATTATCGTTCTTGAACAAAGGTGGCTTGGTGTTTGCTGAACCTTCTCTTCCATAATGCGATCTTTAGCTCTTGACTGTTAAGTCACAAATAAAATACCAGAGCACATGGCTCTGATACCACTTGTAGGTCCCTAAATACACCTAGAGGGGGGGTGAATACGTGTTTACAACTTTGAGCAAAAATTTAAAATCTGAATTTATAAAGTAATAACAGAAATAACAAATATAAATCAACACAGAGATTTATACTGGTTTGGCCCCACCAGCCTACGTCCAGTCCCCGAGCACTCCACACAAAGGAGACCTACTCGAGCTTTTCACTAACCAGCTAACTTCGGGTGCTAGGTCAAACCGCAGTACAGATTCCGAAACTCTTCCAAGGTTTCCAACAATTACAAATAAAAGAAAATTTACAATTGAGATATAATAACAAACTCCTTCTTGAGTAGATATTATTATAATGAATACAGCAAGACAAAGCTTTCTTAGGTGGAAAGATCTATATTCTTTCAAGAAATAAACCAAGAAGCTTACTTCTAACTTTCTCAAAAATGAACTCACTCAATAGAGAATAGATGAAAGTGTGAAATAAGATGAGAGAGTATTTTTTAGAAGCGAGAGATTTTTCAAAGATTTGCAAAGTTAGCAATAAATGCTCTCAAGACCCTTTTTTATACTTGAAGAGAAAAGAACCGTTAAAGGGGGATAACATAAGTTTTGATTCGAATGAAACATAAGTTGACTTGAATGACAATCAAAACTGAAGAATTCGGTCGAATGAAAGCGCTGCTTAGAATGAAAACTTTGGCTTCGACCGAAAGTTTTTGGGTTCGACTGAAAGTTTTGGCTTCGACCAAAAACTTTGGCTTCGACTGAAAACTTTAGCTTCGACTAAATGAAAACGCTGCTTCGAATGAAAACTTTGGCTTCGACGGAAAACTTTGGCTTTGATCAAAAGTTTAGGCTTCGATCGAAAACTTTGGCTTTGACCCAAAGCTTTGGCTTTGACCGAAAGCTTTGGCTTCGACCGAAAGTTTTGGTTTCGACCGAAAACTTTGGCTTCGACTGAAAACTTTGGCTTCGACTGAAAGTTTTGGCTTCGACTGAAAACTTTAGCTTCGACCAAAAGTTTTGGCTTCGAACGAAAACTTCGGCTTCGACCGAAAGCTTTACGAAAATAAGAATGAATGGCACTGAAGGTTTGCTTCGAATGAAAATCACTTTACTTCGAAACAAAAACACTTTGCTTCGAATGAAAACATTTTTGGTTTGTTCTTTATTTGAATTTTCTGGAGATTTTTAAGAAAGACTTGATACAAACATTAAATTATATGAAGATAAAGTATATGTTAAGTCCAGATCCAAATCTTTGTGCAGGTCAATGTCCAAGTCCAAGTCCGAGTCCAAAGTCTAATGTAAGAAATATTCCACGTCAATGATTGATTATAATTGAACCTGAAAGATAACTTAATAACAGTGTTAGATTAATGTTAGAGAGTAATCTAGGAATCATCAAAAATCAGTCAAGTCAACATGATTAACCTAATTAAACCCTGACTATCCTGATAAATCGTAGACAAACCCTAAATAAACTCAATTAGGGTAATGAACTGTAATATGTTCTAATTAGGCTCAACTAGCCCTAAGTAGCCCCAATTAATTCCTGAATAACACTAATTGAGTTTAAGTAAACGCAATTAACTGTAATCAACCCTAAATAGCTCAAATTGTCCCTAATCAATACATTAACTCGACATTTTCACCTTAATTAGCTATTATCTGATTAGGTTCGTTGCAAAATCATTTGGTTATAGTGAACTTGAGCAGAAAAATTAAATCATCATTCTTAAATCCTTCAAAATCTAACGATCCACCAAATCGGGATTCTCAAGTAAACCCTGTGCTTTTGGTTGGTAATTTATAAACTTAAAAAATTCTTTTAGCACGTCATGTTGAACCATCTCGTCTAAGATCTTATCTTCCGAGACTTCATATAACACTTTTGGCTCGCAACTCTCCATGTCCGTATAATAGAAAACTTTTTGAGACAAATTAAAGGTCTTTCTCAGCCTGTCGCAGACATTTCCTGACCTTCATTATTCCTGAGGTAATTAGATGGTATATATACACAGTTTTCTTTTGACCAATCCTGTATGCCCGACTTATGGCTTGCCTTTCAACTGATGGGTTCCAACCAATATAAAGTAAAACGATTCTTGATGCCCCAACCAGGGCCGATTAGGGCTAATTCAAGCTAAATGGAGTTAATGCTAATGAGGGCTAATTAGAGCTAAATGAGGTTTGAAAGGCAACCTATGTGGGGCATAAATTTGGTTGGGGCATTGAGATTTGTGTTGCTTGATATTGGTTGCAATCCATCAGTTGAAAGGCAAGCCATATATAGGGCATGCGGGATCAGTCTGAAGAAAAATGTGTATATTTATCATAATTACCTCATAAATAATGGAGGGCAGGGAATGTCTATGACAAGTTAAGAAAAAAAACCATCCACCAGAAGCACTCCAGTCTTTGGGATATTTGATTGAATGATTTGAATCAAAGAATTGGTTCTTACAATGTCCGGAATTGGACAAATAGCTTATGCATGCAAATAGTTAGGGATTGAAAAAATTGACAGTAGATTGCACTTACATCAAATTCTTTCATCATTTTTTTGCTTTGACATGAATTTTACTAGTTGATTTTAGTGCAATTGATATGTAAATCGATTTGGTGATGGATGAGAATGGAGAATGTTAGATTTGCTTTAAACGGAAACTCCATTTTTTTTGTTTTCATGGGTTTGCTGTGTGTAATGAAATAAGAATATTAGCTGATTTTTGGTGCAATGGATGAGAATGGAGAATATTAGATTTGTTTTGAATAGAGAGTTCACATTTTGTTCTCATGGGTTTGCTGTGTGCAATGAAAAGCCGACAATACGTAGAGACATGCATCAATATGTCAGTAGGTGTTATACATGCCAAGTATCTAAAGGCAGCATCAAAATACAGGTTTGTACACTCCACTACCAACTCCTATGGTTCCATAGGTTAAAGTTACTATGAATTTTGTGTTGGGGCTACCCAGACAGCAAGAGGAGTTGATTCTATTTTCGTCATCGTTGATCGATTTTCAAAGATGGCTCATTTCATTGCATGTAAGAGGACTTAAAAAAAAACCATATGGCGACTCTTTTCTTCCAAGAAGTGGTTAGATTACGGGGTCCCCCCAAAACCATCACATTCAATCGAGACACCAAGTTTCTTAGCCATTTCTGGAAGACCTTATGGAGATTATTGGCCACTAAACTCCAATATAGCAGCGCATATCAATCTCAAATAGAAGTAGAAAACCATAGTTTGGGAAATTTGTTGAGATGCCTAACCAAGGACAACATTAAGACACAAATTTGATCTTGCCTTAAGCAAAATTTGCTT
Source organism: Escallonia herrerae (assembly GCA_033070095.1). NCBI lineage: Eukaryota > Viridiplantae > Streptophyta > Magnoliopsida > Escalloniales > Escalloniaceae > Escallonia > Escallonia herrerae. The sequence continues at coordinate 332,340 of JAVXUP010000437.1, read as the reverse complement.
ATAATAGCACTGTGAATAGGTCTACTGGAAAGTGCCCTTTCTAATATGCCTACAGGCGAAACACAAACCAAGTTGTTGACCTTAGGTTCAAGAAGAAGTTCAACTGAAATTAACTGAAATGAATCAATACTACACAGAAGCTCGGCGGTTCAAAGAGTTCAAGGTTAAGGATTGGCTTATGGTTTTGAACGACCGTCGACCCAAAATATTATGGTAACTCGATGCTCGTCATCAAGTTTATAATCATAGGTAAACTGCGGTTCCTCAATTTGCATCCGCTTAAATAGGCTCATTGTGGATTGCGAATCATTGAGGTCATACGAGACTCGTCTTTAGGTTCGGACCGTGTTACGATTGTCTATCGTGTTAAAGTTTAGATTCTAAATTCCTCCAGCCTGTTCAGCAAGAACATTAACTATGTCGGTAGGTCCTATCCGTACATTACTCATTGTATATCAGGCTTCTTGCGACATTACCCATGTTCTTGTGTTGATGCATTTGACTCACCTTTGAAGGGGTTACTAACAGGTGATTATGTGCCAATTTCAAGCTAGTAATAAGCTAATGATCTTGCTTGAATTTATGACGCCGTCTGTCTTCCCTAATTTTCTAGCTGCTACTCTTTGTGGCAGGTAGACCAAGGGCATTTTGGTAAAAAGCCTAACCGCTACTAAGAATAGCGGTTAGGCGAGTTACAGTAAAAAAATAGATAATCTGGGCCGTCTAGAATCACACGTGGACGGTTGGATGTGCGATAGAGAAATAAGGTTTTATCCGTTGGTAGATAGGGATTGGCCCAATATATATATATATATAGGGGGAGAGAGAGAGAGAGGGTGGATGGATGGAGGGGAGAAAGTAGGAGAGCATTAATTTTAATTTGAAATTACTTTAATGACCATTGTTAAATTTATTAGGAGATGGATAGAATGGTTTTAAAATGTGGAATAAAGTGTACAATTGGAAGCTCATTAAAGGCTTCGGTGCTCTATTAATCTTAGTAATGGTGTTTGGGATAATGAAATGCATGAGGAAATACAAATATTAGTTTTGCAAATAATAAGAAGGGTGTGTAGAAGGGTAAATTTTATGCTAATTATAAATTGACACGTGTCATTTATTTGTCATTAAATTAATTGATGAATGATGAATAGGAAGCTGACACGTGTATCATTACGTAGTAGAATAAAAATTTACCACGTGTAAAATGGTATTTATTTCTTTACAAAGTTCAACAAGAAAACTTATGTCCACCTCTCTATATATATGGGATGACCCCAAGGGGTGCAAAAGGGGGGGGGGGGACCAGAAGTCTTCCAAGTCAGTCAAACATAATTTTTCCAAGTCGAGAAGCAAGAAGTCTTCCAAGTCAGCCAAACAGAAGTATTTTCTAGTTGACATTTTTCTTTTGTGTCGCACGTATTTTGTCCATGTAACAAAGAACCCGTAGTTCCAGACATTTTGGAACTTAAATTTAGCGGTAGCTTCCTTCTATTTTATTTTGAACTTGTATGAAGAAAGTCTAATAACCACTTGAATCCGGATGAACTTGAATGAAGAAATTTGATATCCACAAGAACTTGGACTTGAATTTGGATGAACTTGTGAAGAAATTTAATATCCACAAGAACTTGAACTTGATGGCTAAAAAAAAATCTTAAACTTGAATATGAATGCACTTGAAGTTATGAAAGGATGCAAGTCCCAATTGGAGTGAAACTTGAAATTATAATTGGAAGCAATTTCTGAAATTAGAATTGGAACCAAGTTCTTTTTGTAGAATGAATTCATACAGCTCAAGTACAATTCTGTTGGATATCAACCAACTGTCATGCATCATCGCTAGAGTTGTCAAAAGAGCCGGGCAGCCCGCGGGCCGGCCCGACCCGGCCCGTTTCTGGCCTGGCCCTCTATGTGAACAGTAACGGCCCTAAAGTTTAGTGCCTTGGGCCTGGGCTTGGACCAGGCCAAGAAATCCCAGAAAAAAGCCCGGGCCAGGCCCCAAAATGCCCAGTTATGGCCAGGCCAGAAAAAAAAAGCCTGGGTTTGGCCAGGTTTTGGCCCTGTTTTGGCAGGCCCCACAATTTTCAAAATCTAATTTTTCCCCTTTTCCCCCCAACGGTTATATTCCACATTATTTCCCTAAATTCCACTTTTACCCCCCCAACAGCAATATAACGGCTAGTTTGGGGGGTATTTTGGTCTAACTTAATTTTTTCAACTCTTTTAACGATTTTTACACTCTTACCCTCCCCAACAACTATAAACGGATAGTTTTTAGGGGTATTTTGGTCTTTTGTGAAGTTTCAAAAATCTATAAATTCACACATTTCTCTCTAATTTTTCACACCAATCTTCTTACTCTCTCTTATCTAAACATTCTATATTTCTACAAGCTTTGCTACTATTTTCCTCTCCAATTACTACTCTTGCTAATTACTACTCTTATTTACTAATTAGTACTCTTGCTAATTATTACTCTTGTTTACTAATTACTACTCTTGCTAAATTCTAATTACTAACTACTCCTTTTATTAATTTGTTACTCTCTAATTCTTTTGTCTAGTAATTAGTAATTAGTGAATTTTTATTTATTAATTACTATTACTAAATTCTTTTTAATTACTAACTCTCTCCAATTTTGAATTTCGAATTACCCTCAGTGATTCATTTGTTACTCTTTAATTCTTTTAATTGTTATTTCTAATTACTAATTACTGCTCTTATACTTGTGTATTTAGTTACTCTTACTATTTTTATTTTCCAATCTAGTAAAAAAGTTTAGCGTCAAATATGGCTGGATTACTGAAGAAACTGAAGCGTGGATCATCATCACGAAAAACATCATCATCATCACAAGCACCACCACCAGCACAAGCGCCAGCACCACGGCCATCACAAACACCAATCCAAGCACCACCACAACCATTCGTTCCTGGACGAATGAGTACAGGCTGTATGATAGATACCCAAGCCAATTGGGAGTTCAATCAAAACATTCCAGATCTTGAATACACGCCTTCACAAGACCCCCCGCATTATAGTCAAGGACGCAGCTCGGTTGGCGAAGCTACTACTCCGTGGCATAATCTTAACCCTATGCCTGGTCATGATGAAGAAGGGCCGAGCAATGCCTCCGGTAATGAGCCAGAAGTCCAAAAGGGGAAAAAAAAGAAAGCCGAGTGTTGGAATCATTTTGATGAAGTTATGGTGGACGGCATCCGAAAAGCTCGATGTAAGTACTGTGCTAAATTATTTTCGTCTGGTAGTGGTAATGGACATCTTAACAGGCATTACCCTCAGTGTGCACCTCGACAAGGCCACGTCGAACCTACCCAAACGCAGTTATCTTTTGACGGTAAGTTATTTGTTTATAATCAGCGAGAGCAAAGAGACGGTCTCGCTGAATTTGTTATTCACGATGAACAAGCCTTTTCTTTTGCCGATAATGCTAAGCACTCTAGATATATGAACACATACGTTCAACCTTTGTACAAAAAGGTTCATAGAAACACAACTAGATCCGATGCACTCCGACAGTATAATGCTGCTAAAGCACGCCTGATCGATTATTTCGATAATTTTGACGGTAAAGTTAGTCTTACTTCTGATATTTGGCAATCTCCGTTTACTTTTGTTAGTTATACTTGTGTGACGGCCCATTGGATTGATGCAGATTGGGTTATGCACAAGAGAATCATCGCTTTCGAGCTCTTTCCTTTTCCGCATGATGGAATGAACATTGCTACTCTTATATTAAAAGCATGTACCACGTTTAAATTAAAGGATAAGATTATGAGTATTAGTTTTGATAATGCTTCTAACAATACAACTGCTGTTGATGCTTTAGAGGAGAGCCTCAAACCTGTACTTTCTGGTAAATTATTTCATGTTCGTTGTGTTTGTCATATAATTAATTTAATTGTTCAAGATGGTTTAGCTGCTGCAGGAGATATTCTTGTCAAAATGAGGGGTATGACAGCGTATGTTAATAGTTCGAGTCCGAGAACACAACAATTTAAAACGTTGTGTGTTGAATATAATATGCCTCGCAGGAGAGCAGTTACAGATGTGGTCCACAGGTGGAACTCTACATACCATATGCTTTTACACATTCTGGCATACAGAGAAGTCTATACGCATTTTCTACTAACCTTGTTCCCAGCCGGCTTGCCAACTCAAGAGGAATGGCAGATGGCCACATACCTAGCTGAATTTTTGGAGGTATTTTACACGTCTACCAATTTATTGTCTGGTACGTACTATCCCACCTCTCCTCTCGCTGTAATAGAAATTCTCAAGATGGCTACAATGTTAACAAAATGGAGATATATAGGACCCTTTAAGGAAATAGTAAAAGTGATGGATAAAAAGTTTAATAAATATTGGAGTGAACTGCCTGTTATTTTTGCTGTGGCTACTTGTTTAGATCCTAGGTTAAAGTTGCATGGCGTGAACGTCTCGATACAAGAGATATCGAAATTAATGTGCTACCCAGTAGAGGATACAACCGCACTCACAGCGAAAGTGAGCAAGACATTTGAGGAACTGTTCAACCTCTATCGTAATTCTGCTGACGTGCGCGGGCGAGCTTCATCATCGACTGTTGAGAGGTATTATGCGCCATACCTTAAGGGCTTTGAACATCTAGTAGCAAGACAACTACCAGGTGAAGGTACTTCTAATTCGGCAGGTTCGTCTACTTTTTTCTCTTTTAATGAGATTGGTGTATATTCAAATACTGATCATTATTCTGATTTATCAATGCAAGAACAGGTTAATTTTAATTTGTTAAATTTTTGGAAACAAAATCAAAACATGTATAAAACTTTATCCCAAATTGCACGGGATGTACTGCCAGTGCAAGCCTCCACGGTTGCTTCAGAGTCGGCATTTTCAGCGAGCGGGAGGGTTTTGGATGACAGGAGGAGTCGTCTTAACCCCGAGTCGCTCGAGCTATGTGTATGTTGGAAGGATTATCTTGATGCGAAATACCGCGAGCAAGATAAACCGATTGATGATAGGAAGAGCAGTGACTCGGATATTGAAGTACTTCCGGATGATTAGGTAATTTCTTTTTATTTTCCTTCTCTTAAGTTTTAAGAATAAAATTTTTCACAAAATATACTTTTTTTCATATATATATATATATATATATATATATATAATAAGTTTTTACAAGCAAGATATATATTTTTTCGTATATATAAAAAAATAGGTAACTTCGCCTGTTTGTTTACAAGCAGCCGGTCCCAAGCCCGGATAAAAGGAGGAGGGCCTATGAACACATTTATCTTCAATTTAACTCTATATGGACGTTAATAATTTACATACATTCATAAATTCTAGCCTCACTTACTTCTTATTTTTTGACAAACACAATATATTAATATCATAGGTTCTTTTATACTCACTCATAACCATCATATATACATATGAGAGTCATATATATAGAATAAAATTTTGTATATGAGACAAAGTAGAGAGAAAAAACTGTTAGTCAAAATTTATACTTATTACTTAAGATCGTCTCAGAAATTAACATGTATCAATCTCAACTAATTAATTTAAAGTAAAATATCAAATAGTAGAAATGGTCTATTTCAAATAATAATAATTGTTATGTGTTAAGATTTTATTAATAAAGCTCACCAAGAAGAGTATAAAAAGGTTTAACATATAATAAAAAATAAAATGAGAAACAAATAAATATGTATATATATACATACATATATATATATATGTATGTATATGACTTATAATGAAATAAAAGGATAAATATTATGTTCGTTAAATTGTGAATATTGGACATGCCTAGAGTATATGAAAAAAAATATTTTAAATTGAGAGATGTAAATGAGAGAGAGAGAAAAAAAACAATTTGCTTACATAATAATAAGAATCTTAGTCATAGTACTAAATTACAATTTACTTAAATAATAACAAAAAATTACCGTAATTCAAGCTTTTAATTTGAATAACAAAAAAATACAAAAAAAAAAAATAGAGCTCGGGCCAGGCCCCAGATATTGGGCCTAGAATGCCCAATTAGCAGCTGGACCGGGCCATTGACATCTCTGATCATCGCCTTTAACAGAACCAGAGGGGACGTACAATTTATTTCTTCACGTTACAAATATTTCAGATCATTACTTAGTCAAAGGAAGCCAGGTAATTGTCTTCAAATTTTTTTTTGGCTGCACACATGTTTTTATTTGTTGCTCTTGATTTTGCCACGGCCATATATGGTCGGCGTGCGGCATGCTGTCGCCGTATTTCACCTGTCGACAACCCACAATTATATCCGAAGGCATCCATGTACTCACATAGTCCCACAAACACCAATGCAATTCGCAACCGAACTTCAAAAGAGAAAACTGAATTTGCACCAAACAAATTGGCGAAGAATATACGTATAACGTAGATATATGTATATCTTTTTTTTAGCAGAGGCAGCCCAATAGTCCGCGGCTCATTGATAGCGGCAGCGCCGGAGTGAAGGATCGGCGGTGCGGCTGTGGCGGTTGGACTGAAGCGGTTGACCGTGGACACAGAGAGGAAACGATCCACGGCTGGCCGTGGATCTAGCCGGCCGAAGTAGCAGCCGCGCGGTGTCAAGAGAATGCAGTGGCGGCCAGGTAGAGAGAGAGCGACCCACGGCTGGCCGTGGATCTAGACGTCAGCGGTAAAAGATCGGCGGCAAAGTTAGACGGCGTCATTCTTGGCGGTGGCAGTGGCGGTGGTGCCGTACTGGCGCCGTACTTTTCTCTTCTGCTTCGTTTTTTCTTCAGAGACTTGCTCTCTTTTTTTTCCTTGGGCTGAACGCCCTCCTCTCTTCTCTCTCTTTTATGTTTTGACTTTTTCTCACGCTGCTCTCTTCTCATTTTGTTTCTTCTCTTATGGGCCCCACCCTTTCCTTTCTTCTTCTACTTTTCAGATCATCTTCTTTCTTGCTTCGCTTGCTTCTTCTTCTTTTTTATTTTTTTCAGCGACCTTTCTTTTAAGCAACACGAATAATTTATCAAACTATTGTAGTCTGAATATTTTTTTTGAAATTTGTAACATCGTACTCTTTCTTTTTCGTAGCAGCATTCACGGAAGGAGTTTAGGAAAATACAGAGATCGGCATCTTCGGCTCTAGTTTCCTTCAGATCTTGGGGTCCTTCGTACAGTTACTTTCTTCATTCTTGACTGATTTTGGAATGAGCTACTTCAAGGATTTCGAACTTCCCGAACCTTCTTTCTCCATCATCAAAGAGAATGGAGACCAACAGATTAAGAACACAACTTTGGCCGTTCATCCTCCAGTTATAGGGAAATTGGCTCAGGATCGTCCTCTTCATTTTTGACCTGCCTCATTCAACAGACTGGTGCGTTGAATCTACTACAGCCATAGTCAATCACGTGAAAGGCCCCAGCTACAGCTTTAGTTCGGATGTTTTATTACCGCGGTCATCTTTCCACGATCAGGGGAAGCAACTTCTCATGCCATGCAGACACCTTCACCTGTCATTCGGCTACTTCGACATAATCTTGAATTTGGCCAAGCCATTTGGGGAATCCCTTCTTCTAACTTTGGTGAACATGCTTATGTTGAAGGCTACTGGGAATGGCTCAAAGACACACTTGGAGAAACAAGACTTTACTTGATGAAGCGGGAATCTACAATGCACTGCACGCCTCGTTGTTCACTTATGATAGAGACAAGTACATCCTTCAAGCATTCTGTGAATCATGGTGCTCTTCTTCAAACATACTCTATACTTCTCTTGGAGAGATCCCCATTTCTCTTTGAGATTTACGAGTGATCGAGGGACTTCTTGTGCACAAACTTTTCTATGACGAAGTTGTTCCATTGACCAGGGAATTGATTGGTCTCAACCAAGATGGGAAACTTCTCTTGCCTTCCAGTTGCAAATACTTGTTCATGGGCTTTCACGAACTTAACTGAAAAAATGGGGGAGATCAACAGGTGACTTTTCTCGAATGAGTCCAGTTTTGGTTTAGAGGTCCTATTCGATACGGCGAACCTCCAGCAAGGACGTCTAAGAGAAGCTTTAACACCAAAAGGACTTTTTTTTTTGTTTGCGACTGAACTTAAAATTTAGATCTAAGTTGCCTACGTACCTCAAAGGGATCAGGTCAAACATAGTTCAAAGAGAAGGTTTTTTTTTGTTGGTTTGTGACTGAACTTAGAATTTAGGTCTAAGTTGCTTATGTACCCCCAAAGGGATCAAGTCAAACATAGTTCAAAGGGAAGTTCTTTTTTTTTTCTCTTCAGGGGTTTGCACTTGCAGCGGAGCTGGGGTGGTAATAAAACATGCTTCAAACATAATAACGCTTTAAGAACTTTTCATTTATGGGGCCAATTCTATCTTCGGCTTGTGTAGACTTCGTGGACAACATATGGTCCATCCCATTTTGAAGTGAACTTGCTTCCGGTTTATGAGAAGTGATGACTGGTCTTTGTACATCAAGCACTAGATGTCCCACTTGAAAGGAACGAAGCCAAACTTTCTTGTTAAAAGCTTTTGTCATGCGAGCTTGGTAACATTCTAGACGTTGTTGTGCTTCTAACCTTTTCTCATCAAGAGCTTCTAACTCTGTCAGTCTCAAGCGGGCGTTATCTTCATTGGTCAGCCCTTCTTGAATGGCAACTCTTATGGTAAGAATTTGACGTTCAAGCGGGAGAACTACTTCAACGCTGTGCACAAGCGCATATGGGGTTGCTTGAGTAGGAGTGCGATGTGTAGTACGATATGCCCAGAGAGCTTCACCTACCTTTTCGTGCCAATCCCTTTTGGATTTTGTAACCACTTTCGTCAATAAGTTACAAAGGGTTTTGTTAAAGGCTTCAGCAAGACCATTGGTCGGAGCATTGTACATCAAAGACTTATATTGTTTAAAGCCAAACTGTTGACAAAGTCTATCAACCAAGCTATTAGAAAAGGGCTTTCCATTATCAGTTATGACGTATTGTGGCACACCATAATGATAAATGATGTTGGAGCGAATGAAGTCGACAACAGTTTCTTTCTTTACTTCCCGAAGTGGTGCAGCTTTCTCCTATTTGGAGAAATAATATGTAGTTGCCAATATGTAAGAATGATCGGCAGATGACTTTGGTGCCAGAGGTCCAACCACGTCAAGTCCCCATGCATTGAAGGGCCACGAGGCAACTGTAGGACGTAATGGTTCGGGTGGCCAATGTATGAAGTTTGCATGGAATTGACAAGCCTGACACTTTTGCGCGTAGTCCATGCAGTCCTTTACCATGCTAGGCCAATAACACCCCATCCGTTTTGTTTGAAAGTGAAGCTTAGGGCCTGATTGATTAGTGCCACAAATGCCAGAATGAGCTTCCTCAACTGTTTGCAGTGCTTTTTCTTCTGTAAGACATCGTAAGAGCACACCATCAAATGACCGTCGATAAAGTACATCATTATAATAGATGAACCTAGGAGAACGACGTCATATATTGGTCCTTCGACGTGGATCACTGGGTAACTTTCCATTCTTAAGGTAGTCTATAAATGGTTGTCCCAATCTTCTTTATCTATCTCCAAGACTGAGATAACATCGACTTCATCTGTATGACCATCTTCATCGTTAAAGAGCAGTGGTACTACCCAGCTATGGCAAATAGTGACTTGTGACTTTTCATTGGGGAGGGAGAGAGTTGAAGCAAGTTTTGCTAGAGCATCAGCTTGTTTATTGTCCTTTCGAGGTATATGCTCGAGAGTCACCTCGCCAAGTCATTCATTAAGCTTCCTTGCGTACTCATAGTAGGCCACGAGTTCGGGTTTCTTTACCTCATACTCATTCAGTAGAATCTCCATAAATATTAAGTTAGAGTTGCTTTCTTTCTATGGCCATTTCAAGTCGATGAATGAGGGCTTGATACTCAGCGACATTATTCGAACATCGTTGAGTAGGCGTAAACGAGTAAGGTAGAACATCCCCTTCGGGAGTTATGAAAACAACACCCGCTCCTGCCCCCTCATGGTGAGCTGCACCATCAAAATACGTCTTACATTGTGGTAGGACTTCGACGATAATTACTTCTTCATCAGGCAAATCATTGTCTAGCTCCCATTCAGCAGGTATCAGATGATCAGCTAGGAAATCGGCAAGCACTTGGCCTTTTACTGCCTTTTGAGGGACGTAATGATTTCGAACTCTTGAAGCTGGAGATACCATCTGGCCAATCTGTTGGAAAGCACTAGCTTAGACATTACATACTTGATAGGATTTGCCTTAGAGACGAGATGAACAATATGGGCTTGAAAATAATGTTTCAACTTTTGAATTGCGAAGATCAACGCCAAACACAACTTTTATATTGGTGAATAATTCAACTCGTTAGGCATCATCATCCTACTCAAATAGTACAACGTGTTTTCCTTGCCCTTATCATTTTCCTGCACAAGAAGAGCACCGACTGAACGTTCTTATGCCGCAATGTAAAGGATTAAAGGTCGGGGATAGGAGCAGTTAACACTGGAGACTTTATGAGGTATGACTTGATGCTTCTAAATGCACTGCTACAAGCTTCACCCCATTCAAAAGGAACACCTTTCTTCATATGACGGCTGAAAGGGTGACATTGTCCCGCCAAATTAGATATGAATCTGCAAAGGTACGCTAAACAACCTTGCAAACTCTTAAGTTCATGAATATTTCGAGGCTCGGGCATTTTCAGGATGGCATCAATCTTTGAACGATCAATTTTTCTTCCTCGATAACGAACAATGAATCCTAAAAACTTGACTGATGTAACGCCAAAAGCGCACTTCAAAGGATTCATTCTTAGTTGATAATGCCGTTAATGATCAAAAACTATTTTCAAATCCTAGAGATGATCACTTCGCCTTCTTGACTTAACCACCAAATCATCGACGTAGCACTCAGCACGCTTGTGCAACATGTCATCAAATATTTTCTGCATTGCTCTTTGATAAGTGGCGCCTGCATTTTTTGAGCCAAAAGGCATTACCTTGTAACAATAAATGCCTTTTGGAGTATGAAATGATGTAAACTCTTCGTCTCTTGAAGCCCATGCGGATCTAGTTATAGCCGGAAGATCCATCCATGAATGATAAGGCTTCATGGCCTGTAGTGGCATCAACTATGAGCTCTATAATTGGAAGAGGAAAGTCGTCTTTTGGGCATGCATTGTTAAGGTCTCTAAAATCAGCACATACTCGAATCTGTCCATTTTTCTTCCTTACTGGAACAATGCTTGATATCCAAGTTGGATATTTAACTTCTCGGATAAAACCCGCCTCGATCAGTTTATTAACTTCTGTTTCAATTTGAGGGATAAATTCCGGGCGAAAAAGACGTTGGGCTTGTTTTACAAGTCAAGCTCCATGCTTAATTGCTAAATGATGAACAACCACTTCAAGGTCTAATCTCGGCATTTCCTTGTAATTTCAAGCAAACACATCTCTGTATTCGAGTAGTACTTTTGTATACTTCCTTTCTTCCTCTGGAGTAAGCAGAGCACTCACAAAGATAGGGCGATGATATTCGACCGTGCTGATATTGATTTCTTTCAGCTCATCAATAGTAGTCTTAAGCCCTTCTTCAAATTCTGGGGGGGCATCTTCGGCGTCTTCTTCTGTCATGGATGTTTCGTCGTAGATACTTATCAGGTTGGAGGCCTCAGCAGCACCCTCAGGCTCTTCTTCATCTCATAAATATCCATGAGCGTCATCATAGCTAAAAAGGTCAACGCAAGCTCGAACTCATCTGTCCTTCTTCTTAACTAAGACTACATCTCGACTTGGGATTGATTGATCAACACCTTGATTGAATTTTCTTATACGCAAAGTGTCGACTTCTATCTCGGTTAATGCCAATAAACCTCCCCCACCTGATGGTGGCTTTGATTCATCAATACTGACCTGGTTTATTGAGGGGAGGGGCTCTATTTCGCTGGATGTTTCTAAGTCGCTTATCTGAGGCTTTGTCAAAATGATGGTTCGCATGTTAGCTTTAACACGTCTTCACAAGACACGACACACATCGAACAACGCTTCATTCTCGATGGGACCACACTCAGTTTTTCTTTGCAAGCATCAAGCCTAATAAAAGGTCTTGACTTTTGTCTAACAGTGCGCTTGGATCCTTTTCTCAGAGATGTAATACCAACCATTTTGCCAAGAGGCGGTCGAGAAGATGCCTCAATAGAGGCTTCTTGGGGCTCTCCCAACCTATCAAAAACTGACACACAAGTGTTGGTGATTCTGAGACGATAAAAAACAAAAGTTCTAACTGGAACTTCATCTTCAAATGTCATGTATTGAGTACTCATCCTCTTAATCAAAATATGAGCGGGGACTGACGGAGTAAACCCAATCCATGTTTGTGGTCGCTGAATGGCATACCCCCTTTCTTGAAGCATCTTTTGAGTAGGATTTAGCCTGTGAACCTTTTCGCTAATACTTTTTTTATTTTTTTTTATAGTCTAGGTGGTTTATGACGAGTATCAGTCGCGGATGAGGACACTCTTTACAGCATAATTTGAGGTGGCCACTTCATCACCTTCTTTCAATTAGTCGCCGGGACAAGTCGCCCTTTTCCACCCGGAGAGTGGCATTTTCTTTCTGGACTCGATTATGATTTTACTTCCATGTATTTTTCATAATTTTAATTTTGTCAGCTAAAAATGAATAGCAAATCAGCCAACGACACCCCAAAATTCAACTTGAAATTGCTCCAAAACTGTTCCAAACCATTCCACCCAAACCGTCAGCCAAACCTAATCCCAAATCGACTTGTCATGGCTAAGTACAATATTATTTAAAAGTTTTACGGATCAAGATCTTCTGTGCTGTACCCATAAAATGTCGCTAAATATTTTTTAACGATAAAAAATTATAACTATAAATTACAATAATAGCGATAAAATATTTTCAATGATAATTTTTTATCGCTAAATACTGTGCCTCTACCGCACCTCTCTGCCGTCGAGAATCATAATCGAAGTTTTGCCGTTTAGTTTGCGAAAAAACGAATGCCTATTGAACGGCAAGTACTAAACGACGTCATATCGGAGTTCAGATTTGTTTCGGTCGTCTTCCTAAAACCACACCACATATCACATACCGCAGAAGAACGATCTGAGAGTCACCAAAAGCTCCAATCTCTCTCTCTCTCTCTAGATGGATAGCGTCACCACTTACCGCCTCACTTTCACACTATTTATTACGTTATCGCTACTCTGCCCGCAATTTAAGGTTAGATACTTGTGTGTATGTTGAATAAGTTGCTGTCATGTAAAATCTACGATGTTGGGATGTATCTATGAGTTTTATTGTTGAATTGGTTAATTTTGAGTTACAGGCTGATGGCACCGGTTCGGTTTTCTTCCTTGACAGCCAATCTCACCAGTACTTTCGACCTCGTTCCTCCGATTCCACTTCTGAGGTAATTCTACGCCCTTTTACCTTGTTGAGATTTGCTATTTCGTTGCGTATCATGTGTAATTATAGATATCTTGGTAACCCCAGTTGAAAATTCTTATCAAACTTATATGGCGTATGTCATAGTGTTTCTCGGGAGGGCGCTAACATGTCATACTTGGAACCAATTAATGAGAGCGTGCTGCTTAAGCAAAATTACAACTGTGACGATACAGATGTCTGGTTCTGGACGTCGGTCTCACGTTTTACTTCAATAACGTGTTGGGGCCGCCCCACTTTTAAACATGGTCCTTGTATACACGCTTTTATGTTTGCGAAGCAGTCAGCTGAAACACATAAAGTGGAGAAAAGGGTTGCAATTTGGTCACGCTGATGGGATGTGCTGTTAGTTTTGTTTATGCTTTTCATAAGGCTTTGAGGCCAGGCAGAAGTATATGGTTTTTTTTGAGCTTGGGATTTGGCTTGATAGAATCTAAGAGTAGATTAACCTGCTTCTTTGCACCAATTGTTTTCCAAAAATTACTGCCACCAACCACACTCGGCCTTCGATAGAAGCTGAACATGCTGATTTCTGCAATCTATATATCTATGCTTAAAGGTCTAGCACCTTTAAGTTCCCTAATGCTAAGTTATTTATATCTTAATTGGATGGAAGTTCACCTTGCCTCACACACACTTTCACAAGTCATCCTTTTATACCTACCTCATGTGGCTTCAGAAGGAACCCTTTTAAGCAATCAAAAAGTTGAGACTTGATGTTATTACAAACGGGAAAGGTCCATAAGCTCTATACAAGCATTATGCGAGGGCGATCTTTTGTACAGAAACTCAGAAAGTCGATTAGAGTGTTCTAGTCCAGCATAGTTGAAGTTCATAGACTCTTAATGTCAGGGGACTTTGTCCCTCCCCTTGCAGATGCTACCTACAGCTAACTGGAAAAAGGAGGGTGGTGGTGGTCTCTAAGGAGGTTCTCCTTTTATGGAACAATAGCTAGCTGCCAAGCAGACATGTTAGTGGGTCCCACTCATGGTTCAATGGCTTGGTAGCGGCCAAATTTTCGGTTTGGAATTGGTACGGGTTGTGGCGAACAGGCGATCTGCAACTTTAAGCTACTTATAGGCTCTAAAAGAGTATGTAAAAGTGCTAACCAGAAAATGGATCAATTGTACTAACAGGATAACCGACGACAATAGGCATGAGATTGGCTAGATGATAATGCAGACCGCTGGTGAACTGGCCTACATAACATTATATCATAACAAGTGTCAAATACATTATTTTAGACTAACCTCACTCTCCTCTTTTGCATCATCATAATCATAATTTGCATAAAAGGACATGCATAATAATGTTCACAAAAATTGAACCCCAAATTCCCTTTTAAGTGTTAGTGTGTTACCTTGTGCAATTTAATAGTTTCGTTATCTTCAATCCTTTGAAGTGTTAGCCTGCGCCTTTTTTAGTTTTGTTCGATCTCTAGCCAAAAGCTTTAGTGATCATGGTATCCAGCGAGTGTAACAAGTACTAAATGAAAACAACTAAAAATTTTATCAATTTCCAAACATGTGAAGAATCCAATTATATTGATAGTCAAACTATACATTAAAAGAAGAAATGAACAGAAAAAAATGGGATATTTGTACAAGTATGAATGCTAATTGCAAACAGCCACGTAAATACAAGCAAAGTCAAACTGAAACTACACATCAAACAAAATAAAGCTTATTGTCACATATGTATGTACTTATTCAGATTTAGAGAGAGAGGCTGGCTGGTCGCTAGGGTTCGTCACTGGAGCTTCTCCCTTGAACGCCGTTGAGCAGATAATGATTCATTACTGGCAGGAGCTTGCCTTAGCATCTTAGATGCAGATCTTCCTCTCTCTGTCTTTTTCCTCTCATTTTTCTTCTTCTCATCTAGGTTTGCCTATCTTTACCAATATATCGGAAATCTCATTGATAAGCTGACATCTTGGAGACTTCTGCAAGATCTCTTAATTCGGGATACAAACGACTCGATGTTTGGTTTCAAATCGGTGGCTTCTGAAACCGAACCGATATGCCGATTTCTCGGCGACTCGACCAAGTTTTTGAGACATGGTCCCACTTTATATCATTCCTTTCCAGGTACTCACATGAGGGCTGGACACGTGGTACGGGTATTATACAAATAAGGGTGCCACAAGTGCCTATCCCATACATAGATACAGACACACACACACACACACACACAGATGTATGTACATTTGGTAACTACGTACATGTCTTCATTTGTCAAGTATGATCCTGTGCAGCCCTTGACAGCATATGTCCCATACTATCTTCACGTATTACATGCATTTACGTATACAGCAGATGTCCCATTCTCTCTTCACGCATTATATGCATTTACGTAAATAGACGTAAATGCATATAATACGTGAAGATAGTATGGGACATCTGCTGTCAAGGGCTGCACAGGATCATACTTGACAAATCAAGACACGTTAATAGGTACCAAAATCACAATTATCCGTGCTGAGTATCGTATGACACAGATCTATACATTTTCGTTACAGGAGGAAAGTATATGTTGAAATCTGAATCATCTTGCATCATGAGTCTCTTCTAACACCTTGAGTGCATTGTCTAATTCGAAGGACAAGTTGTTTCTATTTATAACAAGAGCAGAGGATATATATTTTAGAAGTGAAAGCCCCAAAAGAATAATAGAAAATTAAATTGCAGCAACTAAATTTACCGTATCATATTGTGTATCATAAGAGACATGTCGAGCATTAGAACGTGAATAGTTAAGCTTTGTTATAGGACCCTTCAAAATACGTGACCTATCCATGTCGGACAGTCGACACTCTCGGATATGGGCATGGGATATGTGTTCGACACTTCTCGCAGGATATGCAACTAAGAACACTATCTTATATGTTTTTTTTTGTTACTATTGCTAGTATGATGAAATAAGTTTCAATCTAGCAACGGGTAAATACAAATTGCTCTTTTTATGCTTACGCTTGAAACAAAATGCCCCCTTTGGGGATATTCTTTTTTAGAACCTGCACCCTTCACCTGTTAATAATTGTAAACCGGCCCCCTCTCTTGTCAAAAAGACCAACCTATCTTCGTCAGAGGCGGAATTGCCGCATGAATTTTTGGAAAAATTTACTTAGTTTTTTAAAGTAAAGGAATATTACATTTATTATATTTACGAAAATGCCATTATAATGTAATTTTAATGTATTAGTGTTTGTTTTCATTGTATTTTTAATTTTTGTTCCACCGGCCGTCATAGTCTTTCTCTTTTCCTTGTTTCATCTTCATTATTCTAAATTCCAAATTTTCAGATTACAAAGAAACACAAACATATCAAGATTAGTTCTTTTTTTAGTTTAAACTTTTATAGTATGTTAACTTAAACATGCACTATTGTCCTCGCATAATTTATAATCACATTAGTAATCCATATATACATACAAGTACATGTAAACTTTATTTCATGCAAGATAAGTAATTTGTTATTGACTAACCCTGTTAAGTTAAATAAATCGATATAGATAGTGAACTTATACAATTAAATAAATCATGTTATATGTGAACTTAAACCTTTCAAACTTTTTATGCTAGTCATCAATTTATTTTATACTTTTTGGTCCCCCCCGGTTAAACTTTCTGGATCCGCCCCTGATCCTTGTCTTCAACCTTTGGCTGAATCACTTCGACTCCATCCTTGTTTCTCTCTGTTTTTTTATCCATCTTAAACAGACGCATCCTATCATGAACTAAAAATACAGAGATCGTCTCCATCCCTTGCAAATGGATGCACCCCATTGCAATCATTAGAAGTAGAGACCATCCCCACTCCATCAAACAAGTTGACAATGCTGGGTACATGAAGCCCAGCTAATACCTATAAAATCCTAAATACCCACTTCAAAATTAGAGCAGCTTATTGTCAGTTTGATCTCCAATTCGAATCTAATTAATCCCAACTTTATTTCATGGTGGTTGCTGGCGGTGGAGTTATGATTGAAGGTTGTGAACAAGGATGTGGTAATTATCGTAATAATCATACTTAAATAGGTTAATAACAAGGTTGTGTGACTGTGCATCATACCAAGATCCTATTTTTTGGGAGCAATTTGCAACGGGTCAATTTATAAGAAAGAGGGGGGGTGGGGGGGTTGTTAAAGGCTACCCTAAGGGGGCAATTTGTTTCACCTGTAAATGCGAGGGGGGCATATGTATCCACCTCTTTAGACAATGTATGCCACATAAAACACCATTTTGCCTTGGGAATGACAAAATGAGCAACTGAAGATCCGAATAATTGGCCGCCTATGCCTTGGGTTCTTAAATATAGAAGAATCTGACACTTGGAAACGTATCCAATCGCAACACTTGTACTGAATATATGTGATGTAGATTGTAAGACTCTAGAGACGATGTCGAATTCAATAAGAATTGCGGTAGTAAGATACCTATCGCATACAATAAGACACTGACAATTATGCGTAATATATACATGTCATCCATTTATTAGCCATACATTATGTTTAGACCACAAGAAAATATATCAGCTTATGTTATATTAGGAGGGATCACTTTTGGCTCCCTAGAGAAACCCTAAATGAAGAAACAGCAGCCACAGCTTTATCTATCTTCCCTCTCTGTCGCTTCCTCTCCCCAATCTGTCAACCTATCCTTATCTTCTCCCAAGGGACGTGCAGCAAACTCCATTGCATGACCTACAAGATTTGATTCAGTGATTCTCGATATTGCAAGATTTCTGATCTTTCAATTATTTGCTTTTTCCCCTTCAGAGTTGGAGGGAAATCATTCTTATCGGGGTTTTGGATAGGGGAGGAAAGGAATTAGCCTGCTCAACCATGTTTTATTTTGTTTGCCCATTGCTCATCAAAAAAGAAAAGGGAAAAAAAAAAGATGATGCCTTAGCTTTGGTGATTTACAATCTTTGGAATGGAATGGCATTTAGATTTAAGCTTTAAACACAGTTTTCATCTTTAACTGATCGAAGGTATAGATTCTCTTCACCCCCCACCCCCACACAAAAAAAAAAAGCAACCCCCACCATCATCTTGGATTTCAACAGTTTTTAAAGAGGGATGGAATCCTTCTGCACTTTGAGTCAATTACTGCACTTTAAAGAGGGATATAAACCGGACCTTTTATTTCAGGGATGTAGATATATCAACTAATTTTCACGTAGAAGGTTTTTACATAAATTCCCTCTTCTGCAGGCCGATTTTGTGTCGCTCACAGAAGTTGGTGCTGCAGTGTCTGTCTTGCTTGGTTTTCCACCACCTTCTACACTTTCAGCTGCTAGTTCACACAAGGTAAGAAGGCTTGCACACTT
Organism: Escallonia herrerae; assembly: GCA_033070095.1. Lineage (NCBI taxonomy): Eukaryota > Viridiplantae > Streptophyta > Magnoliopsida > Escalloniales > Escalloniaceae > Escallonia > Escallonia herrerae. Next base: position 313,540 of record JAVXUP010000437.1, on the reverse strand, counting down.
CACATTTACTACAACTTCTCTATTTTTCTTTCTGCTACTAGAACATTTATTCTAATGTCAGTCAGTTATGCTTTGGCCTTGCAGTTGAATGAGGTACTCATGCCTAATCCCTTTGATAGGCCTCGTACTGTATTCATGCTAGAGGTCAGAGGTGCTGAAATACTAGCAGATTCTCATTCTGCGGAGGACTCAGATGATTCTTTTATCACTAGAGTCTTTGGTGGGAGGAGAGTCGTTTTTGGTCAAAATGGCGCTGCTATTGAACTTCCAGGTACATGGCATTTACATGGTCGTCCAATACCTGAACAATAACCTTGTTGCGCCTCAATAATCACATAATACTTGTGTACAATTGCAGAGGAAGATGATTTGTCGGTGATATCTTTGAACGACTCAGATGATTGCACTGACAATGAAATAAATGATTTTGTTAGTCATTTTTTTGTTCCCATTTGTGGCAATACATGCTTTTTATCTCTTCTACGGAGAATCTTTTCGTATAGCTGATCTTTAGTATATGTATCTACTTAGGCATCTTGGTTGGGTGGATCCTATGTTACTACAAGCTTGGAACCGTTGAATGGGGAGCTCACTATTCCCTTGGCCAGTGGTGGTCATTTGAAGCTTTACATGTCAAAGGTCTTCATTATAATTTAGCAGTTTCTGGCTTGTTCGAATCAAATAAGAACAAATAGGAATTATCTTTGTTGGTGCTAGTTACTAATAACATGTATTAAGCATTCGTTGAATTTTATTGGTGACAACTTTTGTGGAATATGCAGAAAGCAGACAGAGCGTATGTTACGAGTCTTGTCTCTCTCATCCTCAATATTCGACGGGCAGCGGAGCTGCATGATGTATTGTCTGGAAGGATGCAGAATCCAGCTGAGCTATTGGCAGGGACTTTTGATGGCATCAAGGTGATATATTCATCTCTTTCTTTTCTTTTGCAAAACTTGTGAAGTATAGTTATGTTTGACCCACGTAGTAGCATCAAGAAATGGTTTAGTTAAAAGTCAGGAAAATCGAGGTGCGATTTTATGGCTTAGTTGCCTGAACCACATTTTATGCACTGCTTCAATATGCTTGGCTAGGGTTCCATGTCTCTCTCATGTTTTTTTTCTTTCGGAATGCTTTTGTAATTGTTGAATTACGCCTCAGCTAATCATATTGTGAACGAAACCATAAATCCATTTAAGTGTTACTTTTCATACTAGTCTTCTGATCTGTTACAGGCTTTGCAAGAGGAATATAAAACAGAAGGTTTTGCGCAGCATGCACTGCAACTATTTGCTACTTCAGTATCCAAGATATTTGATTCCTTGCAGACAGCATATAAAGGTTGAATTTTTTCCCCCCTTGTTGAGGCCAATGATGTCATATATATGAAGCTGCACCAAATATTTTGAAGAGCTGAACTTATATAATTTGTACAAGCTAGCAATTTACTTCCCTGCTCTTCTATGCATGATATGTGTGCGCTATTATTTATCGGGTGGATTCATTCATAAAGTTGATTCCTTCTTTCTTAATGCATCCCACCACATTAAATAAAAATGCCAAAGAAAAGAAGAGATTACAACTGTAGGTGGTTCACTTCATTGCAAATATTCATCGGTAAACTTTTCAATAGAGGAAAGTTTGTTCATTGCTTTATTCTTATTGAATGCTTCTTATCCCAATTTTTTCAGGTCGAATTGTTGGAGTCATCGTGTTTAATGCAGCACCTGCTCCATCATCGGGAAAAGTGCTGAATGTGATAACCACTTCTCGACCAGTGGCTCGTTGGCTAGAGGAAACAAACAGCTCATCTAGCTCAACCGCTGTCAAGGAAGTGGTGTTGGTGAGACGGACCCTTGCCTGGATAACGGGCATCATTCTTCTAATTGCCACTCTCTTAGGGGTGAGTTGTTTTCTTGAACAAAGTCCCTGCACCTGTTCTTTCCCTTCATTTTTGCTGTCCAAATGAGAAGTTGATAATACAACTTATGACCACATTGAAATCATGAAAGTAATTTATAGACTCCTTTCATGTTTTAGGTGGCTTGCTTTAAGTTAAATGCGCAATTGTGATACTCAATAGAACAGTATAACTCGCTAGGAAGAACAACGAAGCATGAAGGACTTTCTCGACAGTATAAATAGCAAAATTACATAAACATCGCTGTGGAGGAGTAAAGAGCATGAAAGAGCATATCTGAGTGACAGCACTTACGTGTAAGACCTTAATTGGACAAGACATATCCATCTATTAACAAAAATACAACATGAAGCTTAGTTACCATAACAGCAGCTGGGTTTAAGAGGCAATCAATGGCATGCATAGCTTTGAAATTTAAGATAAATATAAAAAATTCCCCAAGGGCTACCGATCTCTAACATCTAAGTTTAACGCCAATCACAATTAAATCTTTGGCTTTAATTGCAATTTAATTAGATATTACACTAACTTCCATTAGGGGAACACATGATGAGGGAAGGGTTCTTTTGTATATTTCTGCCAAACTAAGTAGCACGGACACGGACACGGACACGGCGTCGGACACCGACGGGGACACTGGACACCGCAATTTCCAAAAAATCAAATTTTGGACACTGCAGGACACCGCTATTTTTTTAATATATTTTTATTATATATATATATATAATATCAAATACATTTTACAAGTAATAATAAATATACAAGTAATATTAAATATACACTAATACAAGTAAAATTTCAGAAACTAAGTACCGGCCAAAATAACTAAGTAAAAAAAAAAGAAAAAAGAAAGAGACAGTAATCAGTACAAATGCTAAGTCAAAAAAAAAAACGAAAGAGAGAAACGGCTCTCGACAGTGGGAGAAAAAAGAAAAGAAAAGAAAGAAACGACTCTTGAGTCGTGTAAAATAAAGAAACGACTAGAAGAAGGAGACGAGATGAGGACGAAGGACCTGTGGGTCAGCAATGGCGGCGGAGGACCTCCGACGACGATCAAGTGAGCTCGGGCGATGGCGACGGCGACTGGATCTGTCGGCTTCGGCTTCGACTTCGGAATGTTGGTTACTGAGCTCCGGCGACAACTCCGGCTACAGCTCCGGCTCAGAAGGGCACCCGTGAGGTGAGAGGGAAGGAGACGGCACCCGTGAGGTAAAGCAGATGGTAATGACTCAGATCAGTGCTCAAATTAGTTCCAAAAATTCCAAATTAGACCCAAACGGTCCGACACTGCACAACGCCGTGTCCGACACTCCTCGAGGAAGTGTTCGACAGGGTGTCGGAAATTAAAAAAAAAATAAAAAAATTCCGACACCAATCGGCGGTGTCCGACACGTGTCGGCCGGTGTCCGGAGGGTGTCGGGGTGTCCGTCCGTTTAGGACACCATACCTCCACCTAGGAGAGGTGTCCGTCCGTTTAGGACACCATACCTCCACCTAGGAGAGGTGTCCGTGCTTCCTAGCTGCCAAATGAAAGTGCATTTTCTTACAGTTAAACCAGATCTGGGTTGCCAAACTGTTTGTGATTTACTCAAGCGTTGAATACTTTATTTTGGTAATCAAATTGTTAGATTCGTCAGTCTCATCTTATGATTCTGCATAGAGTTTAGTTGTCCAAACTTATATCTAATTCGAGCTAATGCTACCTTTTTATGTGTATGTTTCAATGTTTGTCTGGTAGTAGCAGACATGACAACTTTCTAGGATGTAGGGGCGATTAGAAGGTTATATGTGTGCTTTTGTCCTGACCTCTACTATGAATTTATTTAGGGGGAGAGAGATACTCACTTTCGTAGCATTTTGTTTGGTGTTTATTTGACCAACCCCTTGGGCTTGGTACTTGGTGTCAGAACCTTTTTCTACTATCTCGCCATGTCCACAACCATGTTCTTACAGTTTAAGCTACAGTCTTTTATGCCTTGTTTTGGGAAGCAATAGACCTCGAAACAACTCACATTTTTTCTGGTGGTACCGTTATTTTCAGATTTCTCTTGTAGTAAAAGATTTTTTCAGGTCTTGTGGCCCTATTGTGTGGTGCTAAAGGGTATGCAAAATGGATACTCGATTGTGTCACCCAAATAAATCTTGTACGATTGATTTGTAAATCTGAATAATAAAATAACTTTAGACGTTATACACATCGAGTAGTATTAAGTCGCACCTAAATAGTCACATTGTTAGGTGGTTTGACTCTCACTGGAAGCCTGTTTCCTACTGGCTTGAGGATATAAAAGGTTAGGAAAGGTCTGTTTAGAAGAGGGAAGGAAGACCATTGAGTAGACACCTTGGTTGCATAAAAGTTGTCCCTGGAGTGTACAAATTTTTGTCCAAAAGAAAACTTGTGCCCTCCAGAAAGTTGCACATTGGGTGAAAACCATGTTGTCACAAAAAGTTTGTCAAGTTAAGCACGCTGGGTATCAATAAAACTTATTTCCTGAATAACCATTTTGGGCTTTTGCCAACCTTTTTTTACTTCATTAATTCTGATAAATATATTGCCTTAACCCAGATAGTGCTACATACATGTCATTTTATTACTTTATGATATGCTTGAACTATGAGTTTATTGGCTTTCTTTTAGATAAGTTATCAGTTATCTAAATTAGACAAGTGACACAAGTATACACTTTGTTAGATTTGCATTAAAGTGATTGTCCACCTTGTGCATGCACTTGCAATATGTGCTTCTGCAGTACCTTGTGATAAAGGTGGTTGTGCGGGCTGGGGTTTGTAGTTATCCGGCCACAAGGGATGGGCCTTCGGCCATCAGGATCTATGCTGAGTAACCCTCAGTCGGTTACATCACGTTGTGAGGTGATACGCCGCCTGTGGAATTATCAATAGGTTTTGTGCTTAGGTTGTTTCGTGCTTAGATTTGTAAGGGCGAAATCGGACGCTGGCCCCGCTAAACTTTTCCAAAAGTTTTCAACTCGTTGCAGCGTCGACACACTTCTAAATATTTATTGTATTTCATATAAATTTTCTCTAGTACGACCATTATGGGATTTTGCAACTCTTACATGTGCATGTGCGCGGGTCCTGAGAGAGACCTTTAGTCATGAATAGCAGTGTGTGAGTTATCTTTATGGTTTTCCCCTTTGGCTTGCTAATGAATGTCTCTGATTGTTAAATGGTCGGACACTTAAAAATGTTTTCAAAAGTTGACTGGTCTCTAGTAGTCATATCACATCCATTTTTGCAAGATCCAGCAGTGTAATTTTAATTTCTTGCTTATGCAGACTTACTTTCTTATGTACATGCCAATCACAAGGGATACCCTTCTGTACTCAAATGTCAAGCTCGACTAACTGGACAATGGTGGGGCTTCGCTGAAACGATTTGAACTGAAGAAGTCCAGGTTGCCAGTAGTCCGTGATGCTATATTTCTCTGTTGTTAATCCTTGTGGTTTCCAGTTGTATGGTACGAAAGGCTAGGCTTGCTAATCAGGTATTGCTCTTCCAGTAACTAGTACTTGGATGAATAAGGGCAGAAGGATATTTACAGCAAGAAGTCGTGGTAAATGAAGCAGTCAGGTGCGGTTGATAGGGAGAGAAGTGGGAAACTGAGAGGATTCTATTTTGTGCATTTGATGGCTTATCTTTGTGAATCTCTGTTCTGTACCAACCCGAGTGTTAACAGTTATTTCCTTTTCCTTCGTCAGTAGCATATTCACTTCCTTTCTCAATCAGTGAAACTTTGTTTACAGAGAAGAGGAAATAGATAAAGGTTTAATTATACTGGCAGTTATGAGGTTTGCCTTTATTATTGGCGGCTCCTTTTATCTATTTGTATTTCATTAAGATACACTTTTTATTTTTCAGTTCAAAGAGTTGAGAAACTAGTGAAAAGACGGTAATATCTCTCGTTGAAAAATTTTTCAATAGATTTGCCCAAACCACCATAGTCGAATCTGACCAGTTTACTAAAACTACACTGGTCAAGTAACGCACTGCTCCTTACTGGGACGGTACTACACGTAACAACTACTACCCCGCGACCAACGCTGAAAATCTAATCCACAGCCATCAATTACACCACTACAACCAGTGTGCATCCACCATCACATAAAACAAATTGACCATTGTCGATCTACACCGCTACCTTGCCACCACCATCAAACAAAATCACCACTGTCAATCTTCACAACAATCACCTCTGCCCGACAACCATAATATTTTGGAGATCAGAAAAGGAAAGTCTAAAGAAGGATACTTGCCTTATAATAAAAACACATAGAAGAGCCAACAACAGGCTCCCTAATGGAATGTTTAACCGATCCATTTGAATCTATAAAATTCAAAGCCCGTCAAAGGGAGCCCAAATATGTGTGCGTGTCTGTGTGTGTGTGTAATGGGTGGGTTAGTGGGTGGCTTTCGACGGGGTTATTAAAGGGGCATATCATGTGGTGATGGGCAGTCTGTGTGTGATAGGTAGTGTGTGCATGTGTGTGTGCGCGTGTGTATGCGTGTCTAGTGTTGCCACTGGATATGTGCATGCGTATGTGTGGGTAAGGGGTCAATCGATGGATTTTGCTAGGCGGCATAAGGGGAATGCAACGTGGTGACGGGCAGTTTGTGAGATAGGGTGTGTGTGTGTGCACTCGCATTTGTGAGTAAAGGGTCATTAATCAGTTCTGATGAGTAGTAACATCTGGAATTGATGAGTAGTAGTGCGTACGTGTGCCGTGGCATCTGTAATTGATGAGTAGTAGTGTGTGCTTGTAGTAGCATCTAGCTCCCAACCCTTTTCCAACATTAGATTAAACGAAGTGACAAGCTTCAATTTTGTATCCCTCCTTCCAGAGGCCATTAATCAGTTTGTCAAAAATTGCTGGATTGAGATCGCCGGTGAGCAAGCGCTCGCATATGTGCGTGCGTGATGGGCAGGGAGAGAGGAATGGAATGTGGTGTGACGGTGTTTAGGTAGGTGGTGGTCATCAGTGTGTCTAATGAGCAGAAAGAAGCCTTCGGAGGCGGTGACCGAGTATGTATGTGTTCAGTGGTGGCTATTAGTAAGGGAGAAGAGGAAGACGTAAGGACATTTTTAGTATATCATCATAAATGTTTAGTGCCCTCACTTTTCTCGACGCTTCACTAAAGGAAGTGGATGCTACGCAACACAATGACAAGCCACGGAGAGTGGAGAGTAACAAAAATAGATAGGGGAGCCATGAGTAAACTTCAGGAGCATCTAATGTAATTAATCTATTCATAAAAGAGATCAACAAAGCAGTCAGTGTCTTTTGCCTTTTCATAAAGTAGAATGATCATCTAGGAAAACTGAAATATTGCAATCATAAACACTATACTGAACGTCTTGGATTTCATAAGCTGTGGTTTCCAGTTTCATCCATAAAAGTGCTGTCTTTCCCAGAGCAAACACACAACGTGCAAACAGATCTGCCATTCTTCGGCGGAGACATTTGCGTTATGTACCCCATGTCCATGAGAAGAATTGCATCATATGAAAAGCTTGAGTGTAGCATCGCTTAACTTGGCCTTACATTGTTTTATCATATAATGATCCAAATATGATAATACAAAGAAAGCGTGGCATGAAACTGGGAATGCAAGTATAAGCCAGAAACTAACTAGAGTACTTGCAGCTCCGTGATCACTCTGGTCCCTATTGCAAACGAACCAACGATAATCCACAGGAAAGTAAGGAAATTTCCAATGAGTTCATATATGTTTTAAATACTATATATATATATATATATATATATATATATATATATATGGGAGCTGATCCATTGATAGCGCTAGCAAAATGGGGTATTTGCTAGCGCGATCTGGACCGTCCATCCCGAAAGATGGACGGCCCAGATCTTTTTTTTTGCATTTTTTTAAGTATGTCCGCTACATTATGTAGCGGACAATTTTTTGACAAAAATACCCTTTATGCTCATCCGCTACATAATGTAGCGGACCGTCGAGATACACTTTTTCTGCCTATCTCTTTCTCTGTCCTTTCTTTCTTCTTTTTGTGCTGACACACTCTCTCCCTCTCCCATCAATTTTCAGACTCTCTCTCTCTCTTGCTGTCCCCACTCCACTCCCCCATTCCTCCTTTGCTTCTTCTTCAGACGAATCGGACGAATTGGACGTGTGGAGCTCGGTCGGCTGCGGCGTCGTCTCGCCGGACTACAGGAAACTGGTGGTGAGTTCGAGGAAGAAGCCGCTGGTGGCGGCGAAGAGGGCTGAGGAGGTGGTCGGGGGGACGGCGTCGTCGCTGCCGGTGAACATACCAGATTGCGGTGAAGGGGTTAAGTTCGGCGTCGTCGTCGTTTTTGTTGTTGGCTTTTGTGATTGGGTTAAGTTTGGCTGCTGACTTTGTTGCCATGGATAAGATTTTCTTGGACTGTGGGGGTTCTGGGGATGTTTACCGATACTGATGGTCGGAAATGGACCACGGATATTGGGTCAAAGTTTGCTTTGGCGGGTGCAAGAATGGTAGACTTGCCATGTTCTCAATGTTCGGGTTCTTCGTTCAGGCCATTGTGACCGGAAAGGGACCGTTGGAGAACCTTGCCGACCATCTCTGTAGTGCCCATTGAATGCCAAGGCTGAAATCAACCAATTGAATGCAAAAACATCTGGGTAATGGGAGTTTGAGATAGGCCGCGCTGAAAGGCTGAAACATCTGGGTAATGCCAATGCTGAAATCGTGGGTTTGTTGGTTGTGGTGGTCGAAGCTCGGGGATGAGGCCAACGCCTCTGCTGCGGCGACGCCGGAGTCGAGCTCAGCCGTGTTGTGGGTTGTTGTCATTGCTGCAAGGAGGATGGAGAGGAGAGAGACAGAGAGAGAGAAGAGATGAAGAAGAAGAAAGGAGGGGACATGAGAGGCAGACATGTCAGGAGAAAAAACTACCTCTATCCGCTACATAATGTAGCGGATGGAGTTGGAGGGTATTTTTGTGAGAAAATTGTCCGCTACATTATGTAGCGGATGAGAGAAAGGAGAGACAGAGAAAGAAAAAAAAGTCAGAACATTAATGACAGAAAGAGAAAAAAAAAGTCTGAAAACTTGTCCGCTACATTATATAGCGGACGGACTCGGAGGGTATTTTTGTCAAAAAAATGCAAAAAATTGTCCGCTACATAATGTAGCGGACGTACTTAAAAAACGCCAAAAAAAGATCTGGGCCGTCCATCTTTTGGGATGGACGGCCAGATCGCGCTAGCAACTTCTTCGATTTTGCTAGCACTATCAATGGATCAGCTCCCATATATATATATATATATATATATATATATATATATATATATATATATTATCTTGATCTTGTCATATAACTCATATACAAAGAAATTACTAATACTAGATATAGTAGACTGAAGATAATTCGTTCTTCTTATTTTTCTTCTCTATTAGGGCCAAATATTATTTGGTCTGAATTGGTATCAAAATTTATACAATCTAAATAATATTGGTAGCTCGTAACAACTTTAGTAAATTTTCGAATCGAAATTTCTCGAGCGAATAGAATTTATTGACTGAAATCCGATCCGAATCAAAATTACCATCGATCCGCGAAGTTTTTTTTTTTGTGTCAAAAGGTCCTTGTATTCATTCATGTGCAAACATATACAACTCAACAATTATTTACACTTCTTGATTATCTACTTAAGGCTATATCTATGTACAGTATTCTTGATGTTCCCTTTACATCTATCAAACTTTCATCAATACCCCAGGCCTGGCATAATCCCTCATTCCTAGCTGTGTTTCTAATCTTTTTACAACTATAAGCTCTGAACTTGATCCATTGTTGCACTGCATACATACATCCCTGAGCAGTAGTTTGCTTACCCTGCGGCCACAGTCAATTTTCCAAGCTTTGCTCTAAATTCTTTTGCTAACTGAGCACTCAGTTGGTTCCGTGATAATAGTGAAACTGTTACCTTTAATCTATCAAAATCTAGCATCCAGATTTCTTTAGCAAAGGGACACTGAACAAACAAACGGTTTTCATGTTGTGTACCCTGAGTGCAAAACACACAATCATCATCTTGGATCAAATTTCACGCCTTAAGCTTTACTTTTGTCCTGAGCCCACCTTTGCATAACGTCCACTGGAAGTCTTGGAATGTTCTCAGAGAACCATACCATCTTTCAGATTGTATCTTCAGCTGTTCTAATTCTGATCTCTTCCAATACACTTTTTATAATAAATTGACTAGCAAAATTCAAAGTTCAGATGACTTTAAAAGAAATATCAGTGTTAGGCTTAGTAATCGATCCGCGAAGTTAGCACAATCCCAGTGGTAACTTTTAACAGCCTTACCAAATACAGAAAAAGAACACCGGATATGCTTTGATCGACCCAAGTCGAGCCGTAGCTGCCATCGGGCTGCGCACGTTAGCACAGTCGCACACGCGCACCTTAGTTTCCCGCCACTTAATCTCTCCATGCTGTGTGGTTTAAACGCCAATACCAGAAATATATCCGAATTTTCCCCCTTCGACTTCCACTTAGCTCCTCACACACACACACACACACACACACACACACAGCGTATATATGTCTGCTTCTCTGCCTCTCAGTTTAAGCCCTCACGTCCTTCACACTCCATTCTTTACCGTCTCTTCAATACCAGTTACCTTCAAACCCTCCTTCAACTCCCTCACCAATTGCAAACGCCATATTTGCTTTGCAATTCCAGGCCCAGACACCTCCAATTTCGAGCGGGAGGAGGCCCGATGGCGTCGCTGGCTGAGGAGCAGCGCTGGCTGCGGGAGGAGCAGCGCTGGAACGAAGAGCGCACCTCCCTCCTCCGCCAAATTGAAACCCTAGAACTCAAAATCGAGGAGATTAAGCGCCTGAATTCCGATAATGTTGGGAATTTAGCTGCGGTTTTGCAGCTATTGAAGGCGGAAGGGGTGGAACTGGGGAATAAGGTGGGTCAGATCACAGAGACCGGCTCCAGTGCGGCACCAATCATGTTGAAGGCGGCGGCAGAGGTGGCAGAAGAGGCGGTGGTTGTGAAGGAGGTGGTGGCAAAGGAGAGGGCAACGTTGAGAATGGGAGTGGAAGGGGACGAGGTTCGGACGATGCAGGTGTGCTTGCTTCCGATTTGTATTTCTCGTCTGTCGTTAGGTATAACAAGGCCGAGTTTTGCTTATTTGTGTTCAAATGTGATTTTAATTTCATACTGAAAATGTATACAATTGTGAGCTTGGAATGCCCTATTGCCACAACATTCTCCTGGTATCCCAAGTTAAGTTATCAGAAAATCATGCTTTGTACACTAGCCTCGTGCAAGCCCCAGTTACGCATGGAGAGACGAACTAAATGTGGACACGGACATATAGGAGGTGGATGCAAGCTGTGGACATTCTTTTGATAAGATGCTAAACAGCCAACAAAGCATCACTCCAGAATTTTTTGTGCATTTTCATATGAAGCATCATCCTTTATGCGACTTGTTCAACATCCAATTTGTTGTCAGTATAATCACAAACATTCTGGTGCTGAATGTCATTCATGATTGATAACACCCAATCATATTCAGCTGAGTTCCTATAAACTCGGAGGAGAATGAAATTCGAATAAATTCAATGTTTGCTTACTAATGTAAGCAGCTTTATGGTATTACCAATATAGCAAATGTTTCAAGCTAGTGAAGCAATGAACCACCTTATCATACTTCAAACTAGTGAGTTGTCTTCTAGCTAAGCATTTCCGAGCTGGTTTATCGTTGAAGTAGATCACAACCGCATTATATAACTTTACCTTGACTGAAATTGTTATTTAGCACTATTTGGTGTTGGTATACGGAAGAGTCATAATAGTAGACACTGAAGAATCCATTGATGATTCTCGCTTCTATTTGATCTATTGTCTTTGTAGAACATCGCAGCAATTGCGATCTTGCAGTTGCAAAACCATAGCCTGATAGTTAGAGTACTATAACATGATCCTGTAATTTCAACGCACCAAATTATTCCTCAACACCATCTAAGCTTGATTGCCTTTATCTTAAAGTCGAATTGCAGGAGAGAAAATCAGGTATGAGCATATCAAGACATCAAAAACTACACAAACTGGAAGATGTGCAACAAAACAATACTGTGTAGTTTTTCAGAGAAGAAAGAGATGGAAGAAACTGAATTCATTCTCCATTGCAATATGTTGAATAAGTTACATAGCCTTTATAGGAAAACGTACCACTAAATAAGGTATGAAATCCCCCTAAACTAGGCCTAATCGAATCCCTTCTATCAAGGGATCTCCTTTATTGAATTAGACAATAACAACAGATCTACTTTTCTAATAAAACCAAACTGAATCATTGACTTGACATGATTTGCAAATCATCCGACTTGACATGATTTCGCAAATCATACGGGTCAATAGCCTGATCTTCCTCATATTTCAACACTCCCCCTCAAGTTGGTGCATAGATATCTATCATGTCCAACTTGCTAATAAGAAACTCGTAGTTAGGTGTAAACAGTCCCTTTGTGAGAATATCTGCAACTTGTTGTGATGTCGGAGCAAACGACATACATACAGTTTATGCTTCAATTTTCTCTTTTATGAAGTGGCTGTCAATCTCGACATGCTTTGTTATGTCATGTTGAACATGATTATTTGCGATGTTAATGGCTGCCTTGTTGTAGCAATACAACTTCATAGGCATGGTCACCGGTCTTCTTAGTTCTTTCAAAACTCGTTTAGCCGCATCATCTCACAAATCTCATGATCCATTGCTCTATATTTTGCCTCGGCACTACTACGAGCCACCAGACTTTGTTTCTTGCTTCTCCCTGTTACTAGGTTTCCCCATACGAAAGTGCAGTATCCTGATGTCGACTTCCTATCTGTAATTGATCCTGCCCAGTCTGCATCTGTGTATGCTTCAAGATTTTGTTGTTCGTTCTTTCTGAAGAATAGTCCTTTTCCTGAAGAACTTTTTAAGTATCTCAAAATGCTTCAAGATGCTCTTTATGAGGAGTATGCATGAATTGACTTACTAGACTTACGGCAAATGCAATGTCGGGCCTTGTATGTGACAAGTAAATCAGCTTCCCAACTAGCTTCTGGTACCGAGATGTATTTACTGGATCTCCCTTGTTTTCTCCAAGTTTTTGGTTCGGTCAATTGGTGTTTCTACAGGACGACACCCACTCATACCAGTCTCTTTAAGTAGATCAAGTACGTTCTTCCTTTGTGACACTACAATGCCTTTCCTTGATCGAGCTATCTCCATTCTGAGAAAAAACTTGAGTGATCCCAAGTCTTTAATTTCAAACTCGGAGGCTAGGCACTGTTTCAACCGCTCCATCTCCGCTATGTTATCCCCAGTTAGAATGATATCATCAACATAGACTATGAGAATGACTATCTTCCCATTAGTCGAATGTCTTGTGAACATAGTGTGATCTGCCTGTCCCTGAATATATCCTTGTCTCTTGACAAATTCTGTAAACCGTTCGAACCAGGCTCTTGGTGATTGTTTCAGTCCATACAGAGACTTTTTCAGTTTACATACCTTTAGTCCATACTTCATTTGAAAACCTGGAGGTGGATCCATGTAAACTTCCCCTTCTAAGTTACCTTTGAGAAATGCATTCTTCACATCTAATTGTTGTAGGGGCCAGTCCAGATTTGCTGCAATTGACAATAGCTTTCTCACTGTATTCAATTTTGCCACAGGTGCAAAGGTTTCTAGATAATCAATACCTTATGTTTGTGTGAAACCCTTAGCCACCAGACGTGCCTTGTACTGCTCAAGAGATCCATCTGATCTGTATTTCGTCGTGAATACCCATTTGCAGCCAACGGTCTTCTTTTCCTTTGGCAGCTCCATTACTTCTCATGTCTCATTCTTCTTAAGGGCCCTCATTTCTTCAAGAATAGCCTCCTTCCACTTAGGAACTTGTAAAGAATCATGTACAGTCTTTGGACTCTCCACACTAGACAAATGTGAGGTAAATGCAAAAACATGGGTGACAGGTTTTTATAGAACACAGTTTGACATTGGGTACTTAATACACTTTCTGATGCCTTTACGACGAGCAATGGGTTTATCAAGGTCAGACATACTAGACTCGGACTGAGATGACTCAGAGATAGGTAAATTCAAATGAATAGGCTCATTATGAGTATCACATGTAGCTTCAATAGAGTTCTGAATGGTCTGCGGTACAGAATCTTGACAATATTGTGAAGCATCGGTCTCATTTCTTTGAATCTGTTTCTTCCTCGAATAAACAAGAAGTTCTTCTATACCTGTTGTTGCTCCATTTTTGTTCCCATCAATATCATGAGATAGCCCTATGGATTTTGGATCTAAGTCTTCATTATTTAAACCACTGAGTTCCGTGTTTATTAAAAAGTTTGGACCATCAGCCATGGTGAAGTTTTCGGGTGGTACTGTAGGTTGAGAATAAAAAACTCCGAATTTTCATCCATATTCTCCCTCTGAAGATGAGTGTCAAAAAACGGTTTAGACAAAAAAGGTGACATCCATTGTGACAACCATCTTTTTAGAACACGGATCGTAACATTTGTATCCTTTTTGAGTTGGAGCATAGCCTACAGATACACATTTCTTTGCTCGAGGATCTAATTTCCCACGATTTTGATCATGTACATGAATAAAGGCACTACAGCCGAATACTTTTAACGGTAAGTCAGAAGTCAACCTAGATGTGGCAAAACTGGCTTTTAGAACACTTAGAGGTGTTTGAAAGTCTAAAACCTTTGTAGGCATACGATTTATAAGATATGTGGCAGTCACCCCAAAGATACTTAGGAGCCCTATTGTAAACAACAATGCCCTAGTAACTTCCAAAAAATGTTTGTTCTTTCGCTCATCGATTCCATTTTGTTGGGGTGTGTCGTTACAAGAGATTTGATGTACTATACCTTTTTTCAAGAAGAAATTCCCTCAAAACTTTGTTAAAAAATTCTCTACCATTATCACTTCTAAACGCTTTAATGTTTTCTTGAAATTGTGTCTCCACCATTGTGTAGAAAATCATGAACACCTTTTCCACTTCAGATTTATCCCTTAACAAGTACACCCAACTTACACGTGGTGTATGATCATCAATAAAGCTAACAAACCATTTTTTTTTCCAAAAGTTGTTGAAACCCTAGATGGTCCCCAAGCGTCACTATAAATTAGCATAAATGGTTTTGATGCTTGATATGGCCTTGAAGGAAAAAATGAAGGATGATGCTTAGCCAATTCGCAACTTTCACACTAAAACGAAGATGGACTTTTATTTTTAAATAGACTAGGAAACAAGTGTTTTAGATAATAAAAATTTGGATGTCTTAATCTATAGTCCCAAAGCATAACATCACTGGAATCAAAAACAGATTTAAGACAGGTACTTTGAACATGTTTTCCAGAGTTAGTTCTATCTTCAAAGAAATAGAGGCCGCCACTTGCTCTAGCACTGCCAATCATACTCCCCGAGACCATTTCTTGAAACTCACATCGAGAAGAGTAGAAATTAGCTTGACACTTGAGATCATTAGTTAATTTACTAATGGAGAAAAGATTACAAGAGAGTTTAGGAACATGAAGAACATTATGCAGAGTTATAGACGGAGATAGCACAATGGATCCTGTCCCAGCCATTGCTGAGAGAGACCCATCGGCAATCTTGATCTTTTTGTTCCCTACACAAGGAGTATACGTAGAGAAAAGATGGAAGCAACTTGTCATACGATCTGTTGCTCCCGAATCTATGATCCAAGAGTTATTTTGATTAGGAATGATGCTAAGAAGAGCAGAGACAAAGTTACCTTTCTGAGCCAAAGAACAAGAGGGGTTTACTTGAAAATGTGGAGATTGAAAGAGTGAGTACAAGTGCTCTAGCTGTTCCTTTGTAAAAAGGGAAGCTTCTGGCGTACTTTGCTGCCCCTGATTTCCTTCATTAGACACTTGAAAGGCACGGTTATCAGAACCATTTTTCTTCTTCCAGTTAGGGGGCTTCCCATGAATCTTCCAACAAGTCTCCCTTGTATGCCAAGATTTTTTGCAATGATCACACCAAGGCCTTATTTTCTTGTCATTGTCATATTCATTTCCCTTTACAACTAGAGCAGAATTCTCTACATCTACTGCAGGTTTTGGGTTCGGGTTGGTTAACATAACCTTCCGTTTAGTTTCCTCCCTCTTAATTTCAGAAAAGGCTTCACGAAGGGAGGGCAAAGGTTTTTTTCCAAGAATCCGAGACCTGACCTCATCAAAATCACGATTGAGACCTGCTAAAAATAGATACACTCGGCCACACTCCTCCTTTTTCATGACTTTTACACTGTCACTTGGACAATCCCACTCATCATTGTAAAATTGATCCAATTCCTGCCATAGAGAAACTATCTCATTGTAATAAACGGTAACCTCACGCTTTCCTTGTTTAGACTTCCACAGTTTAGTTTTCAAATCGAAAATTTATGAAGAGTTTTCAACATCAGAGTAAGTCTCATGCACGGCTTCCCAAACATCTTTTGCGGTAGGAAGGAAGAGATATGGTTTACCTATGGTTGGCTCCATGGAGTTGATCAACCACGCGATGATTAAGGAGTTTTCAGATCGCCACACGCTCAGGGAAGGATCGCCTGCTGCTGGTTGTCTCACGTCTTCGGTAAGATGTCCAAGCTTGCCCCTGCCATCAATTGCCAACTTCACGGACTGGGCCCATTCGAGGTAGTTCTTCCCGGTCAGTTTATGGGAGGTAAGCTGGAAGGAAAGCTGTGAGAGGTGGTCTCCTCCGTGAGCCATGGTTGGTTTGAAGTGTTGAACTTGTTGCCTCAGAGGAATCCAAGGATCTCCATGCTCCAGTCATGGCCGTCTTGACCATATGAAATAACTTAAGACAACTCTGATACCATGTAGTTTTTCAGAGAAAAAAGAGATGGAAGAAACTGAATTCATTCTCCATTGCAATATGCTGAATAAGTTGCACAGCCTTTATAGGAAAACATACCACCAAAAAAGGTATGAGATCCCTCTAAACTAGGCCTAATCGAATCCCTTCTATCAAGGGATCTCCTTTATTGAATTAGACAAAAATAACATATCTACTTTCCTGATAAAACCAAACTGAATCATTGACTTGACATGATTTTGCAAATCATACGGGTCAATGGCCTGATCTTCCTCATATTTCAACACTATGCATTGTTTTAACTGCAATATCGGGATGCATAACGGTCGCTATCGCGGTGTAACGGTACCGGGAATATCGAGTATTACATAATGGGAATCAATTATGGTGTGTGAATTTTTACCAAACATTAGTAAAACGTTCTAAACTTGAGGAACATTAATTTGGTACAAAGATGTTCACTTTGAAATTACTTATTTCATGTAAATCGGTGCAAAGATTTCCAATTAAGCCAGTAAATTGTTGGGGCCAAAAGTACTTTGTACTTGACAAAGTCTTTCACTTCTCATTGTGTTTAAATTCTCCAACACATTACACTAAACCAAACCCAGCTCAGATGAAGGCAGTAAGGTCTTCTAGGCTCCTAGATACCATATGATACTAGAAGATTAAAGCTTGAATACCAAACCCACGGATCCTTGGTTCTCTGCAGTGAGGCTCCTATCGCACCGCTATGATCAATTCCAGTAGGAGACAAGGCATAAGGTAGTAGGTCAAAAACTTGAGTGCATTGCTCTCATGGATGGAAAGGGGCCATCAAGCCCATTTCTAGGACGTGATGAGACTGTATGTGCTTGTAATCTTCCTAATTTCTATCGAAACAGTGCCGAAGCTCCTAAGTCCCAACGCGGCAACCAGCACACAAGCGAAGACTCGCATCGCAGGTAGCAACGAATCACCAATTCACCATGGACAAGCACCATTTAAACTCTGTGACAGTCCGGTGAACAGCATGACACGCCACCAGTGCCTTCTTTTCTTACTTTGTATGATGTGGGTTAACTTGGAGAGAGAAAGAGAGAAACTAGAAGATAATAAATGATCTTGAGGATCTTTTCATTTTGACGTGTGGTTCGTGCAGATTCGAGTGAGTTATTTCTACAAATGTACCGGTCCTAGCGGTAATCATTACAGATTGTTACGGCGATGTGGTTGGTATCAGTTGCATAATCCCGGCGCCTGTGAATTTCTTTCGTACCGCTATATGGGTGTCTATCCTTAATGGAGGCTCCAAAACCCGTTATGAACTGGTGATACTGTATGTAACAGCTGTTATTTAAAACCATGCAAGGTTGCAAGAGATCAGAGAGATGAAAGAATCTAGAGGCAGAGTCGGTCACAGGAAGGCTGACCCCTGTAGTTAGATATCAATATTTTACAGTAGCCATCACGTATAATACTTTTAGAAATTTCAAAAGTTCTGAATCTTACCTGAACAGTGTGCTCTGTATCCTAACTTATTGCACCTTCATTTCAATCGTTGTGAACATTTTAGTGTATTACTTTTGGATAATTGAGTGGCTATATGGTTGATATAACGTTGAATTTCTGTTCCTGTTCTCTTATTTTCTAGTATGCTCAATTGTTCATGGTTTGGTATTATTTTAGTTGGCTTATTGTATGTCCCTTGGTTCATTTTTTGTGCCTTCAATAGGAAGCCTTGCAAGAACTGGGATTCTATCCTGGCGAGGAAGACATTGAATATTCCAGCTTTTCAAGCGGGACTGAGCGTGCAGTAAAAACTTGGCAAGTAAGGTGTTATTTACAATTTACAAGCACAGATTATACTCAGAATCATCAGGATGATAGCTAATTGTGAACTTTTACTATAGCAACAGCCAATTCTAAAGATGGCACAGATATTGTCTCTTTTCCTTATCTGATCTCTGTTTTTCTGCTAATGTAATCTTGGCTAGGCCACAATAGGTATCCGTGAAGATGGGATTATGACTGCAGAGAACCTAGAAAGGCTTTATGCTAAACAAAAAAATGAGGATTCAGGATCGACATGGAATGCAGATCCAAAAGGAAATCGTGCGACTCCTCCACAGGTGTGATTTCAGTCCGTGGAATAGAAAGAACAATATGTATGGTTATGGATTTATCATATCCGTCTCAATATTCATCTTATCATGTAGCGTAAATCAATTCTTTTAGAAATTCAGCATAGTACACCATTTTCATCTCCCCTTGGTTGGATGAAAATTACATTCCTTGTATACTTTTGAGCTAAACCAGATATATTGCCGGTTTACTGTAAAGGATACGTGTCTGATGTTGAGGGTTCGTACAACCAAGGCTGTTGGTTGTTGATGCTACAGTTCAGCATTAGATTAGCTCTTGAAGGAATAGCTAGGCCTTGACGCACTTAAGGTTCTTTTTAGTTCATCACCTACTCAACGAATTCAATTTGGCATCCATGTGAATGATGATTTGCACATCATTCTAAATTATCTTAGATATACCAACATTTGGGTTCATTGTCCTCCGATAGTAAGTAGCTGACATAAAGCTTGAGCTTTAGAGCTGCTTGTAGCAAAACATGGTATAGAGCCCTGCTTCGCACGGCCATGATTTCAGCTCTGCTGTGTTAGCCCCCTTATGTTGGTGCAATGCCACTCCGTTATGCTTATGCATAAGCGCACCTCTCCATGTGATAGCAGGCTTTGCAGCATATTAAGAGTTTTACTCACACCCGATATGCATTATCGTCAATTCTATAACAGCTTAAGTTTGTACAGCAATTGGTACATTTGGTAAAGTGTTTGTTTTGAGCCTCCTAGCTTGCATTTGGTCCCTTCAGCTATAGTAAATTTGCACCCCATTGTCCACCTTGATTTCTCTCGTCGGGCTGTATTTTCACATGTAATTGGCGGCTTGCACTTTGGGGGGAGTGTTGAAATGCATTTGACTCGCTGTGTTCTCTGTTCGCTGAAGTATCGGAGCAGGTAGTTGCGTAATTCTTGCATCCTGCATTCAGTAAAACTTGCTCTGTGAACTTGTTCAATGTGGGCCGAATAATGTGTGTCATGCTTAACATCCTCCTCATGTGCAAACCTCGGATTGCACGAGGAAGACAAATCAAGTGCACAAACATGCGGTGGAAAGTCATCATCATTGTCCAAGCCTTTGTCTCAAGATAGTTCGGGCCCGCTACATATCTCCTTTTCTTCTGGTCCACACGTTCTCAAATAAATTCCTTGCAATCAAGTCTTTCTTCACTTCTTCTGCCCAAGCTATCCTTGATCTACCCCTACCGCGTCTTACCGCAGCAACTTGGCACAAATTAAATTCTTCGTAATGGGCATCTATAATGCCTACTTTAGATGTGGCAAAACAATCTTAAGCGGTATTCCCTCTAACTTTTCCTAAAATCAACACCAATCCCACTTTGTTGCGGATATCCTCATTTCTTATTCTATCCTCCTTAAGTGGCAACTCATCCAGCTTGCTTAATTTCTGCACTCCTCTTATGTGTATGGTGTTTCTTAGTTGGCCAACATTCTCAACTGTACAACGTTATTGGCCTCACCACCATCTTACAAGATTATCCCTTCAAGAACAACATTGTGATCACTAACACAACGATGCAAGAAGCAGACCCCCACTTTAGCAAACCCGCTTTTATCCTATGGGCAACATTCTCGTCAATCTTTCTTTCATGTGCATTATTGGTCCAAGATACCTAAAGATATCTCTCTGCTTGTCGACCATTCATACGTACCTCCTCTTAGTTTTAGTACAATTGAATTAAAGTACTTTGTCTTGCTTAACCTAAAGCCTTTCTAGTCTAAAGTTCCTTAACTCTAAATTAAAATTATATCATCTGCAAATAACATACACCATGGGCCTCATCCTGAACGTTTTTAGTAAGCTCGTCTATAACCAGAGTAAAAAGATATGAGCTTAAAGATGACGTTTGGTGCACACCAATTGGAATTGGAGACTCACTAGTCATCCCATCAGTTGTTCTCTCACTTGTACTTGCTACAACCACACTTTGTCCAAAGTCAACACAAAAGTTTGTTGGTAAATCAAAGTGTTTGGTGGTATAAAACTTGAAGCTTGACTTTTTGACACTTGGCGGCAAGAAGATAGTGAAGTTTTAGATATAACAAACTAAGAACAAAGAAGAGAGGAGAAAGAAACTGACTTATGGAACTAACTTTCTGATGCTTGGTGGCCCCCTGCAAAACTGAATTTCCACAGTTACCCTTATAACTTCTTGTAACTTTGGCAGAGGACAAAATCGTTAATTATCGAGGAGTAAACTTTATTTAATAGGTTTCTTCCTGTGTAGAATTTACCATAAATTCTCTATAGGTGGACATACAAAGTATGTGATTCAAGCAATGAAACATCCGTTCTCTCTCTCTCTCTCTCTCTCTCTCTGTCTGGCTTTATGTTTTGATTTAAATTGCTCAAATTCGGGTCATAAATCTAGTGTCTTTTTGTGTTTTGTTATTTAGTATAAGTTGTACACCCCTCAAAACTGGTATACTTAATAACATGAGCAAAGTTGGTAGGCACTCCTTTCTTCTCCAGAGCCCACTAAATAGTTCTCCTTGGTACCATCATCTGGTTCCTCGAAATCAATGAACACCTTGTGAAGATCCTTCCTCTTTTCTCTAAATTTCTATATCAAATGTCTAACCAATAAAATAGCTTCATAGTTTGCCTATGAGCTTGGTCCTTTTATAGATCTCCTTTAGTCTTATGTATAGGTTTCAGAGTGCCTTTCCTCCCTCGGGCTATTTCTTAAATTCAAAATCTTGTTAAACAACTTTGTCAACCAATGCTTTTGTTTCAGGATAGGTTGATGGGTGCTCTTTAGATGCTCTTCCTGTTATGATAGGACTGTCTTAAGGAATTTTTTTTTTTTAATGAGCGTGCCACATCTTACTTGG
This sequence comes from Escallonia herrerae, assembly GCA_033070095.1. Classification (NCBI taxonomy): domain Eukaryota; kingdom Viridiplantae; phylum Streptophyta; class Magnoliopsida; order Escalloniales; family Escalloniaceae; genus Escallonia; species Escallonia herrerae. Next base: position 291,738 of record JAVXUP010000437.1, on the reverse strand, counting down.
AAAGGGTGGACAATTAGCTAGAGCAGCGGGTGAGACCACAATCATTTATCCAATCCTATGCCCACTCCCCCAAACTTCTCCGAACCCCAATAGGGAAACCGTCTGGTTCACTTGATTTCCCTATTTTCATCCCTTTCAAGTCTTCCTTCACTTTAGGTGTTCTATTCTAATTCTATTAATAAAACTTCAATTAGTGTCATGAAATGCACCGAGATCTCCTAAGTTACTTTCCTTTCCTCTGTTAAACAACTTATCAAAGTAACCTCTGCTTCCCCTCTAACCTCATCATGCTTCACTAATGACCTTGGTTCTTGCACTTGACACTTGATTTAACTCTGCTTCTCCTTTCTCTTACGTTAGTTTGCTTGCAGATCCCTTTTTCACCATCTTAGTACCCGACCTTTGGTACAAACTTTTGTAAGCCTTACCTATAGCCTCTCTTACTGCCTTCTTTGCTTCCGTTCTAGCCGCACCTTATACTTCTTAACATCTTCCTCATTCCTGCACTCGTGCAGCCCTTTATAGCATTCCCTCCTCAACTTAATTGCTTTTTCGACTTCTTCATGCCACCACCATGTTTCTTAACCTGGAGGGCCACATCTTCTATACTCTCCGAGTAGCTCTCTAGCAACCCTCCTAACGCATGCATGCATCAATCCAGATTGTATTTGGCTCATCATCCGGTTTTCATTATACTTCTTTGATCAACATATCTTCAGAAGTGGTTATGTTTCCGCATTCAACATTCCACCTCCTTGTTCACGGATGGTTTGTCACCTTAAACCTTCCTATTCTGACTCGCAATACATGTCCTGCTCTACCAATTCATGTTGTGTAACAAGACACTCCTAAAAGCATTATTTCACAATCTTAACATAATGCTTTGTCCTCCCTCCTAGTGAGGACGTGATCTATCTGGCCACGAAGAAACTTATTATAACAGGTGATTATAAGTGAGTTTTCTTTTCTTAAAGAAGGTGTTTGCTATCATCAAAATCAAGGCCACTATGAAATCTACGATGTCTTCTCCTGATTCCTTCTTATCTCCAAAGCCAAATCCCGTATGTACCCTCTTAAAGCCTCCACTAGCTCTTCAGACATGCCCATTAAAACTTTGTTTGATAAATAACATATTCCCTCAAGTTGTTCTCTGTACAATTTATCCATATGTTCCCAAAATTCCTTCTTAGCAGAGAGTATATACTAATAGTGTCCTCCCTTATCACAAGTTTAATTACTATAACTGTATCACCCTTCCTCTTGACATTTACGACTTCATTTTGTAGCAGATTACTTGAAGTTTCATTGCGGTTTAAACCAACTTTCTCCTCTTTGAATTGTCAAAAGAGAAAATCAGTTTTGCAAATCACTTTCTCCATTATCATATATCTAAACTAAACTGGAAATTAAATTGCATCTCTTCTCAAACTTTATTAAAGATCACCATGCTTCTTTTGATAATGCTTTTGGGACCAAAAGGTCCTGGTATGAGGCTTTCTTCTTTTTCTAGGAGATTTGAGTTTGGCATATTATGCACCGCAGCTCCATCAATACACCTATATGGCTCTTTTGGAAAAATGGTGATGATGTTCGTCTTGCAGGCAATTTGTGAACAATCTATTACAGTTGAAGTAACTCTGCTTGCCTCATCTACTACAATTTTGATGTCCTTTGTCTATGCTAAGTGCACCAAGAGCTGGAAGGGTACCTCTGTGGAATCATTTGCTTTACATTGTCGATTCTCGTAATCGTCCTTGGCTTATTATTGGCTATTTCAACATCATTGCTAATACTTCAGAGAAAATTGGGGGTGCTACTGTTGATCTACGGCGTTTTCAGATTTTGTTGACTTTGTGCTTAATGCATAACTTTCCTCTCATCTCTTCCTTCCGTCAAACTCACTCATTTACCTCGTATCATTTGGATCATTGCCTACTTTTGTTGCAACCTCCATCAAAAGTTTTTTCGGGGCTTTAAATTGAGGATGTGGACTGTACATGATGATTTCATGAGTTTGTTCAACAAAGGTGCGCTGCCCCCTCTCGGGGCCTCCATTAGTTGTGCTTCATCTTAAGCTAAGAAGGCTTGGGGGGTGATGTAAGACATTTGAATTGGACCCTTTTAGGCAATGTGAAATAGCAATTGCATTCTACTCTTGATGATATGAATGGTCTTGAATGTAGTCTTTCTGCAGGCTGGATCAGTCTACTCAAGATCAATTGGTCTTGGCTAAAGCAAAGTATCAGAGTTTAGTGGATTTCAAAGGATGATAGAAATTTAACATGTTTTCATGCTAGTTTATAAGAAAGAGCTGTAAGGAAGAACTTGAGATTGAAAATCGGCAGGCAATTCTTACGTTTCGGATATGGACACTATTCATATCAAAGCAATTTTGCATTTCTTTTCTCTTTTTGGAGAATATACTCACCGGTACAACCATGACCTTTGATGCTATTAATCCTCTTGTTCTGGACGATAATAATCATATGCCAACTACTTTACTGCTTGAGGAAGAGATTTGGAAGGCTGTTTTGGGTCTTGATGTCACAAGTGCTCCTAGACCCGGTTGTTTAACAAGTACATTGTTTACGTCTTGCTGGTGTATTATTGGGCATGATGTTATTTCGGCTATTTAAGACTTCTTCCAAGGTGGCCTTCTTCTGCATTCTTACACTTCTACCACTCTCATAAGCCATATGCTTTTGCTGATCTTTGTCCAATTAGTTTATGGAATTTTGTTTGCGAGCTTGGATTCTGAATGAAAAACTTGCAATTGTTATTTCCTCGTATCCTCGTATTATCTCTCTGGAGCAATCTGGTTTTGTTGGTGGTAAGGCTATTCACAAGAACATTGCTCTTGCTTATGAGCTCGTTGATGACATTGATTGTAAGCTTGTGGGAGGAATCTAATAATTAAAATTAATGTGTCTGAAGCCCACGATCGTGTTTCTTGGTCTTTTCTCCTCAATGTTTTTGGGAATATTGCTTTTCTGAATACTGGTATGATTTAATCTTCGGATGCATTAGTAGTTGCTGGTATTCTTTAGCGGTGATTGCAGAGAAATATGGCTTCTTTAAGACTTCGCATGGGCTTCGAAAAGCTGATCCGCTCTCTCCGGCTTTATTCATAAAACACAAGATGTTTTTAGCAGATATCTGAAAATTTGAAACTTCTACTGGAATGGTTGGTAGGTACCTGACCGCAGGCCCTGCTTTTTGTCCTTTTCACCTTTATTTGCCGATGATATGCTTATTTACATTATTGGTCGTAACAATTCTGTTAGCACCTTTACGAATCTTATTAGGAACTATGAGCGAGCTCATGGACAGATCGTAAATGTTGAAAAGAGTTTTTTAGTAGTTGCCAAGGCCACAGTTCCTGCTTGTAATGTTTTAATTCTGAGATGGACAGGTTTTGTTCACACGTCTGTCCTATTTGTTATTTAGGAGTTCCCCCCTTTAGAGGTAGGCTCAAGATTGCTTACTTTCATGATTTGGAAATTAAGATTCGGAAGCCTCTGGATGGTTGGTAATCTAAGATGTTGTTGACAGGAGGTAAACTCTCCCTTATCAAATGTTTGCTTCCTTAATTTTATACAACTCGTGCAGTGCTTCCAGGTCCCAATTTCTCGCTGCATTAGTGGTTGATTTTCTAATAGAGCTCACAACGTATATCGAAGCATCATTGAGTTTCCTGGCAAGCTATTTGTAAAACATTGGAGGAAGGAGGTCTTGGAATTCATTCTTTAAAACAGGTGATGGCTGCACATCATGGTAAGGTGGCAGGGAGCTACATCTCTAATAATTTTCTTTGGGCTTCTTATATCAATCAGAAGTGTGGCTCCCTGAATCAAATCATGAAGTTGCTTCCATTTTTTGCTTCTTATTTCTAGAAAGCATTCTTACTGTTAGTTGAAAGACTTGAGATTGGGTACAGGTGCCATTACTTTTCGAAATTCGAAGTGGGTTGCCCATGCTTTTTAGCTTCATAATGACCCTCAAGACAATATTACTGTCATCTAGGTAGCACGGACACGGACACGGTGTCGGTGTCCGACACGGACACCGACACCGGATACCACAATTTTTAAAAAATCAGATTTTGGACACCGCAGGACACCGCTATTTTTTAATTTATTTATTTTATTATATATATAATAATAAATATTAAATATACTTCACAATCTAAAATACCAAATAATAATGAAAAACTATCAAAACAAACAAGGAATTCAGTTAGAAGTCATAATTTATTTAGTCTAATGTATTGGAAATGCAACGACAAAGGGAGAAAAGAAAAAGAAAAAAAAAGAAAGAAACGAGAGGAAAGAAAAAAGAACAGGAAAGGAAAAAAGAACAGAAAAGAAACGAGAAGGCACAGAAAAAAAGGAAAGAAACGAGAGGGAGCGATGGAAAGGAGATGACTCAGACGAGATGAGACCTATGGGCTAGCGACGGTGACGGAGGACCTTCGGCGACGACGGCGAGACCTCTGGCGACGACGGCGAGACCTTTGGCGACGGAGATGGCGACAGCGGCAGCAGCTGGCTTCTCTTCTTTCGGCGACTGTAGTCGTCAAATCTGTTGGCTTCGGCTTTGGATCTTTGTCGACTGAGCTCCGGCAACACTGGCGACAGCTTCGGCAACACCAGCAACACCGGTGACAACCTTGATGTGGTCGGCAGACAGCAACTGTGAGGTGAGAGAGAAGAAGACGGTAATAGTTCAAAACATCTGAAATTGGCCCCAAAACGGTCCGACATTGCTCCACGCCGTGTTCGACACTCGTCGATGAAGGTCCGACATGGTGTCGGAAATAAAAAAAAAATACAAAAATTCCGACACCGATGAGCCGTGTCTGACACGTGTCGGGCAGTGTCGGGAGGGTGTCGGGGTGTCCGTCCGTTTAGTACACCATACCTCCACCTAGGAGGAGAGGTATCCGTGCTACCTAGACTGTCATGGAAGCTCTTGGTGATGGCAATTTTTGGATTTAATCTCAAGTAACGTTAATCCCTTGAAAGCTAAAGAGGTAATTTTTTATGATGGTGATCTGGATAAACAATTTGGCTGTCATAATGGCAATCTTCGTCGGCTACATTATGGCATTGCTTCGCTCCTGGGGCCATCCTTTTGCTTTGCATTGTAAGATATAGAACAAATACGTGCTGCCTAAAATTGCTTTTTTCCTTTTGAAGCTTTGTCAAATTCCGTGCCTCTTGATAACAATTTTGATCAGAATTGGTGCTGGTGTTGTTCGTCTTCCAAGCGAGAAACCTGGACTCATCTTTTTCAAGGGTGATAATGCTAAGCAGGTTTGGTTGCATTTTGGTGCTTCGCTTGATGCACCTTATGCTGATTCATCGTCTTCCCTTGCTTCTAATTGGCTCTTCTTTGTCAACTAGAAACCAAGCAGGTATGTTAAAATTATTATCATCTGCTGTTCTATTCAGGAAATATGCCTTAAAAGCAACTAGATGCTCCATGAAAATGCTGCTTTGAAAGGTTTGGGATTGGTTTATCAACATTCTACTTGTTCTTCACCCCCCCCCCCACACCCCATAAATCAGCCTTAAACTTTCATGATCAGACCATGTTTGAGGCATTTAGCCTCCGTATTCGAACCCCTCAGGCTTGTGCTCGTGTTGGAAAATAAATTCGCTGGCGGCCCTGCTCCTCAACACCCAAGCTTAACACCAATGGCTTTTCTGTCTCAGGTTTTTGCTCTTTGTGGGTGAATTTTTACAACTCCGAAGGGTGTTCTCATCTTTTGGCTTTACTAACTATTACTACAGGGGTACTAACATGACCTCTGAAGCCTTTGCTCTTCGGGATGGTTGCTTTTATGTGTTCGTAACCATATCACAATATTTCTTATTGAAGTTGATTCAAAGATTTGATTTGCTATTCTTGGTAGATGCGAGCCTACTTTGGATATTCTTTATGTAGTTAGGAAATGTCATGCTCTTATTGCTCCAAACATTTCGATTTCGCACATCTTTAGATAGGGTAATGCTTTGGCGGATAGGTTAGGCATTTGCCTGTACTCATCAGTCTCAGAAAACTACTCATACTAGTCTGTATCTTCTTTCGGATTGTCGCCTTGCTTTTAATCTAGATAGGAATGGTATTTACACTCATAGGAGACCGCAGTGTTTGTTCAGGGGCTAAGTTTTATGTCCTTCCCTTTGTATGTTATTTTCTTCAGAAGGATAGATTCTTATCCCCTCTCCTTCCTCTTGTCTATTTTGTCTTCAAAGGTGTATCCCCCCCCCCCCCCTTCCCCCCTTTTTCTCTTTGTATCAGGGGTAAGGTGTATGTCGCACTCTGAAGTTTTATATATTTTGGTGCTAATAAACAGTTAGGGGTCCATGCCAAACCCCCGACCATGACACGCGGCATTTCCTAATAAATAAATAAATAGAACAGAAGCCATTGAGGCAGTTAGAAGGTGATTATACGTATGAAGTAAATAAATAAATAGAACAGAAGACCATGACATGTGGCATTTACTAGTTTAAGATGATGCCAAGTGCAATAGTCGACAGAATTTATGACTTCAGCCGTCTGACAAATAGTTTGCCATTGTTATACCTTTGCTATTAACTAAAACTGGTCTGGCATTCGTCTGAAATTTCAAGGAAATATGAAGGCGACTTGAAACTATTGGATTGGAGCCAAGTAGTAGTGGTGGCATAGCTGAATACGTTGTTGTGGGGAATAGAGTGAGGGTATGGAGGACTGAAGCGTTGTGAGCTTAAAATTGGGATAATTTGAAGAGTGAGCTCGCCAGTGATACAAAAAGAGAAAGAGAGATGGGGGAGAGAGGGGGTGGTGTGTGTTTGTGTGTGAGAGAGAGAGAGACCAAACAGGCAACACAAAAGAATCGGGAAGATGAAGAATATGCCCCCTTTATTTTCTTTAGATGCTAATGATGGCGATGGGATCTTAATTTCAGTAAAGTGCATACTGGTGGTTTTACCAGAACAGTAGAAGCTCCAATGCAGGTTTGGCATCATGAATGCTCCCCCATGAGTTCTGTGAAGAAGGTAAAATGAATTGGAAGAGAAAGTAAGGAACCCCATGATTACACCAAATAGGGAACCAAATACGACCCCTGGAGAGAGTCAAGAGCACTGGTGCCCTTGTTGCGTGAAGCATATTCTTGAGGAAATGAGAAGGATGAAATTGGACCTATATGCTTTATTGCAGTTGACAGAGCATTCCCCAATCAGTTCTGTGGTATGAAATAAAAACCAGTTTTCTGGGGATTTTTATTTTGGAGTGGTTGTGGAGAGAAGTGTATGCCAACGGTTGATGGTGCCAGAATGGAGGGGTGGGGGGTCGGGATGGGGACAAACAGGAAGAGAGAGTGCGTGTAATTTCAATAGTTTGGTCTGACATGGTGGTCCAGTGGGTCATTTGAGCGGATAGTTGGCCTGAGTGCGGTTGATGAAGATAAGAACAGAGGACAAAAGGTGAAAAAGCAAATGCGTGCTCATTCTAGCACAGTATCTTTGAAGGCTTTCAGTAAGCTTTAGATGATAGGAGCTGACAGCATTTACAGGGAAATGATAATTGAGTCTATGTAATCTTTTCATGCTCAAATTTAGTTGACGTTAGTGATCATGGTAGTGCATCGGCTCTATGAAAAATTACGCCTTAAAACATTTGTCTGTCATGGATTATTCATCAAAGATTGCATTCTGTAATGAGTCGATGACATCACATGTACTTTTTTTTTCTTTCCTATCTGTAATTGGAGCACAAAAGTTATACTTCAAATTCCATTCAAACTGTGCAATATCTTGAACTATATTCTTAATTCTCTCTTTTCCTTGGAAGGGTGCAAATGGAGCTGTAGATTCCATAACAGGAATATTTCAGCAGAAAGTTGTGGATGGTGTTGCCAAAGCTGAGCTATCTTCAAATCGTGTATTTCTTCTTGGAGAGAACCGTTGGGAAGATCCCTCCAGGCTTACTAGCCTCAAGAAACCTGTCAGTGGAGTAGCTGGAGCTAATAGCATGGGTGCAGCTACAAAATGTGTTACTTGTCGTGGGGAGGGTCGCTTGTTGTGCACAGGTACAGTTTAGTCATTTTTTTCCTTCTTAAATCATGATTTTTCGGATTTGTTGCGTCTTGAACACAACAGCCTAGAAAAAGCAAGACGAGAAAAATGGCGGTATGGTGTGTGTATTTCATTTAAACTAGGTTTGATCAGCCTTCTATTTTCTTTTCGGATTCCTTGTTCTTGCGATTTTTTATTTTCCTTCTGTAATCATCTTTTTCGTCTCTGTGCCGTTCCATGTTTGCTTCTCTTTGTCATCATCGTCAAATATAAGTCATACATACATGTCCAAACAATGTTGGCACAAGACTCATGCCTGACATTTCTTGGCTTGGACTTCCAAACAGTTTTGCCCTTAATTGCACGAAGCGGGGGAGGGGCGGGGGCGGGGGCGGGGGCGAGGGTATGAACGGGAACGGGGGAGTGTAAGCACTTGGAAGAATCTAAGGTTGCGAGCGGCTTGAATAAGCAAATGAGTAAAGAGTATTACAAAATTGTTTATGTATCTTACACTTAAATATAGTGTACACACTTTTTTCCTTGAAAATACCATAAGCAACAATGAATTGTTACTTTGTACTCGCCACATCAAGTGGCTACCAGCTACTTCCCTTTGAAAATAACAAAAGTAAAAGTAGTTCTACTGCTGCTGTTTTACTTCTCGACACATTTCTAGGCGGAACATCTTTTGAGAGAGAGAGAGAGAGAGAGATAGGATGGCCAGAAATGGACAAGGAGGCTTTTAAGGACTTGAAGGAAGAGGGAAACGAGGAATGGAGTCGAAAGTGACTTGATTTTCAGGTACTCTGTCACTTGTTCCATGTATTTTTGTCCAGCTGACGGGATTGAGTTCCCATGTTAACTTGGGACGGGATCCCATGGTGCTCCTAACTTGGGATCGCAAAAGCGAGTTTCCGGGAGAGAATCATTACCATGTGAGGAGTTTCCTGCTACTAAGGTTTGGCCACTCCCGAATCAGAGCTTCTAAGGCTACATTTCCATTTTTGCATATCTCCATGGATACATGTGGTTTCTTCATTGGTAAGTTATTGCTGCTCGGTTTGTAACATGCTCATAGTTGTCAAACCAGGAATCTGAATTAAATCCTTGTACTATAAGATACAGTTCATTTTTCCCCAGGAATATAGTAAACCATGCTAGACATGGATAGCAACGCAATTCTCACGTAAAAGCTAAACACAAATGACACATCATTTATCTTAAGCCCTTTCTTGACCATTTTACTCAGCTGACTTCAGTACAATCACGGAAATGGCACTAAATCCAAGACTAATTTTGCCACTCTGAAAATACTATTAGGCTTATATCAAATTGGATCATGAGACATCTATTCGAGCAATCTATCGTCATGCCACCTACATGGCATAACATCCCTCCTTTCCCACAACTTTCTACTCTTGGCACCCTATTCTACTCGATCTGTATAGGGTTCTTGCTTAGTTGCAGGATTCTCGTAGATAGGCCACGAATCTCCCTGAGATTCTCGAATTTGACATCCCAACTTAGGATCGCGATCCCAGGTGAATTGGGATCGTGAACTAAAGTAGAGCCTGAGATTCTTCCCTCTTGCTGGTACAAATTTTCTTATGGACCATCGCTAATGAAGGTTTAGGGTACTCAGAGAGAGAGGAAGACAAAGCTGACCATGCACTGGACTAGGCGAAAGCCAAGTTGTTCTTGGTTCCAATATTTACTGGGGTTGAACATTTTTTAAAGGGATGCTACAAGTCTATGACACCTAGCTATAGTCGTAATCTTTGTTCCAAAGCTCTGCCACGTGTCTGCTACATTATCTTATCGTAAATGCTTGGAGTTTGTCTGTTATACTACTTGGTATCTTTTGTGGGGACATTATAAACAGTTTGCAGTCAAAGGTAGCAGATTTGCTTTGCGCTGGCAAGTTGACTGTCCTGTTTGGCACCTATGACTGATGTGGCGGCTTGTGATATTGTCGGGAACCATTGTCCTTGATTGAGATAACTTTTGCGTTGAATGTGACTTGTACTTCTACCTGTAGTATGCCTGTGTTATGGCGTCAGTACCCTCAAATCTGGACTGGACTTCCCAACACACTATGTACTTGCCTCGTTGAAAATTGGTTGGTGCCTGTTTTACTTTAAACTGCCAACCAATTCGTCGGTGGCTCATCCTACACATGCTGTTGACTAAACCTTGAGCATGGAATCAAACATATGCGTTCAAGCTATTGACTCGGATGGGGTGATGATTTAGACTTACAATGCTTTGGAATAATTGAGTGAATTATTCTAGTTCGAAAAATTCCATGTTCGATTCATGGCTTTGAAAAATTGGGGGTTTTAATAGGCACTCAAAAATCTCTCGTGGACACTCTAGAAGCATGAAATTACTTTGTGATAGGAGAATGTGTTTGCTGCAGCATGTTTTGGGTCGCTATCACCATCATCTTACTATCTTTTGGTATCATCAATATTGTCGATTGCTGTCGTCTATCTTCCTTGAACTATCTGGAGCTAACACTAATTTCTTTGGCAGAATGTGATGGAACGGGTGAGCCGAACATAGAACCACAGGTTAGAGAGTGTTTAAAATTTAATGGAGTTTAGTTCGATAACTGTATACTTGGCCATCATATTAGATTTTCTTATTATGCTCGAGTTCTTTCTTGCAGTTCATGGAATGGGTAGATGAAGGCACAAAGTGTCCATATTGTGAAGGCCTTGGATACACAATCTGTGATGTGTGTGAAGGAAAAGCATTCATTGGCATGACGTAGGATGGTAGGATACTTTTACGCGCAAGAATTTTTGGTCCTTACAATTGTATGATTCCGTTGTATAACTCATTTTCTCAGCAATCAGAACATGCTATTTAACGTATGTACATATGGGACTCGAGGTGAACACTAATAAAACTTCAGTAGGGGCTCAGTCATCATGTTCTGATACACACGTTTATTCCAATGGTGATGACATGGGAGCTGTGGCGTTATGCGGCATTGGTAGGGATGGCCTTCTGTTGCCTCATGATTTGTCTGTCGTTGACCCCCTTGGAGCTCCTTCTAAATAGGTCATATGTGGTGATGTGAGTCAGGTCAGGAATTTCTGCTCTTGTTTACTGCATGTTACCCGCCTGCGTTCTTCTTCTCAGTCCGTATGCAAAGCTTGTCGACGCCCGCTCTAATGCTTGAAAATAAGCAGTGTTGGTTGCCGTTGTTTGTAGTATTTTTTTTTTAGTTTTTTATATGTAGTTTATTAGATAAGTAAGTTTAACGAGATTAATTCGTATGTCGCATTTTTTTTCAACTTATAACATCAGATTTTTTTGAATTTGAAATGACAAAAATACTCAACAGACTTACTTAGTGGAATGTATATGTAATTATCGTTCACAAAATTTGATGATTGAAAAAAATATCTAAATATAGTCTTTATCTATCTCTAATGAAACAGAATTCAATTTCAATTTGAACACAACTTGAATATCTAAATCCAAAATCACATGAAGTGAAAAAAGTTGATAAAATGAAGAAGAAAGAGAGTATCAATACATGCATGACATGAGGCCAATTGAAATGAATGAGGGGTATTATTAAAAAAAAAATTGGGTAAAGGTCTCAATTGTGTATTACTATTCAAAATATATTCTCCCTCCGTCTCACATAATTAGATTAACTTTTCTATTTTGGACTTTTCTACAAAAATTGTTTATTTTAAAATTAAGAAAGATTATGTCGGTATTTTTACATATTTATCCTTTTCATTTTTTTTATTTTTTCTCCACAATTAAATTTTCATCAATTCATTTTCTTTCTCCTAGCTCACTTTCTTATACTTTCTTTTATTCATTTCTCTCTACATTAAACATTATACTAATGCATTTTCTTTCTCCTAGGCGACTTTCTTCCCTCTCCTCTCTCTAAGGGGAGAATGAGAAACATATAATATATCATTTAAATCCTTAATTTGCTTGCAAAAAAAAGTTGATCAAGTTATGCGAGACGGAAGGAGTACATTTGTACAAATATCCTAGACATCCACTGTATTATTATACTAATGCATTTTCTCTCTCTACATTTAGCATTATACTAATGCATTTTCTTTCTCCTGGTCGACTTTTTTCCTCTCCTCTATCTAAAGGATAGAATGAGAAATATACAATATATCATTTAAATTCTTAATCTGCGTGCAAAAAAATAAATTGATCAAATTATGCAAGATGGAGGGAGAACATTTGTACAAATATCCTAGACATCCACTGTATTATTAAATTAAAAATGCATAAGGTGTAAAAGCATCTCTCGACATACTTACGGATTATGGCTTATTTTGACTTTAAGAGGATTATATTTACCTTATAGCATATCATTTAATTTTTTTTAAGCTATTGAAAATAAGTCAAGTTCGAAAAAGCTTTTTTAAAAAAGGAAACAAAGTGAACTTCTGTACCCTCTATGATTGGAGTAGTGGACACGTTATACAATTTCATACGGTTTTGTTGAGTTTTTTCCCTGATTAATACATTTTTAAAACTTAATTTTTAATTTACTCCTTTTTAAAACTTATTTACCCGCATACCACACTTTTGAAAAACGTTGTTGAAAGCCACAATTTCAAGGTGGAAATCGCTGTTTCAAACAGCAATTTTCTAAAAGTGTGGTATGCGGGTAAATAAGTTTCAAAATGAAGTATATTGGTAATTAAGTTTTAAATATGTATTAATTAGGGTAAAAACTCCGGTTTTGTTTTTATGTAAACGAGTATTTATATTACTTAAATTGCTTTATGACATTACGGTAGTCCACTCGTTTGGCATGGTGTCAAGAAGAACATCAACCCCGGCGAAAAGGGGGCCGCCGGCATGGGTGGGTGTAGTGGATGTGGAGATGTGTGTAGGCATGGGTGTGTGTGGGGCAGGGGGTGCATGTAGGGGTGAGCACCAAACTGTTCAAACCAGTCCAAACCGCTCAAACCGAACTAATTCAAATCGTCCAAAGATCTTAATGGTTTGGTTCACATTTTCCATACCGACCTTGGTTCGGTTTGGTTCACGGTTCATATTTTTTAAACCGATTCCAAACCATACCGAACCGACTTATGATACGTTTATCTATATTTAGTAACATTCCATTGATAATTACACATATAGGGTACTAAGTAAATCCAAATAAATAAATCTTGAAAGTTAAAAGAAACGAAAGTATTGACAACACTTATATATAACAAAAAAAAATTGTGACCAATATCTAGTTTATATTTACTCATTCTTTCTCATTCATCAACGGGAACTTATATATCGAATGAAACAAGATTATATGCAATTTAGAAAAAATATAACTTCCATTATTAGTAGTGTGTAAAGGAACAACGTCTTTGAGTGGGCACAAACCGATCCAAACCGACTAAACCAACGGTTTAAACCGACCAAATCGAACCGTCAAAACCGATGGTGTTTGGTTTGGTTTGGTTCACAAATTTTCAAACCGAGAGGTAATGACTTAGTTTACGGATTGACCCCCAAATCGAACTAACCGAACCGTGCTGACCCCCAGATGCATGAGTATGGGTGTGTGGGGGTAAATGGTGTCGAGGTAGGGTGTGAGGGGGAGGTGTATGGATGTGGGTGTGACGGGGTGTCGGTGGGTGGGTGGGTGGGTGTGGGTGAGAGGGGGTGTTGTGTAGGGAGGGGTGGTGTGTGTTGGGGGGGGGGGGTCGAAAAATCTTATGCATGCATCAAACACCGGAATTGGGAAAATGATTCTGGGAAACAAACTGGGCCTATGTTGTTACACTATAATCTATGGGGCAAGGATGTTAGCTTTATGTTTCTAATCTGACCAAATATATTTCTTAGATTTTTTTTAAAAAAAAAAAGAAGAAGAAGAAGATCAACCCTTTGTTTTGCCACCGTTATTTGTCTCAGAGCAAATTATGGTGAGAGTTTGATTTTCTTCCTGTGTAGCACATCATTTTAATTCTATTACCATCGTAAGAAAAGGAAAATAAATAAATAAATTAAAAACAAAAAACAAAGCATGTTGCAAATTTGGCCCCCTGGAAATATTGTCACTATTTTCAACATTTCTTTTCAGCACAAGTGCAGATATACATCTGGCTACTCCTCCAGAAAAGACCAGGTATCATCTTGAGTCGTCATCTATCTCTTAAGTTAATCAAATGATTTAAAAAGAAAAATAAGAAGATCTAAACTTCAACTCTGAATATTATATTTAAAGCTTTTATTCTCATGAGTTAGAGATTTGAATTCGGGGACTAATTTATATGGCGAGAAGGTGTTAGATACTCCGTCATACCTTAAATGGTAATTTGTTGTTTAAGTGATTTTGTGATATTTACTCCAAAGAAAGATAAAAAGTAAGCTAACTTTAAGTTTGGTTTGAGTTCGACAACGGAGGTCAAATGATCTACGTACTCAACCGGACAAGTCAAGATCAAAAACTCGCAATTCCATCAACCGTAAGGGAGGCGACCTAAATCTTTGTATGTGGTTTCTTAGAGTTCTAACTCAATTTAACTTCATCTAGTTGAACGCTTTAAGAACTTCTGTTTTTGGACTAGAAGTCTAATTCAAATAGAATTTTAACACTAATTATTTTCTTTTAATGGCAAGTTTACAAACTGTTTTTATTTTTTATTTTTATCACGTACCGAAACTTTGTTGCGGTGAAGGGAAGTCTAAAATAATTTTAAAAAAAAATACTCTAATATATTATGAGGCTCTTCTAAAATAAAACAACGAGAGTATAAGAACTACCTTAGGTCTCGCTTATTCAAGATTGGACGTAGTGACTACACTTATGAACTCGAACCAACAAAAAGAAAGTCTAAACTTCTGAAATCTTTTTCTTTATTTTTTTTCTTGCTAGTCTAGATCTGGAAATCGCAGCCTTAGGTCGTTCTTAACTGACCATTGATTCCAAGTGATTTTTCTCTGATCCTCTCTATGGGACATATGGGACAGTCAGAGAGCTTTTTTTTTTTTTATTTATATATATAAAGGTTTGGGGGTAGTAGAAATACCAAAGGAAGCATTTGGTCGTCCTCATCGCCTCTTAAGAGATAATACTTAAGTAAACCTTATCGGCCGGTTCACTTAAGCTTTCAAGATTTACTGCTAGTTCCTTTAAAAACTTCCAGGTTCTCTTCCCTCAACTAATGTATTTTTAACCAACTCTAGAGAGAATAAACCACCTATTCTGACAGATCACATGTGAAAATCATGTTTTTGGGATCAGACATCTGATGTAACCCAAACCAAGCACTGGAGGTCCTATCTCATCTAAACTCTAACCGGAGCTAAACCCAAACTAACCGCGCGATAAATACCACTCAACTGAGCCGTCAAATAGCGCTAACTAAACTTAAATGAATAATTAAAATAAAGCTCAACACTATTAAAGCTAGACTAAATGATGAAAAGGAAGTCTACTAAAACAAATCCTACAAAACTGTGGTATCTACAATACCCACTGTGGTTTACCTCTGTTGCAAATACACACCTCTGGTTCTATTTCTTTCAAATGGCCCCTTGAGTTGTGGATTGTGGTACATCCGTAAAAAAATGTAACATATTAAAGGAAAGGCTTAATTGCACTGTAGACCCTGAGGTTTCCAAATATTTGCAATCAGAACCCCAAACTTTAGAACTTGACATCTAAGACCCCAACGTTTGACACATGTTACAATCTTTGGAATTTATTAACGGGAGTCACATATTCCGTTAGTAAAATCCTAACTGCGGGGGTATTTAGGTCCTTCTCTCTTGTATTTTGCAATGGAGGGAAAACCCCACCTTCATTGTTCCCTTTTGGCGCCAAATATGTTACACGGTTATATATACACAAACACCCACGCACACACAGAATTGCACCCTTTATCATTGACGAGCCCACCCACACACACACGCACACGTCAGATTTGTTCTATAATCTAGCTGAAAACTCAAAAACCATGAATGAGGATCTCTGCTTTTGTGGGGAGCCCCTTAAACACACAACTTCTTGGACAAAGATGAACCCAGGAAGAAGGTTCTTAGGTTGCCGTAATTTTGTGGTAAGATTTCACGATGTTGGGTCAATTTTTTGGTTATATTGACAAAGTTAAATGTTTATTACACAGATGAATGGTGGATGCCGTTATTTTCAATGGATAGACCCACCAATGTGTGCAAGAGCAGTGGAGGTCATACCTGGGCTGTTGGCAAGAATTCGGGGGTTGGAAGCAAAAGTGTTAACAGCTCGTCGGTTGGAGAAACGTTTATGGATTGCTTTGGTCTTCAGTTGGCTGTTTTTCTTATGAAATGGGTGTTCTTTGGATAGATGTAATTTAGGTAGAAATTATAATTCGAGGTGACTGTGACCATATGTAAATTGCGTTGTTGTAATGAGCAAGAATATTTTGTTAAAAATATTGTCTTGTTGTAATGAAAAAAATGTGAATCCTTACTATATTCTTGTTTAAAATGTTGGCTTGTTAAAAATGTTCCTCCTGATTGAACTAATAGTTGTTAAAATGAATGAAAGTTTTGTAACAACCATGAGCTTGTTGCTTCACTTCACACATATTGCCCAATGTATACAAATTTAGTACACCATATCAAATTAGTAAACCAAAGTATAAAAATTGAACAACTGCCAAATATTCACATCATCTGTGCACAAAAATTGTATTACACCCTACCAATATGTCCAATAGTCTACTACAAAAGGTGCACCTTATATGTGCATTACGACATGAGAAAAAGTACAAACACAATGACATCCAATGTTATTACAACACATGTCTTCTAATAGTCTACAAAATATGCACCTCATTTGTGCATTACAACAACATATGTACAGGCCAAACTCCACACCACATCTATAAAATATGTAGCTACTTCCATGGCTTCTTAGCTGCATCTCTACCTCTGCTTCTCAATGTTCTTACTTTCCTTGTAGCCGCCTCTACTGCCTCCCTTATCATATATCTTCTACCGTGAAATGTGAATGATGGCGGCCTAATGGAAGCCCCTCCAGCTGTCATTCTTGGCTGGACCACTTCTTCTGCTATAGCTACATGAACTTGACCTGGCCTGTTACTTGATTGGTTTAGCTGCCACATAAAGTCACTCATGGCAACACTGTATGTCAGTAGCTGTGAAGAAAAATAGGATTTAGACATTAAAAGGCATGCAACTACTTTTTCTTACAGGCTGTTGTCGAGGCACTGGCATGGGCTGCTGATTAACTGAAGTGTGTTGTTGAGGCAATGAAGTTTGTTGTTCACTAGCTTGAAGCGATGAAGACTGCTGTTAAGTAGCTTGAGACCTTCTAACCTGCATTTGTTTTGTTTAGTTTAAATAGTTAGTGCTAACATATCTATGAATTACTACTAAATAAAGTTCCAAGGCTTAAAGTTCTGTTGTCACTTACAGGGAGTTTTTGACATTTGTTTGTCCCTTCTTCTTGCACCATTTTCCCCTTTTCCAATGCTATGTGAGTCTTACCCTTGGCTTGACTTCCTGTTGCCCTGCCTCATACCCTTTCCATTGCTATTTTTCCATTCTTCTTGCACTCTTTTCCCTTTTCCAATGCTATGTGAGTCTTGCCCTTGGCTTGACTTGCTGTTGCCCTGCCTCATACCCTTTCCCTTGCTACTTGATGTATGCCCTATCTTTTCCTTCCCCTTACTCTGTGATGTGCCCCCTACATCCTCCCTAAAAATACAGCTTCTCCTGTTATGGCCTATTTTACCACAGTTGCCACATGTTACTAAATTTAATCCTCTAAGCAACTTTGTTGCTTTTGATATGCCCTTGCTCTGTTGTTCATCCATTTGCCTCATCCTTGCCCTCTTTGGCCTACCTGGCTGAGCCCTATGCAAAGGGGGTTGCACAGGTGGCAGTCCTGTCTCCACCCACATGTCTTGCCCATTCATTGGGTTGATCATCTCTTGGTATGCATTCAAGTATGCTTCTTTTTTGTAGCATGGGTTCACAAAGTTTTCAAGGCATTCACCTCTGTAAAATATACATGCCATTGCATGTGTACATGGAATTCCCCTTAATTCCCATTTCCTACAACTACATGTCATTGCATACAAATCCACAGAAAACATGTTGTTCAGTTGCACTACTTCAAAATTTTCATCAACTGACCATGTAGCTAGGCAGTTTGAGCAATAACATTTAACTTCCTCAAGCTTTGCTTGTACTTTGGGACAGAAGCCCCCATCTCTTACAACTTTCTTAATCCAATCCCTCTTATCAGATAATCTGTTCATAAGATAAGACCTAATCATCTCTAGCATTGTCAAAATGGGCTTATCCCTAGCATGAACAATAGCCCCATTAAATGCTTCACACCAATTGTTCATCAATGCATCACACTTGCACCAAGTGTCAAAATGAGACCTTGAGCATTCATGAGGTGGCTTATCATCAAACCACTTGAGGGCATCTGGATTCAAGTGTTTCATATCACCCATAGCTTTTCTATACATATGATCATATGTTGCCTTAGCAACAGCCATCAACATATCCTTATAAGCTTTACCTCTGAACTCTGCCTTGAAATTGTCATACAAATGCTTTTAACAAAACATGTGTTCTGAATTTGGCACAACATCACTTAGTGATGCAACCAATCCTTTCTGTTTATTCGACATAAAAGTCCATGCACCCTGATTGTTAATCCCTAAATCTGTGACAAGCAATTGCAAAAACCAAGTCCAAGTATCCCTATTTTCTATCTCAACCACTGTATATGCAATAGGGTACATTTGTTGGTTTGCATCAACACCCATAGCAGCTAAAAGTTGACTTTCATGAGGCCCTTTCACATGACACCCATCTAACCCAACAAAAGGCCTACATCCTGCTAAAAATCCTCTTTTTAATCCTCCAAAGCAGATATAAAGCCTCTGAAACCTTGGTACATCACCATCTTCAGTCTTCAACTCAATAGTAGACCCTAGATTTGCCTTCCTAAGTTCTGCACAGTAGTCCCTGAGCTTACTATACTATTCAATAGTGGTCCCCTGAAGCAGTCTCAAAGCCCTAGCCTTTGCTCTATACAATGTCCAGTGTGTCACTTGTATTTGTATGTCATCTTTTATCAACTCCCTAAATGCAGACAGTGACATGTCAGGATTGGATCTAAAATGCTCTACATATCTCTTGGATAAGAACCCAGCATGTGCAAGTTTGTTTTTGTTTTTCCTACCACAAGTATGTTTACCAACAAATATCTTAACCTGGCATGCCAACTCTCTTTTTATTAGAGCCCCATATATCATCCACTCACAAAGGGGTCCGCAATATGCCCTAACTTTATATCTCTTACTCCTTTTAAACAAGATATCCTTACCACTTAATATAGCATGTTGCCTAATTGCTTTCTTCAAATCCTCAACCGAGCCAAATTTCATCCCTAACTTAAAAATTGGATCATCTTTCTCATTAACCTTCACAAACTCAGGGTACTTGGGTTTTTTCATCTTGTTTCTTGTTCTCTGTTGTGTCTCATCATCCTCATTGGATAAACTATGTAGCTCATCAAAATTGCCATAATCTGTTTGAGCTTTTGCACTGAAAGTGACAACATTGCCATCATATAGGTTATCATCATCACTGCCTTCAATACTCTGCTCACAGAAATTAGAATCTAGTTCATCACTTCCTTCAGTACTCTGCTCACCACTACTATCATGTTCATTTTGATCACCATCTTCACCACGGTCTTCCTCCTCAGTACCAGTCACTCTCACCTCAACTTCTTCCTCATTCATAGCAGCCTCTCTAACCTCAGATTTTTCCTCATAAACCTGACCCTCATTCACCTCAGGCTGAGCCTCATTAATTGTAGTAGCCTCAGTAACCTCAGCTGCTTCCTCATTAACAGCAGTCTCTCTCACATCAACTGCTTCCTCATTAACATGAGCCCCTCTCACCTCAGGTTGTTCACCATTAACAGAACCTCTCACCCCATCCACTTCAGGTTGTTCACCATTAACAGCACCACTCAGCTCATTATCATTCTCATTGACATCACCTCTCAGCTCATTATCTTTACCACTATCTAAATTCTCATGTGTTAAACCTAGGTCTTAACCATCATTCTCATCATCAGTGTCAGTTATGGTGACTACTTTAGGTTCTGGCCTGGGAACTACATTGAGTGCATTATCTTGGACAACCTCTGGTTGTGGCAGATATCCACATGGGATTGGATGTCTAATATAAACATGAGAACTCTGTTTTTTGGCAATGTGCAATACATGTCAAAACAGTCTTCATCAATTGCCATATGTATGTACTAACCCACACTGTATATTCCTCCCAGGAATTTTATAGTAAAAACCAACATGAGGAGCATACCCCAACATCATGCCTAGATTATCCATTCCAAATAATGACAATGTATGAGTACTTACGTAGTCGATGTAATCCACCTTACCCCCAATGTACAAACTTTAGGGGTATTCTCTAAGTGTGCTCCCATGGTAAAACTTAATGGTAAAATAGGGTGAACCAAGATCTGCACAAACATCACAAGTGTGGCAAAAAAAAAAAAACTTAGTCAAAATCTAACGATATCATGCATTCCCGTTTCAAAAAAATTCCTCATATCTCATGCACATAAAAAAGCGTAAACATGTATTGATCTCATAGGAATGAACATTTAAATAGCATATTACAATCCTCATATTGCAAGCATACAGAAACCCGACAACTTAACTAAAACGAGTTCCATGCATATAATGATTTTTTAAGTGGACTACTAGGGCACATACCATACTTCGGAGTCTTCCCACTATGTCTGTACTCTGGAGGCATCGATCTTCACTAATTAGGAATAATTCGATCAACAACCACACCGCCGTTCTCCAATCCGTCAATAATTTTGCTCTGAAAGCCCTAAAATATGGGGGTGACTGTTCGAAGGTGACCGTTCATACCAAAATTGGTTTGGTGCCTAATTTGAACTTCCATATGGGGACTCCCTTTACACGTGTTTACATCTCAATCATCAGATTGGTTAAGATTATAATTTTGCTGGACAATTATTAAAAATGACCTAAAAAGACAATTTTATCCTTAACAAATAACAGAATATGTGAATCCCGTTAATAAATTCCACAGATTGCAACATGTGTCAAACGTTGGGGTCTTGGATGTCAAGTTCTAAAGTTTGGGGTTTTGATTGCAAATCTTTGGAAACCTCAGGGTCTACAGTGCAATTAAGCCTAAAGGAAATGTCCATTTTGCCTTTTTTTATACTTCATTGTTTCGCTTGATCCAAATACCACTTAAACTAGACTCTGGTCGGCATCGCGCCACTTAATCTCATGCATCCTAGCCCCACCCTGAACCACCAAGCTCCTTGCCTGTAACGACCTCAGTTGTACCCAAATCAAACCCTAGCTACTGCCTAATACAATAACACTAGCGCCACCCAAATAAGCACCCAGCCTCTTCCTCGTCCTCATCCTCGTCCTCCTCCTTGCCTCCAATGACCTACACACATAGAATCACCTAATCCCAAGTTCAATTACACACGCGCGCGACACACACACACACACACACACACACAAAAGATACACAATCTCATATACACATGCAAAATCATACACATGGATACACATACATACACAGAGAATGGTGGTCAAATTTGTGCAACGGTAGTGCTGGTCGAGGCCTCCAATGACCTACACACATAGAATCACCTAATCCCAAGTTCAATTACACACGCGCGCGACACACACACACAAAAAAGATACACAATCTCATATACACATGCAAAATCATACACACGGATACACATACATACACAGAGAATGGTGGTCAAATTTGTGCAACGGTAGTGCTGGTCGAGGAGGAGGATGGTGGTGATGTGGAAAGAGGCATAGAAAGGGTAGTAGGACGAGGATGTGGGTTTAAGGGGCTTGGATATAAGTGTCCTGTAGGGCGACATACGTCATTGGGCATGGTGATGGTCGCGAACGTTGTTAGAGCTCGTGATGGTGGCAGGCATGGCTGGGATGATTGTGGAGATGGGTGGATCAGGCTGGGTAGTATGGGTGGGGACTAGGTTTTTTTTGGTTGGAAGTTGAGAAGAGGTAGGGATATGAATGCGAGAGAGAAAGAGCTCGAGGGTGTAAGAGTCATTTCATTGTTCCACACTCACTTTTTAAGCACGTTTCTATCACACTCAGTTAACTGGGGCAATTTTTCTGGCAGTTATAATAGTTTATTAACCTCAAGGGGCCAACTCAAAGTTTTACTTTGTTCGGATCGACTCCTAGACAAGCAGACCTTTAACGGCCTGAAGAGTAACAATGAAAGTGGCTACTTCACTAGTGTGTATTTGCAACAAAGGCAAGCCACAATTGGCACATTTACATTTTCCTCGTTTTTTGCTAGCTTTCTGTCCAAAGCCTTAATTTTGTTCCATGTTTCTCTATGATTAGTGGTTTAGCCCATTTCTTAGAAAAGGGACAGAAACCCAAAGGATCTCTAACTTACCTTTGACTAAGCCCAGTCCACTGATCTTATCAAAATATAAAAAATGAAATTATTTTACCTGTGTGTTTGGATGGAGCATTTTGCAAATCTTTCATTCCAAAAGCCCCTCATTATAAAATTCTAGGATTTGAAAGTTCATAATTTTGAAATACCTTTGTTGTGAGCATTTCTACGTGTCATTGTACTTTCTTTTTACTGTTATATCAAAATTAATATGGCAAACGTTATTTCTACCCACTTATATATTTTTATTACCTCATTTTGGTTGTTAAAAAGTTTGTAATTATCACTAGTACGTACGTTAAGAAATTAAAGATAGGTCAAAACTTATGAAGGGGTAAAAATTACCATTTTCAAATTTGAATTATGAAACAGAAATTTGTATTACATCTCATGGACAATAAAAAGAAAACCAAAAAATGGAACAAAATTATCTTAACTTGTTTTGCATAACCTAGCACTTACAAAACAAAAAGTAAAGATTCTCCTAACAAAAAGGTCTACAAGAAGAGAGAACAAACAAAGACAAGGACACTTCTTTGGAAAAGGATCCGGAAAACAAAAATTGAAAGATTTAAAAATGGGGATTGAATAGACAGTTTACAAATCAAAGAAAATTTTGGGAGTCCACACCAATAAAATCAAGGGCGACTCAATATGAGGATTTGACAATAAACTAATATGAACTATATTTTTTTTTGAGAGAGATTAAAAATGTATACCACGAATTGTTTTGAGACCGAATATACAGAACAAATAAAAGTAAAAGACATAAAATGGATGACAGCCTCATCCAAAAAAGCAGCCAAAACAATTAACGACAAGAACAAAGAAAAACAACGAAAAAAGAACGGATAAACCAACATAAGAGAGACCCTAAGAAGAACCACAAAAAAAAAAACCTAAGCAGAATAAGATAACCATGAACAAAAAACAAATATAGACTAAACTAACAGTCAATAAATAAACACCAGCAAAACAGGCCACCATAAGCCCAAACAGCTGACACGTGCCCGCCCCCCATCGCTGCAACGTGGCAACTATTCCCCATGCATCCAAGTCGGCTCCAAAAACGCCACTATCGCAAGCCATCTCACCGCTGCTGATCCCCGGAGAAAAACAAGAACAAAACCGAACTCCTGCACAACCACCAACTGACCACCAAACCTAACGGAAGAACCAGCCATGACCACTGAAAAATACCGTCAACAGCAACCGAGGCCCCTTATCTTCAAAAGCTCCGGCAACCGATGTCCCTAAAAAACGCCGACTAGATCCAATCAGCTACCCGTAAACCTAACCCCAACAGCAACTTGCAAGACTTTTTTAGGGAAGGGGGAATCAACTGGGGGGGGGGGGGGGACAAACCCTAGATGAACAAAACCTAACCCTGGACTCACCATCCTAACACCAACCTGTGACAACGCATCTAATTACAAAATCGACGGCAAAAACCCAACTTCCAAAACCCACCACTACCCAATGGCAGAGCCCCCCAAAGATCCAACAGCTTACCCTTAGCAACTCTTTCAACCTAGCTCCAACGCCGAAAACCATAGATTTGCAGTCTGATCGAGTGTGACCGTCACAGTTCCGGTGGCCATCTAGCCCCCCAGAGCCAACAAAGATCCCCCACGAACCTAACTAGACAAAAGACTAAAGTTACAACATCACCACACGTCGGAGAAACCAGCGATGGTGATGGAAATCGGAGTAGGAGAGAGAGAGGTGTGGGGAAGGGCAATCGTTATTTTCACCTCTCTCGCGGAGAGGAAATTTTGGTGTGGTCAGATCGTCGTAAGTGGTTGATGTTTTGGTAGCACTAATATGAAGTAGTTATTTCAACTGAAGATAGCATTCAAATTTCCTTTTGACATCCTTCATATCGTGAGTTCCTTTAACACATATCAAATCATGGATTCCATACAAATAATTTTCAAATGCCTTGCCAAAATGTTTCTCTGAATAGTGTTTTAAAGTTAACTTATGTTGAATTAAACTCTTTTCTTGGCTTGATTTTTGTGTCCCATACCTAGGAGGAAAAGTTGAATTGTGGGTCTTGTTCGACGGGATGATACGTTGACATACAGTACTGTTACTCGTGATTCGCCCATGCGTCCACAATAATATGTATCTCGAATGGAGGATTGTGGACCCTAAACAGGGAGGCTTGTACTCTGACTGAATAAAATTTATCCCACGTAGAGTAGGAATTGTAAGCCCTAGTCAGGAAGGATTGTACGCTAACCGCAGCATACCAAAATTATGATAAACTGTGATAATTATTAGTGAGCCTTCTTGATTGTTATACTCAATTTCGGAGAATCTTGAATGAATTGCTTCATAACGTACTTATATGTGTAGTATCTCTTCTAAACATGAAACATGTTTGGGTGACGGGAAAGAAGAAGACGAAAAAATTGACAAAAAAATTATCCGATATCAACACAATGGCTACCCTTGGGAAGCTAATCAAAGAGGAAGACTGAGATGAACCCTATGTGCAATGTCCGACCATTGCACAATAGATTGCTCGCCAGTTCTCTTGACGTCGAGCGATATAATAGAATCAACACTTAGTCGTATAGAAATATGGCTCACACTTGCCGTAATTTTCAAGTTCAGTAATTGAAAACTATCACTTCTGGTACTCCGTATGAACAAAAAAGTCACTGCATTTTCCTGTATGTTTTGTGTGTCCGCGTCTTTTTTCATGTGACTCCGCGATAAAATTTAACCCAATTGGTACTGCAAGCTACATTGTACTTCTGCTTTTCTTCTTTCCAGACTCATCTTTAAAGGTTTGTCTTTGGTTTACTGAATGCAATCCGCCTCGTCACTGACCGCATGGTCACGAATTCTTCTGCAGCCGAGGGGTGTATCCCCACCTGTAAGACAAATTGAGCTACTATTAGCAAGAATGCCACGCACACTGAAAACAAGCATGTATCATAGAACAAATTAGATTGCTAGGAATCATGCACCTACGAGGCAGATAGGTCCTGGAAGCTGTTTTTATACAGTGTTAGTTCAATACACCACTTAAAAAAATTTCCTCCGCTGTCTTCGACTTACAAGTCACTCCTATTTAAACTAGTATTAAAGTCGGAGTGGGAAGGGAGAGGAAGAAGCGAGAAGGGGGACTTTTTCCAGACTAACGTTTTTAAGGCTGGACCGGACTGGACCGCTCGAAAACAAAAAACTGGGAGCTGGTTTGGCCCCTGAATTCATTTTTGTTCAACAGCAGGTAAACACCAGTCAATCTGGCGGCTTAACAGTTCAACTAGAGAACCATGTACCGGTTCTGATGAGTGCAGCAATTCAGCGCCAACTATAGAATCCCCAGTAAGTTGCGGATTTCGGTACAGTTTCAGCTTGACTTTTGTCTTTCTCATCTAAAACTCCGCACAATACGGCCTAGGAAGAGCTGAAAGTTGCTGGCCAGGATCTCGGCCTCCGGTGAACAAATCACAGTGCCGACGTTAAAGACCATCTTCTTCTACAATCTTCTGGGTGAATCACTTCTATTGCAGGCTTGCTGCAATCAAGTGACGCAGCCATTGAACGCAAGATAACCTTCCTCGAAGCTCAAATTCAATGTAAAACAATGTTCAACCCACTACATCTTGAATATAATAGATAATGTCTAGGATCCTAGACAAGCATGAGCTATGAAGCTATGTTACTAAAACATACCATGGTAGCGCGGAACATGAAAAGTGACTATCATAATGAAATTTCAGGTTCTGAAGAGGGAAGTTCAGCTTACCGTGCTGTCAAATTGTGCCTTGGTTGCTCCACACTTGAGCGCAACAGCAATGCCCTGTGGACAAAAACCCATATAAATAACAAAAGTAGCATTTAAAAATTACAAACTATATAAACAAGGTGCTGGATGAGATATTCGCTGAAAAGGTTCCTAGATAATGCACGCTTGAAAAGACGCAATAGTACCAACATGCTATAATTCTGTTTAATACTCCCCATTAAATGCACACCATCTTAGTATCATAGGCCATGATTCAGCCCTTCAATTGATTCATATAAGCTTTAGAGTTCTCGTCCAACATCGAGCACTTAAATTTTTACAAAGTAACATTACCAGAACTCTTCCAAGGTATGGCTACCCATTACAAGATAAGCTACTTCAGCTCCTAGGAAAGTAAAACTGAAATAGGACTTTATGCTCTACCATGAGATTAAAATAGGATTTTTACTTATCTAGAACTTGGAAAAGGAAACACATGCATATGCAAGTTCTAAAAATGCAAAAAAAAAGAAAAAGGGGGAGTGCAAGGAGAAATATATCCAAGAGAGCCCTAGTTCTTTTCAAAACAAACCTTCCATCAATAAATATCGTGCTGTGCCCTGTAAGATATTAAGTCTCGACCAACAAAACTAAATGTGCACTTAAGTCAATGATTTAAGTGTCTAAAACACAAAGAACTGATGGAAATAGTAACTTCCACGTGATAGATGAGCACAAGGTGTACCAAAAGCTACAATTAGAACAACTGACGGAAAAGAGAATAGACTTAAGATGAAAGGGATGATCATGGAATGCACCTTGACGCTAGAACGAAACAGATCCAAGCCAAAAAAAAAAAAAAGAACGTTTGATATTTAACAGAACTGCATATTAAAGCTTCACTCAATAAAAGAAATTTGAAGATAATGACGCTTGGTGGGGAATCAAACAAAGCTTATTAACAGTCCCAAGTTTCCATTATAGTTTTACAAGAGGGTGAATATTAGATAAAAAGACCGACCACATCAAAACCCTGCATTTACACAGAGACAGCTAATATGGCCCAGACACAGACAAATGGAAGTCAGGAATTAAGTTCAATTAGAGCCATAAATCCACCCCAATTCCAGCCTTAGCATGCTATCAACAGCCCAAAACTATGACCATGATCACATCATAAGACACATGCAAACTAGAGTAGCTGCATTTAGCATAATATGATGAGATGAAAATACCTGCATAATCTCTGCTGCATCCGGCCCGCACATGGATGCTCCAAGAACTTTATCCGTCTCAGCATCAACAATAAGCTTCATAAGTGTCTTCTCTTGTCGTCTATGGAAATAATAAAATGTTAAAAAGTATGTTCATACAAAAATTGCTTCGAAAGCATTACAAAGAATAAAAAAGTCGCTGATGTTACTTCAGGCAAGCACATGAAAAGTAAGCTCCATATAAACAGCATAGTAATCCAAAACTATGATTAGTTATTCACTCAAATTGCAAATATTATTTTACTCATCATAACCAGCTTAGCAAGTTACACCCCACTAATTAAGGCATTTTATCCAAAACCATATCAAGCATAGATGCTTCAAGCTATCCTGTAGTGCAAGTGCTGAACCAAGGCAAATCCTCACATCAAGAAGTTCTCAATCTTGACCAGTACAATGCATAAAAACTACAAGACAACATACCCGGAAATGGTATTCTTCATTGGATTAAATCCAGAGGTGAATACCAAAATATCACCCTTTGCTTGCTCTATAGCCTGTTCTTCACTAAGTCCAACTACAGATAGAGGCGGTATGCTGTGAAGCAACAAAACAGTGAATCTTTTAAGAACATACCGAAACAGAAAACCATAGCGATGTGCTACATATCTACAACCTTTGCTATCCTCAGCTCATTAGTAGAACCACAATAGACGATTGTGATAATGGCATTCTTTACATCACAACACAGTGGAACACCATCACTATCACCAACACCAGCCCAGCCCATCCCAACCCCCTTGCGCCCTAGTCTAAAAGCAACCTTTGTTCCATGCACTAAATATAATTGAACATAACAGAAAGTGACCTTCATGTCTGAGACGAAATATATAATGTATGTACACACGTAACACAAAAACAAGTGTGCCAACACCAGACAATGAAATTTATTAGATGATAAAGAAGAAGAAGCTACAATTGTCTCCTCAATGTCAAAACTTGATGCACGTAGGAGAGGAGCAGGAAAAAACTCTTAATCCAATCTTGCATCCTTGATTGAAAAATAACTGATTTATCAATTTCAACTGAGATTAACAAACTGATGCACTTAGGTGACCTACATGTCTGACACAA
Source organism: Escallonia herrerae (assembly GCA_033070095.1). NCBI lineage: Eukaryota > Viridiplantae > Streptophyta > Magnoliopsida > Escalloniales > Escalloniaceae > Escallonia > Escallonia herrerae. The sequence goes on along the minus strand of JAVXUP010000437.1, from coordinate 263,047 downwards.
AATATATAATGTATATACACACGTAACACAAAAACAAGTGTGCCAACACCAGACACAATGAAATTTATTAGATGAAATAGAGAAGAAGAAGCTACAATTGTCTCCTCAATGTCAAAAATTGATGCACGTAGGAGAGGAGCAGGAAAAAACTCTTAACCCAATTTTGCATCTTCGATTGAAAATAACAAACTGATTTATCAATTTCGACTGAGATTAACAAACTGATGCACTTAGGTGACCTACATGTCTGAGACGAAATATATAATGTATATACACACGTAACACAAAAACAAGTGTGCCAACACCAGACACAATGAAATTTATTAGATGAAATAAAGAAGAAGAAGCTACAATTGTCTCCTCAATGTCAAAAATTGATGCACATAGGAGAGGAGCAGGAAAAAACTCTTGATCCAATTTTGCATCTTCGATTGAAAATAACAAGCTGATTTATCAATTTCGACTGAGATTAACTTGTCAATCACTTAGAATAGAACCGCAAAAATCATCCAGTTGAAGCAAAACATCACTTACTTAAGATACATTCCATCATTTACTCAAAAGCAACCCCAAATGGAGGCGCCTGAAATGCTTCCAGGTGGTGAGATGAACTGTCCAATCACTTACAGTGGAATTGCGAATATCATCAACTTGAAGGAAAACACCACTAAGTTAAGACACGTTCCACCATTTACTCAAAAGATTCCAGCGATGGTAGGATAATCTTTTTAAAGCAACCCCAGACGGAAGTGCCTGACATGTTTTCCAGTTGGTGTTGGCCCATTGTAATTTTGTGACTCCAAAAATATAGGCGATAAATGAATATTAAATGTAATTTATGAGATAGAAAAAAGGACTGGAAAATACATCACACTCACCTTTTCTAATCGATCCCCGAAAAGAACAATGGAAAAAAAGAACGGGTAGTTGCAAGAAAAAAGAGAGCAATAATCTCCGTCACTGTGATCATTTTAAACCACATTTGCTCAAAAGTAAGCATACGATATGGAAGGGGAAAGAATGGTGTTGAAAAATCAATATTCATTCATTTACTTTGGGTAAGCTTCTTGGCCAGAAGCCAATGACTTCATTAGCGGAATGGTCGTAAAGTTGATAATATCAAGTTATCACCGCGTGTATTCAGAACAAGAGAATCAAATTGCAATCTAATTTAAATGTTTCTCAAAACCCGACCCACTCCTAACCATCCCGCACGGGATCTAGAGAAGTCACGACAACTCATAGCTCATATCCCTCATAGGTCCTAGGTCATAGTCACAAAAGCGTTTATGAACAACTAGCATACCCACCAAGATCACATAGAAAACAAGTGCATATGATTTTAGAAGCTCCACCATATACAACATAAAAGCAAATTCAAACTGGCCCACAGTGGGAGAAACTAGTACCAGAACACAGCACAAGGTATATTGCTGTAATCAGGTTTGCTAAGCTGTCCACCGAACACTGTTTTCTGTACAATGAACGATATAAACCTCAGTGAAAATGAAGATATTGTACTTTGCTAGCTTTACAAGAATAAATGAACTATTAGAAAAGTATGCGAATTCAATGGTGATACATACCGCAAATAAGGTACCTTCCATCAAAGCTACCGGAGTAAGGTTCATTCTATTGGTAACATCACCAATGGCCCATATGCTAGGTATGTTGGTGCGAGAGTACTCATCTACCTGAAAAGGGGGTAGGACATCAAAGATTAATTAAAATTGAGATGGCACACAATTTGTTCACACAATCCTGAGCAAAGCCAATGTAAAGCATATGCTTCTATTTTAGTTACGGATGAGCTTACATGTGTATGATATAGTGCTAGTAAATTTGAGTAAGACCAGGACTAAACACTAGGTTACATTTTGTAAAATTACCACGTGTTTTAGAAGTGTTTGATATAGATAAAATACACTTGATTGTTATTATCAAGGAAGTAAACGCAAGTTAGTAGTGGTCTTAGGGCATAATAGTAATGTTCTAACTTCTATGTGTTCTGCTATCTTATCTTAGTGATTGAGAAGATTATCAGAGGTGTATTAAATGGAGATTACATAAAAATCACCCAGGATTTCAAGTCAAATTCTGGAGACAAGCTTGAAAGTTGGAACAATGGACAGACAAAAATCACCATGTGCCAACTCAATCACTGACTAACATTTATATAACCTAATTCTAGCTCATCTCTTGACCAATCTAATTTTTCCTACAACCTTATTTTCCTTCCTCTCATTTGGAAACATTACAAGGCAAAATTACCATCAAGAACAAAAGATATAAGAAGAGCTAAACTAGTAACCTTGACAGCTCCTGTCCTGTCAAGCTCAACACCAACAGCTTCCAAATTCAACCTCTTTGTGTTAGGGATCCGACCTGCAACAATGGAGAACACTGTTACTAGTCCCATAAAGAGAAACAGCAAGGAAGAATGCCCAAATCCTCTTCTCTCCAGATATCAGAAATGTTGTACATGCAAATTAAGATTATCATATTCTGAATTCGCAAGGTTCCACAGTATGCAGTACAGAAAAATGGTTCGAATGAACAACCATAAAGCAAATGCAAACAGGTCAATTGCAACTTTCGCTGCACTATCAAACAATAGGGCCAGCTGAACTTTCCTACTCATCGAGAGGAATGTTTCTCCTCAAGGCTTTATAGTTCAAACAAATTTTGGATGTCTGACGTTGGACCTCGAAATCCCCTCATTCTACTACGCATATGAACTATGGTTCACAACTCACTACCTTCGTGCAGATTGATATGAAATAACGTGAAATGAGCAGTACGTACATCAGATACCTTATTGAATGAAAGGACAACAACAAGGTTTCATCATCGTCATCTAAGCCGCTGTCCCAAACTAGTTGGGGTCGGCTATTACAAGCACTTCCATGCTGACAATATTAAAAGATAGAATTTAAAAAGGGTGAAGAATTCAAGACAGAAACTTGCCCATGATATTCTTCAGCTTCATGGGCATAAGCCCCAGAACGCCATAGTAGACTAAAGTACCAGTATCTCAGTAACTCAAAGTTTGCAAGCTAATGCAGCATGCTTGATAAAGACTCGCGAACAGACAGAGAAGAATCAAGTATTCTCTGAGTGATACCACAAATGGCATTCTATATTAGTCATAATTCCATGACTACACTAAAACCAAATATTTAGTAGATTTTCAACATACATTCAAGTTAAGAAATCACACTTAAGCCTGTACCGGTCTTATCAAGTAGATGGGACGGTCATTTTCCACAAAAAATGCATTTTCAACAAGACCATATTCTACAACAAATACTTTATTATCATTTGATCCAATGCAAATAATAGGAACACAATCCTTCGTAAAAGCACAAAGAAATAGACACATATTAATTATTCAGACTTGCTGGACTAGTAATTACCAGTGGCAAAGAGTACAGCATCTACCACCAATTCTTCACCATGGTCCGTTCGAACTGTTATGCCATCTTCTGTTTTAACCAGCTGTACAATTATGTTTTATGGTAATTAGGATGTCATACAAGAATGAATAGGAAAAGAACCACTAAATTAACAGCGAGATGGAAACCGATCTTAAGTCATGCAGAGTGAAGTAACATAACTCAAAGTTAAAAAAAAAAAATACCTCTGACAAGGTTGTCTGCGGGTGCAAATTAACTTTCCTTCCTTCCAGATTTCTCGCAACTACGGCCCTCATTTCATCATCAAAACCTCTGCAGTAGCGGACGGTATCAACAACACTAATGCATTTATGCAATTGTCTAGGGGCTGTTTGATAAAACTGAAGTTTAAGTACTGAAAAAGTTAAGCTCTGAATTTGTAAAACTAAAAACTTTAAGCGACTAGATTTTTATTGAAAAATAAGTTAACATGTTTGGTAAACCAAAAACAAAAGTCTGAATTATTCCATTTACAACTTTATACAATTTACCAGGATTATGCATTTATTTATGTACTTTATAACTTCGTTTTTTGGCCAAAATCTTGTTGTTGGTGGTGGTGGCGATGGAGACTATAATAGTGGTGGTGGCGGCAAAAATGTTTAAATGGGGGCGATAGTGGTGCGTGAAGAAATGGTGTTGGTAATTGTGGTCGTAGAGATTGGCAGTGACATGACGGTCATGGCAATGGTTGTAGTGTGGTGGATATTTAGATGGTTTTGGCGGACGAGGACGTGTTGATGGCGGCGATGGTGTGATGGATGGCGGTGTCCTTATGGTGGTAGTGGTGGCGGCGGCGACGATCGTGGAAATTGTGGTGGTGGCTGTAGTGTGGTGGAGGCGATGTTGCCAGCAATTAATTGAGGCGGCATCATGGTGGCAATTTAGGTAAAATTATGTAAGTCCACACCGACTTAAAATTTTAGTCTATTTTGGATAGGAATTAACTTTTTAAGTGATACAACGTTAAGTATTATCAAACGCACTTGATTGAAAATCATTGAAAACTTTAAGTGCTTAATTGCGTTATCAAACACACCGTAAGGTTTAGTAGCAGGATTCTACAATTCTAGCCACACACCCAAGGAACCTCCTCTCAAACCTTGCACCCGTCCCGGTCCCACCAAAAGCTACTATAAATGACGCTCCAGCTAACCAAGGAACCTCCCTCCAAACCTCGCACCCACTCCCGGTCCCACCAAAAGCTACTATTGATGACGCTCCGCTCCAGAACCTCCTACTCACTGGCACTCCCACCCACGCTCTGTGCAACTAAGGTCTGAGGTAGTAATAATGTAGAATGGGCAATACATCGTCTTCCATAATGTTCTTTCTCGTTATTATGGAACTAATAGTAGGAAGCATTTAGCAGAACAGTAGGCTGGAAGCATATAATCATCAACAAGTATCCTTCCAGCTTACACGTATATCTTGCATTCATGCTCATGTTCCAAAACTGTTGGATTTCAGATACTTGCACTTTTCTAGCTTTGTTGGTTATGAATGCTCTACATTCAGAAAGAATCGAAAAATGAATCTATCTTGTATTTAACTGCGCAGTGACGACTATCAAGTTTCTGCTTCCTTATTTTACAAATCATCCTCTAATTGGGCGGCGATTCGTATACTACAAATGCATGTCCTTACAACATTTTACAAGCTAAATTTGATAAAGTATGATAGCTCTACTACACATGTAGGTATAAAACAATGCATCCTTACTAAAGTCCCCAAGAAGCAAGAATAGTACACCACACTACATGACATAAAACTTATGTTACATGGACTCGGTATGAGTGTCTGAGTCGGATATGTGCCCAAGGGTCAGATTCGTCTAAATTTTAAATCCAAGACACCAGGACACGGCAGATTATCATATCTATTGTTACTTTTAGTTAGTTCTTTGTTAACATGGTGTTTCACATGGTCATGCACATTGTTTTACTTCAAAACTTATATCATCTCAAAGCAATCACAATCTAAAAGAAACCCTAGAAGATAGTGCTCTAAGTGGCATATCCTAGGATATGTATCGGATGCATATCCTACACCCATGTCCAAGTGTCGAGTGTCCAACACTGGTACTTCACGCATATTGGAGGGTCCACGTAGCATAGCATAAAACAATATCTACATGTTAGGGCTGAAACAAAGGAAACTCGTCAACAGGAGTGCTTTGCTGAAAATTTGGAAGGTGAAAACATCACTGGAATGAAAACTTTTATAACCTTAACGGAAGTTCCTTTCTGAAACACAGATCTACAGTAGAACCCATCCCACGCCATATTGAAGCAAACTCAACAGCAATGTACCTAAAAAGACAAGAGAAACATGTCATTTAAAGTCCCAAGCATGCTTTGCAGAACTAATGGAAGTAAGAGGTCAGGAGATAAACACACCCTCCGCCAAGAATCACAACACGCTTAGGTAATTCATCCAAACTTAAAGCCTCATCAGATGTTATAGCCAATTCCTGTTGTGCCAAACCGAATAATGAAGAAAAGAGAGAAGAAACAATTCAGATCAAAATAAAATACAGGAATCATAAGGTCTTCAGCAGAAGATAGAACGGAAAAATCACTATAGTGTAACAAAGATGTCAAGCAAAAACAGAAAGGGGTGTCGGCTAGAGGAAGAAGAATACTGCTAAGATAACTAAGCTAGGATGATAGAAAAGGGTTAATGGAAATGAAGCCATCGACTCCAAATTAAACTTTAATTCACGAACGTAGGCACTGCTGACTGCATTTTCTTAATAATTAAGCAAAAAGAGTTTGCAGTTCCAGGAGAACAGAAGGCTTTTACAAGATCAAACTCCATGTGTCATGCATCAATGTGAAAAGAATAATGTAAGAATTACTATCATCACCTTTTTATCAGCTCATTAAAAAATTGCAATAATTACCTGCCCTGGGATATCTGGACGTTGAGCCCTACTGCCAGTTGCTACTAATATATGCTTTGCAGAGTAGCATAATTTAGTCCCATCTAATTGTGTCACTTCTACTTCATTCGAACCAACTACCTTTCCTTCTCCTTCAAACAGCTTAACGCCCGCATTCGAGAGTAACCGCTTGTAGATTCCAGTCAATCTCACTATTTCCTCTGTCTGCAATTTCGTAGAAGGTTTGGCCATGGAAAAACACAACAAAATGTACTCACGGGAAATGAGAAAACAAGATAATGAAAAACGAAGAAGTGTTAAGCTTTTAGAGCAGAAAATATTGCGGCACAACTCAAGTCATTATGGAAAATAACATGGTCACAAAGCACAGCAAGACAGAAGCAAGACAAACTGAAGCACAGATTATCAGCCATTGCACTTCATGGTCTTAGGGCCATATTTTTCAAAAGGCCCGAACTGTATTGACTATTTTCATTTTCCCTTCCAAAGCAAGTTGCAAAAATTTTACATGACCTTTATTTTCTTAAGTGGACAGACCAAAACGCACAAATGTGGTGCACTTGGCAACTGCTCTTTACCTAGCTCTTAACTAGAGTAGTTAAAGCTTAAACCGCATCTCAAGTTGATGCTGTTTTAGAAAGGTGACGACATTGTCGTGAGAACAGAATCGGAGCCTGTCACGTGCACATAAACAACCTATAACTCTTCATACCAACCTTCTTATGCAACAGCTTTTTCCAATTGAAATCGATCTTCTCATTCAGCTCCCATCCATAACTCCGGGCATCCTGCATTCGAACAGGAAAGATGCACCGACACTATTACGTAGATCATTCACATGGTGAAAAGAAAGAACAACAGAGAATGCATAAACTTCAATTCGAATTGTAAGAAAATTTATAAAGGATAATAAATCTAACTGCGAAACTTTCTCACACATTTTCCTGAATAACTACGTGCAATGTAAACACTAAAAACTAGCATTGAATAGAAAAGGCCACAACCTTGAGGGCCTCCAGAGACACGGATAAAAGTCAACCCTTTAATAATTGACAACTGTAGGAGGTGAAAAAAGTTACTGGATATTAGAGGTAATTTATTACAAGTTTGCAAATGTACTTTGATTTACCAGAATTTAATCCTTCATGCACATGTACGAAATAAGAAATAAGACAACCATACATTTTCATCTTTGCAGCCTATGGAGTAAAGTAACAAATTGGATTCAACAAAATGACATAACAACCTACTAACATACTCTTAAATAGTTCTATTCAAAGCGCTTTTCTTCCTGGTGAACCGCAATGACCCCCTTAAAAGGCATATTTTTACAAAATTTTATTTTGATCTTAATTATGAATTACTAGAGGTTATTTTTTTTACGCCCTGGAACAAATTTGAAACTCCAAGAATTATGAATCATAATACCAAAAACAGGTATTAACAAAAGTAGCTGTGCAATTTAGATTAGCATCACATCCTTCCCTTGGGTAGCTATAGATTAATTCCACTATCCTTCTCCCTTTATTGTTTATTTTGCATAGAGATACTGAGCTGCAACTTCGGGAACAGTTTCGCAAGTCAAAATTATGTGCAGCAGTTGTTTTCATTCATCTGTAGATCTCTAAACCATGACAATTACCTACCACTCTTGTCGGTATATGACCACGATGGAGGGTAATGGCTTAAAAGATTGTTCGCAATTCTAAAAATAGAATCAATGTTTTCCGTATAAAGACTATATGTACGGGATATAAAGACCAAAGCGACATATCACCCCATGAAAATTTGCTATCTTGCATTAAAACTGAACTTCAGTGACCTCGTGCTCATTTGAATTAAGCTCATGGTAATCCATAAATTCCATGGACCTTATTTGACTTTAGCTAACGACTCACTGGGGAACTCTATAAATAGAAGCTCGATTGTTCACTTAAACAATAGAAATGGGTATCGAGTAAAAATGATGTAAATCATAAGCTAACCTCGAGTTCAGGCCCAAAGGATGCCCCATACACCAAAATCTTTTTAGGAACACATCCACGAATAACACACCTGCACCGTATGAGAAACAATTACAGTTATATAAAACCTTCCTTAGAAGCTATATTCATGGACTCGGTAAGAGTGCCGTGGTCGGATACGTGTCCAACGTAATTTCTGAAACCCAAGACACGAGGACATGGTAAAAATTTCTACAAGTACTATCTTATTTTCAAGTATCCCCAATGGTTTATCACATGACAATCATTGTTCAAATTGAAAACTTTTCATCTTAAAGCAATATTGAATCAAAAAAAAACATGCAAGGTATTCTTAGTGGCATATCCTATGAGTACTGTCAAGCACATATCCCATACCCATGTCTGAATGTCGGGTGTCCGACACAGGCACTTCATGTCCGGATGTCAGGTGTCCGACCCCAGCTACAGACCCAACTACGCGTCGGCCTTTCGACAAGTCACCCCGTGCAAGAGTCAAAGCAATTATTTGTCCCGGCTACGAGAACCACAAGCTGGGAAGTTACATTAACTAATCCTCAGGACTGCTGGAATATGTTAGATCAAACTTCTTAAACTCAAGTCCATGCCTCAAGTTTCCTAGACGACATCCACACACTATCCTACCCTAAAAGGCAACTTAATTTGCTTCAGGAGATACACCCTACCGATACAAATTGAAACTTAGGGGTGTAACAATAGTAACACTTTTGCCAAAAACTAACAAACCAGGCACAAAATAGCCCTGCTCTCCTAAAAACAATAACAGCAACGACCGGTTCAACCCCTTTATCCAGATAAGGAAAGGCTCATATCAAAAACCACCACCTGTTACCAGTAGCTACATCTTCCTTTCTGTTTAAGTAACAAGAAACAATGTGTGACAAGATTACATCTCTTTGATGCCTGCTTTAACGAGGACCACTCTAAAAAAAGCTGACCTAATGCACGAGCCTCTCGGCACTGTGGGTCTGGGGAGGGTTGATGTATGTCATACTCAGCCTTATCCTACATTTATAGAGAGGCTGTTTTGGCTTTCAGGCTTAAGATGCAGGTTGTACCAGCCAACACATTACACATTTGGTGATGCACCTGGGCCAAACTTTTAAGTTTCACAATCAGATTAAGTACGATTGGCAAAACAATTCTAGAAAGTTCGAACCGTAGCGAAAGAGAGAAGGAAAAAAAGCAGATTTAAATGCCAATAATGTTATTTGGCACTTCAGATCAGTTAACTATCAGCTACAGGTTAAAAGTGTGACTAAAGCCACGCCTTTGAAGCTATCTTTCAATCAAAACAAGGAAACCAACAAACATCAGTAGGAACGTTGTACAACTAATGGAAAGAGGTATGAACTTGTAGAGGCAACAAATAAATGATACTTAAAACAATACTTTTGACAAACTTACGTCCCTCCAACTCCTCCTAAGACTTCTGAGCTGATCGGATGAAACGGAAGCTCGCAAATGCCAACCTGGACACAGTTTCAAAAATCATTATAAACTTATCAATGTATGAAATCATACATCAAGTTATAGGAAAGAAACTATGTTAATGAATACCCTTTCCGGATATACCATCAACATAATCATTATGCTTAGGCTACTATGTAAAGCAGCAGTTCCACAAGTAAATTACTTCGAAAGCGTGAAGAATTAGGTTTGGTCAGAACCAAACACCAACTATTACAAGCACAGCCCAACCTAACAACCACCACAAACTTGTAGAAGCTGGAAGACAATATTGATTGTGCTTTTAGTATATTTATGTCATTTTTAGGGCACAGAGAATCTCTATGAATTCCGTAAAGCATAATGTAGGCATACGACCAATACCTTGTTGGTTTTATCCATTAGAACAGTAACATACCTACTTGAGGAGTGATAAGCATTTGCAGAGTATCTCAGTAGGGAACGCAATAGCAACCCCATTTCAGTGGATTGGTCAACTTGTAGGATAGATTTAAAAATGTAAACATTGAATTCAAGTAAGGATGATAGATTAATAAAGTTAATATTTACATGTATTAAATCTATTTTAGGAATTCACAGAAACTCAAAAGGGGGGACAAATCCAATAAAATGGAGGGAGTAAACAATTAATCCATATGCACCCTTCTTTCCCTTAGATTTTCCCATTGGACTTAACTCGTTGCTCTAACCCCAGCTTGACTTGCCCCAAAAGATACTTATTTAATCCGTGATTGCTAGATGAGTTCACAAAGTGTCGAAGGGGAAAATACAAGGGAACTGACATTGCACGAACGGATATGTGATGAAAGTGTGCGCGGAAGCACGTCGTTTAGTATACAACAATCCTTCTAGTTAGTTAGTGTGTTTGTGTGTGCGTGAAGCTTTTATGGAGGCGCGGTTTAGATGTGGAGTTATACCTTCGCGCCATACTGAGCGGAAAACCTGGATGCACGAACCCCACCGCTGCCGGCACCGATCACGAACAAATCAAAGTCATACTGCACCTCTTCTTCATTGTTACTGATATTGTTATTAGCCTCCCCATCAATTAGCATCTTTCTCGACATGATTAATGTTTGGCTAAAACTGAAGTCCGCAACAAAAACCCAGATAGCAGATTTAGCAGAACACAAAGCAAAAGCACAGAAAACCGGAAAATGAATCGGTTTTACCTTTGTTGTTGCGTGGAATTGAACTGCGGCTTGGTATTTCTATTTAATAGGGTCAGAGCATGAAAGGAGGGCTGGCAAAGAGCACGGCTGAAGATTAAACGGGCCACGACAGAGCTTGAATGGGGTGGGACATAGCGTATAAAATATGGTTTTGTGAATCAGAGAGAGGGTGGCATGGTAGGGTTGAAGAGAAAGACTTTGAAAAGTGAAAATGGTCTGCCCACATTTGTTTCATAGTAAAGATACGATCTATAACCGGTATTGACAATTTAAACTAAGTTATTAATACTATATGTCCGTCTATCTATCTTGCATGGAGGGACAGATCTATTTTTTTTTTCAATTGAACTTTTTCGTCCACTACATTATGTAATGGATGATAATTTTAACTAAAGTCTCTTAGAGGGATTTACTGAGTCGAAGGGATTCACGGGTATCGTTCGCTACATAATGTAGCGGATGATGAAAGTTTACTTAAAAACAAATATAGCTCGTTCATTCAGGCTGAATGAACGACCATATCACGCTGACAACTTAGTTTAAGTTGTCAGCGCTATCAATTGATCAACTCCCTTTATAATATAAAGTTTACCCTTTTATAAATTATATATTAAGTAAATATTTAATAAATTTTAAATTTGTGAAATCAAATGTGTCTTTACTTCTTAAAATTGTTTCCCTTTTTAGAAATTTTCTTAGAATGTCAAGCGTCATAATTTTAATTTTAAATAGATAGTTATGTTACACCAAAAAGGACGTTACATCAAAAGAAGTGTTCCCTTTATACGTAGTACTAGTCACGTGCAAAAATAAAACTAATATTATGAATTGTAAGAAAAATAAAGCATGATGTATAAGTGTCTATTATCACTTTTGGTAGAATAAATTTTAAAATGAAAACCAAACATGTCAAAATAGTTATTTAAACTTTTGTTTCGTGACATTTTTTCAAAAAATATATATATAATGTCAAGTATCAAAATTGTAGATAGGTGGTCACGTAATTCCATATCAAAAGAGGTGTTGAACCAAAAAGTTTATTACCTATATATATATATATATATATATATATATATATATATATATATATATATAGTAGTATAGATTTGAGCCTAGTTTTAGCCTTTGTGCTTAATTGGCCTTGCTTAGCCTTGACCTGGCATAGGCCTTACACGTTCGAGAGAATTCATGTTCGCAATAAAAAAGTGAAGTTTTCAAATATTAAGGACCTGTACGCTTACGAGATTTTTTTCTGTATTCAATATTCTGTTTTTGGTTTCCAGAATTTAGTATTCAGTTCTAAAATCGTATTGTGTACTTTTACTTTTTTCCGTATCTATTTTTTCAATTTTTTCTGTACGTTTATCATTTTCATTTTCGTTTTTACCAACTTTTTCTTGAATCAATTCATTAATGGACCCCACTATTTTCATTTCTAGGAAGACCCAGTGAAATGGGTGGTCTAGTTTGGTGAGTGTTTGTTGAAACAGGGTGGTAGATATGAGGGAGAAGAGGTGGTGTTCTGATTAGGAGAATACAGTTCGAGAAAAAAGGTGAAAACACCCTTTGGGTGTTTTCAGCTTTTTTGACACTATTTAGAAATTTTATCCAAAACGGAATCGAAAAAACGTAAACGTACACGAAAAAATGCATCTTTTTCATCATCATTACAAAAATAAAAACTGAAAAATGTAAACGTACAGCCCCTAAATTGGAGTATCTAGTCGTATCTTTTATTAATTTGTTAGTGGAAGATGGATAGCAACATAATTTAGAAAGAGGCTACTCCCACCGTATGATATCTTAGTTCGTTCTCTTCTATGTCGCTATAAGTTTGAATAAGCACGTGAAAATAGATATTTATTTTCCATTTACATGTTTGTTTTTTGTTTACAGCTCATATAAGACCTAATACCTCTGGCTTATGTCTGTTGTCAACTTTAATTTGACACCTAATACCTATCATTTTAGATAAATATAAATATATGGTATTCAATTTACTAAGTGACGATTTTTTTTTCCTATTTAAATGTGCAAAAGCAATTCACACCGACATTTCAAACTTTTTAAGAGTGAAGTGACTACCTCCAAGGGGCCGGTTAAACGAAAAGAGGTTTACTTCCTTCTTTGACCTTCTATAGCGGTTGGGCAAGTGTTTCGGCGTCATCCACGTTCAACCCAACATCCAGAGAAATTATTTTCCTCAACGTACCAGGCTAATGTTAGGGGATGCACACTTTACATAGCCCGAAGAAGGGACTTAATATCTGTCAAGCTGATTTGAGAATACCTTTTAGGGTCAAAACCTAAACTAAAAGTGGTTCGCCACCTGAAAATCATTACTCTTTAAGCATCACTAAAATCTAATCCCCACCTGAAGCTAATACTGTTAAGCATCACTGCACTTCACCGATTCAGGGAAGAGAACACCGAAGTGTCATTAGTAAAAAAATTACTTGGCGTGCATAATACGATCTTGAAATTATATTTTGTGATTACATTGTCTGCATGCAGTTCTCTTCGCGTGTTGCCTCTTTTGTGACTAATCATATTTTATGTGCCACTAAGCATCCAGTTCTCTTAGCGTTTAATTTTAATGGCAGTCCGACTACATTGTCTACGTATCATGTTACTTATTTCTCAATCTGATCTACTTGAATAGATGAAGAATAGAGCCGAGAGATCTGTATATAATAACCATATTTTGTAGGAGGGAATAGATAGCTGCAGATGCATGTTGCCTTGAGAAGAGAGTGTGCTTTTTGTCTATCTTCAGCATTGGCTTCTTTTACTTCTCGATCAGGCGATTTTATGCGGCAAAAGTTGTTTGATCATGTACATGCTCTTGTTCCCTTCACTTATTCCTCGGTAGTATTTTGTGGTTTCGATCTACGACTATTTGCTCTGCATTATCTCTTCCTATGGAACGAAGTTGTCATCCCGCTTAGTTGTTTAATTGATTAAGTTTTACTCCCTCTTGAAAACACAAAGTAGAACAGAAAGTAAAAAAAAAAGGAATTAGTTATAAATGAAAGTAGACATTCTTGAAAACACATTAGGCTATAAACTTCCAGCAGACTTGACAATAATGAGTTTATGCATGACAACAACACAAAATTGGATTCTGCTGTCCAGGGGAAAAAGGAGCACTGCATTTTGGACCAGCTTGAGCAGTGGTCCAAGCTCCTCCACCCAGAGAGATGTCTGTAAACCTAAACGAAAAGTGCACGGAATCATCTTCTCCTTTTCAAGTACACATCACTCTCCATGGCCAACTTGGACTTTCAAGACCAAAAGTGAGACACGCTTGTTGATCTACGTTATTAGTGTCCGAAACTTGAAATTCAATGTTGAGGCCTAATGTTTAGTAGCCTCCTTAGCCTTTTCGAATCTTTATACATATTGATGCTGATTTACAACCACCCTTTCCCGTTTGTTTGTTATTCAGAGTCTTTCACTCGTATATTTATGCTCTGATTTAAACATCGGAGGGTTCTTGGCCGAATACCCTGACGTTACTCTAATTTTTCTTGAAGGCTTAACTCTCAGTGGTAGCTATAATTTAACCTTTTAGCATCAACGGTTAAACGATTTTTGGATCGTTGAAACGAAGGCCCCGAGGTTTTTATAAGATGCCTTACATTTATTGGTCGTTTAATTCAAAACAGAAAGATAGTTTTTAGTGATGATTGGGATTGGTATAAACTATTATAGGTTAAGATTAAGTAATGGTCTAAAACGTCAGTATTTGGACACATTAGGGTTACAGTGGAATTATTCTAAGTTGGTCCAACTGATTAGTGGATTGTGGACGTGTGGCTTTGTGGCGTGTTCAATTGGATGCTTGCCGCTGGTGAGTAACCGAATTAAACTGTTAGATTAACACTAAAATGATAAAGAGAGTAGAGATGATATATGGGGACCTAATTGGACACCCCGTACGACGTAGCACTTACTTGGGGAAGGCTTAAATGTTTATCGCGACAAATAGGAGATATATCAAATGAAATTATTTCAATTTTTCCTATTCCTAACTTAACGCAAATAGATTTTCTAAACTTAACCTACACACGCACACACACACGCACAAGCCTTAAGATATCAGACCACCGACCGTCGCTTGCCTCCACCAGAGGCCATCTGCCACTGACAGTTGCCATCCACTGTCATCGGCATTTGTTGTCGCCAACTCCGGTAGCTGCAGTCATCGATCGTCGCCACTCTCCACCAACAGTCACTGCCTTCGGCAAATTCTGACTGCCACCGCCAACTGCCTATAGTTACTGCCGTGGACCATTGCCAACAATCATTACCGACATACTCTGCAACTGCCGCTGTGGCATAAAAATTCTGGCAACTGTTCATGGCCGACAATAGGCTATGTCAGTCCCCGACCATTGCCATGTCCCAACTCCGGCGGCCACCTCCGCCCACCTTCACTATCGGAATTAAAAAAATGAACTTTGATAAAATGATGTGAGTAATTTAAAAAAAAAAAGAAAGAAATTAAACAGGTTGACCCATATAGAATCTTGTTGAACGCGGGGGGGGGGGGAGGGGGGTGGGCAAGTTGAATTTAAATTAAATAAGGCGGGGCGGGTTAAACTAACAATGGGACAATATGGGAATAAGGCAACTCGGGATGGGTATATCATCCTTAAACAAAAGTAAGTGGAGGGTTCAGGTCACGATGAGAAAGAGAAGAAAGAAAGGAAGTGGACGCAAATGAGTGGAGAACGAAAACAAAAGAAAGAAATTGAGCCATAAGATAAGCCAGTCAGATGTAGATAAAAACTTGGAAGATCGGAAGGCAACAAAAAAGGTTGATGGTACTAGCAAGGGGGCAGGCCGTATAAGAAGAGGAAAAGAGAGAACATTAATAAAATAGAATTATAAATGTTGAGGTTTTAATTGACTTAATCATGGTGCTTGCAGTCCTAAATACTATTGTCCTAAAAGTCTAAGTGAGATGCTACTCTTGGTTATTGATAAATGCATCCTGTTATTCAACGCTTGTTACTTGATTGGGTGACTTGGGCTTAGGTATTTTGAGGCAATGATGGTATCTCAGTAATTTTTCTTCTACGTGCAATGTATCGTTACTGTTATTGTACAGCTCAGTTAGTGGATCCTAGTGCTGATATCGGACGCTAGATGCTCAAGCAAGTGGTTGCAACACTGGTTTTACACATTGTTCAAGGTACTGAGCAACGATTATGTTGATTAATAGACTAGCGCATTTTGGTTTTAGAATCATTTTGCGTGTTTTATCATGTTGCTATGATTTTTCAACTTATTAGGCCAATAGCTCAACCCCTGTTACTTCCCATTTCTCGTGAATGTTATAACGTGAAATTACAGCATGATTGTTAAGATAGTGAGGATGTGAGCGAAACTTAAACCCAGGATTGTATGGTATAACTATGTTGGAGAATACTAAATAATGTTATTAGTGACATATTAGTTTTTAAGTTTTTACGGTTTTCAAAATTCATTTTAATCCAATCTCATCATATGAAATGATATCGTCAGGATCATAAATTTAGAGGATCTTGTTGACAACATAAGATTGTGGGAGTAATAGCTCTAAGAGGCCGTTTGTGATTGATTCTTAAAAGTAATTTTTGATTCAATCAGAATTAGTTTCTAAAATCAGCTTTAATCCATTTTAAGCATAATAGAATAAAGTTGTTGAAGGTGTTTGGGTAAAAAGGAATTAAAGTAAGTTTAGGGTAGTAAAATTACTATATAGTGTGTTCAAACTGAAATTGAACATTTAATGTCTTTTTAAAAGTAAGGATGTTTTGATAAATCCCTTGGTCAAACCTGATTAAATCTTAATTCAAGGAAATGAGGATTATGAATTTAATCAGTTTTGAACACATTGGAGCAGATTTAATGAGTTTAATTTTTTTTTGTCAAACACTTCAAAATTGATTTAATCTGAATTTAATCAGGTTTGACCAATCTATAATCAATCTCAAACATCCTCTAACAATTCGTAGTTGAATGCTAATCATGCAGCTATTCCTCGCCTCTGAAGGGACGATCTTTGCCAATGTATCAAATAATGTATGCTCAATACTCCATAAACCCATCAACACAACAATATCGTTAGAGATTTTCAAAGAATCTCTATAGTCATCGTTATCACCGTGAAGTGAGCAATAAAACTGTACATTATTGTACACATTTGAGTTATAGCAGACGATATAATTCATGTGGTAATCCAATGTATGAACTAGTCTATCATATGAAGTCACACAACAATAAAAAAAAATTGTTTATGTTTCTGCAAAGCCCTTCTAACAATGATAGTGTGATAATTTGTCTAGGATAAAAACTCGTTTACAACCAGAGCAACCTAAAAATTGGGCAATGTGTCCCGACCCGTTTGTGCTTTGTGGGTTATTTGGGTCGCGATTTAGCTCTAAGTATATAAGTTATCTTATCTTTTTTTAAGGTAGAGAGAGATGGACGGTTTTTAGAAGGTTTGTTGAGAGAGACAGATATCTAAACGTCACTGACAGATATAGTAAAATCGCTACTACCACCGTAAAATAGACTTTTGCCGAACCACATAAATCTTGTATGCCGTAATTTTCTGTTATTATCTTAGGTTCTTTTCTTTATTACTTGGTGCGAAATCTAATATATTATTTCACAGGTAGCTCTTTTACATCACTTTCACAAAGATCCCAAAATTGCTCCTCGACATGATCCTTTCACGGAAAGGTTCCTCCATGACCCTCGACCAATTTCAAGATATCCACTCTCCTAAGTTCCCACAAATTTAAAGATGCATATGTGTGATACATATCATAGTAGTGGCAACCTAACGAACATGCAAATCAATATGACACAGTATAATGCTTTTCCGAGTATTAGATTTCGTGAAGTGTAGAGCTTTTTGGACCACACTCAGAAAGCCGCATGAACATGGTTAAGTCGTTCCTCCCTCGGTCGATTCACGTTTTCCACAGGTCTCAGCTTAGCTTAATGAATATTTTTTTATCACCCTCACACAACACATCAATGTTGCAAGGCTTCTCAACATTTTGAGAGGAAAAGAGAAGTCTTTGTCCCGATACTTAGGTCAATTTAAGTTGGTAATTCCGAAAGTGGCCAAGTTGGATGAATCTATTAACTTCACGACCTTCAGAAGAGATTTACTAAGTATATATAGATCCAAGAGAAGAACAACCATAGAGTACCGCTGATAAGAAAAATCTCACTCCATTGACTATTTCAGTCATACGAGGATAACGAATATGTTGCTATGCCTTAAAACATTCCTAGAGTTTAATTAAGTCGTTGACCATTTATATATGTTTTTAAACAATAAGCACTCAAACTTAGAGCTAAAAAACAAGCAGAGATACTTGGGTTCGGCTCGTGTTCGTGCAATTAAAGCTCGCTCAAGATCAAACATGAGAGAAACAACCAAGCTTGAACAATTTCTGAAGCTCGTTAACCAGTTTCGCTTGGCTACATGAGGAAATAGCTACTTATGGAAAGCTCAACATCATGCTTGTTTATGATTGATTAATAAATAAGCAAATTAAGCTTAAGCATTATTTTAAGCTCGATAGTTTTGGATGAATAAACTTGAGCAATAAAAATTGGCTAAGTTGTATCCATTAACAGCCCTACTTAGTACAACAGAATTAGGATTCTTTTTTTGAGAAAAATTTGCATTTATTATTGATCTTTTAGCACCTTAAACCCTGTAAAACTTTGTTCCACAAGTAACATACCCAAACAATGAAACAGCTTGATCCATGAGTAGTTTTACGAACTAGACAAAAAGTAAAAGAAAATCTTCAATGAGCTGAGCCTTGCAGTGGTCTCAATGCTTTCCGACCACTCGAGTGCTTCCCAATGTTAGATCAAGTGACAAAGTTCCTACATATGTAGGCCATATATATCCTCTGTTCCGTTCAATTTTTCCAATTTGAGAGTCAACCTTTGTTAGTGAAAATTTCTGTTTTTGAAACTGGCTCTTACACCATTTACAACTTTGCAATTAATTCATTGGTTGTGTATGTGCGTGCGTGCTTACATTGCACAGACGTGTAATTTTGTGCATGGGTGTGATTCTATGTGTTTGTATTCTGTGGGGATGTGTGATTGTGTGCAGGTTTCTGCACGAACTATGTGGGTTGCATAACTATGTGTGTGTGTGTGCATGCGCACTTGATATGTGAGTTTGTAAGATTATGTGCGGGTGGGTCATTTTGCATGTGTGCATGTATGGGTTTGTGTGTAGGTGGAAGAGGGGGAGGGGGAGGGGGAAGGGGAAGGGGTAGGGGTGGGGGTGTGAATTTTTTTGATCGTGTGCACGCACGCATTGGCAAGGGTGTGCGATTGCGTGTTTATGTGAGTATGTATGCGTGCGTGTGTGTCAGCAAGGGTGTGTGATTGTGTGTTTATGTGTTGTGCGTGAGCGTTTGGGATTGCGCGATTGATGTCACATTTTGTGCAAGTGTGTGCAACTCCGAGTGTGTTATGTTCAAGGATCTAACGTGACCCTTCTTTGTCATTGAATGAGCAGTTCAATAAGATGGCTCAAACCTTTTTTTGTCTTCTTAATGTCTGAACATTTGGGAGCTTATTTTCGTTTGGTTGGAATCTGCTACAATTTGTCGGATATCTCCGGCAAAAGAGATATGTGTTACACACACACTTCAAAAAAAAAAATCTGTATAAAACATCGTTATGATGTACTTGAGAAATTACTTTTAGCTTTTTTTGCAGTTCATGTATTATGAAAATTCAAATGTGTTGAAAGGTTGAGTGAGAATCTAGTTTGTCATCCATCATCTACAAATGCAAATAAAACTCAAAGGCGTATCGATCCACATGAAATAGCCGATTAATCACACCAATTTTTCACTCTCAGTCCTAAAATAAAAATATTTTTTTCCATAATAATTGTCGTGAAGAATCATTCATAAGCACTAATTACCTTTTGTTGCTCAAGACTTACCTTGGTCACATTTAACCAAGGTGATTTTGGTTTTTTATTTTAAAACTAAAGATGAAATTCAGGTATTGACTTTTACTTTTTTATATAAAGTACTTATTCGCAAAAGTAGAAAGTAGAAACCACAAAAATAAAGGAAGCAGCCACAACCAAAAAGAAAAAGAAATGGAAGTCCTTGAGGTCCCCCACGTGATGATGTCTAAATTCATTCATGAACATGGACGTATTAATGGGACCAGCACACTAGGGAAGAGAAAGACCAATGCCTAGTGCCATTTGTCTAAATAAGTATTCTTTTTTTTTATTTTTTATAATAAGAGAGTGACATTGATAAACAAAAGTTATAGAAGCTTTCAAGTTGCCTCAAGATAACAATTTTCTTTTACATGACCGCAAAGGTCAAAACTAACAAATTACCTAATAAAATTCGTACACATTACTGTCAAGTTAAAGTAGAGCATATCCTACACTCTAACTCATTTTAAAGCAACAAGCTAAATTGATAAGTTTACCAAATTGAAGAAAAGCAAAGACCAAAAACATATAAATCACAAAGTTGTAACATTATAGCAGATAACAGGGAACACTGAATTCAATCGTCTATGGAGGTGCAACACACAACCAAGGTCTTCAACAAGGCAAAATCGCGGCCTTCCAAATCATTTACCGAAACCTATCCAAACTACCTCAATATCGGGGGAGGGAACCGCTAAACAACCATAGCAAACCAAAGCAGGGGACAAATTCTGTAGAGGTCCCCAACCCCACCCTACCCCCCCCCCCAACGAATTACCCCTAAAGACCCCAATAGTTATTCCCCTTCCCCTCCTCCCCGGGCCCAAAACCCCCTTCCCATTCTTAAAGCAGAATCCCCATCCTTAGGCCCCTGCACCCTACCCCCTCCCTTCCAAGACATCACGGGTTCCCCAAAAAACCTAGAATAAGGGGTTACGACCCTCTATACAGAACCCCTGGCCTGCTTCTGACAACCCAAACTCACCCCCACCAAATTCCGGTCACCTCCGATGAGCAGTGAAAGAGATGTAGATCTAGCAGATCTACTTAGATCTTGCTAGATCAACCGAGATCTGAGCCTTTCCGACAAGGTCGTAATCTCGTTGTTGTCATCTTCCCTTCAGTGGTGTCGCCGGCCAAATCCCGATCACTCGTCGAATGGTACCACCACACAGAGACATTACGACAAAACTACAAATTATGCCACCAGAGCGGCCGCCGCCCTACGTTCGCAGAAGCACGGTGGGGAGGCCAGGGTGGCATTTTGTGATGAGCTTTCTAGATAGAAGGCAAAGAAAAAGTTATAGAGAGAGGAAAAAGGCTTAGATGTAAGTAATGGTGTTAGTTTGAGGTAAGAGTTTGGGAGATTGAAATAAGTATTCTGTTTATGAAGTTATTATTAGGATCATGTTCCAAACTAATTTAAATCACTCTAAGTTCATTGAGACACAAGCGAGCGAGTTTCGAGATTATTAGTCACACACTCACACTTCACTTTTTATTACTCATAAATCATTTTTTTCACCAAAGATTCATGTTTCGAAGGTGCAGCAAAAAGTGTCACCTAAATAGCTAAAGATCTTTAGTTATAAAAATAGAAAGAATTTCAAATGTTACAATAATAGCTGTAATTTTCTTTTTGGTAGGCAACTGTAGAAAAATTGAAATTAAATTACGTTACACACAAGTCTTGGGTAGTTAACCACCGTGGCATTCCTTGTACCCTTTGCCTTACATGCTCCATAGGAAATAAGAGAGTACATAAATATAAGTCAAGGCAAGACACCCTTGTTTAATTTGGCAAGTATGTCATCACATTCAATAATTTCTCGATAGATGTGCTCAATTTTGGCTTCCTCCAATCTACTCATCAACTTCTTGTACGCTCAAATATTAGCGTAGAGGTGAAGACATATTTCAGTAAACTTGAGAAAATTCACAATAGCCTCGCACCCCAATAAATGATGAGCTTTTTTATGTTTAGAAGTGTCAGAAGTAGTCAAACATTGTATATAAATTGAGTTACCTCTCATGATTATGCAACCTTTTATTGAGCTGAATACTGTCCAAGGTTGGTGCATGCAAAAAGGTGCCAAAATCTATAAGAATATCACCTTTCACAATTAAAAACTGGAGATCGAAAAGGTCATAAATACAACCACTCCTTCTTTCCTTTACCCTTTTTTGTAATTTCGTTCTTGCCGTGAGAGAAAAACCAAGGGCTTGAAAGCGTGTACCGTCCAAATGCCACCCATTACAAGTAATCTAACCCTCCCATTGAATGCACTCTCCACCCTTCCCATTTGAAATTCGATGAAAATTTTTCTCCTGGGTAACCTGCGATGAGATTACCTCAAGAGTTGAGAATAAGAAACAGACACAAGTTTGGCTATTAGCTACATATAACTGTAGTTGAAGATATAAAAATCGATAACTTATGATAAACAAATCTTACTAAATCCAACCTCTTTTGGTAGGATATTAGCAAGTTAAACTAAATCTCATGAAATCCCATTGACTTCAATTCCAAATCCACTTTCCAAGCAAGAAATTTTAATTTCAATGCCAAATCCCATTAAATCTATGCTTCCTGATATGGGTAAAAAATACCACATATAAGATGATGACACGTTTCACCATCCAAGGATATCAAAATTGCCACACAGCTAATGGAGAAGTGGAAAGTGGTAACCACCCACCTTCCCATTGTTTAATTTATCCATTATGGTAGTAACCCCCCACTTAATTGCAATAACTATTGATGCCAAGGAAAGTGGGTTCGCAGTCAACGTGGAGGTGCCACAAGAAATGCAGTCCGATTCAGATGTCAAGTATGTTGATATGAGACACAGCAAGGGCGGAGCAAGGGCAGAGACCAAGGGCCTCCTAGACAGAGCCTGAGGGTGGCAGTGCTGCGAGGGCGATGACTCAGGATGAATATACGACGACAGTCACAGTCTGATGCTTAGGTCTGAAGTCAGGGTCCTGTATGTTTCTCTCTATAGGATTCTAGAGTGAGAAAGTAAAAGTGTTCTGGAAATGTCCAGCAATCTAAATGAATTCTCAAGTCCTCTATTTATAGAGGTCGAGATGATGATATCCTTACGCGATACATGGTGCTCCCCGAGAGTGACACGTCACCGAGGGGGTCCACAGCTGCCGGTGCTCCACGGACTGTCGAATTGTATATTCACCCGGCCTGCCCTGCACAGCGTCGCTCTGTCTGTCTGGAAAGACTGGCTCGCACAGCGTCGGTGTGGCCAGAGAACCCCCTTGATCTAGCCTCCAATCCAAGCCCTTGTAGAGTCCCACAGGCCTGGCAGTGGTGGGGAAGACCCGACGCCCAACTGCCAGGCGAACTAGGTGTGATGCCCTCCGAAGACCTGCTCCCATCTCGGAGTGACCCGGGAGTCATAGTCCATAGGGGTGCCAACGCAAGCCCCTAGTGCCGGAGCACGTAGTCCAGTCATAAAGACACCCTGGCGGAGATAGTGTCCCGAAAGAGTCGCTTATCCCGCAGGTGAGTCCTTGTATAGAAGCACTCAGAGTGCGTCAAGGTAGCATCCCGAAGGAGCCGTCTACCTGGCGGAATGGGTGTTGAAGAGCTCCCTGGCGGAGATAGTGTCCCGGACGAGTCTCCTATCCCCGCGGTGAGTCCTTGTGCTAGAGCACTCGGAGCGAGTCAAGGTAGCATCCCGGAGGAGCCGTCTACCCGACTGGCCGAGGTAGCATCCCAGAGGAGCCGTCTACCTAGCAGAAGGGGAGTTGAAGAGCTCCATGGCAGAGATAGTGTCCCGGAGGAGTCACCTATCTCTGAGGTGAGTCCTTGTGCCGGAGCACTCGGAGCTAGTCAAATAGCATCCCGGAGGAGCAGCCTACCTGACTCGCCGAGGTAGCGTCCCGGAGGAGCCGTCTACCTGGCAGAAAGGGAGTTAAAGAGCTTCCTGGCGGAGATAATGTCCTGGAGGAATTGCCTATCCCCGCGGTGAGTCCTTGTGCTGGAGTAGTAGGAGCGAGTCAAGGTAGCATTCCGGAGGAGCCGTCTACCCAACTGGCCAAGGTAGCATCTTGGAGGAGCCAACTACCTGGCAGAAGGGGAGTTAAAGAGCTCCCTAGCGGAGATAGTGTCCTGGAGGAGTCGCCTATCCCCGCGGTGAGTCCTTGTGCCAGAGCACTCGGAGCGAGTCAAGGTAGCATCCCGGAGGAGCCGTCTACCTGGTGGAAAGGGAGTTGAAGAGCTCCCTGACGGAGATAGTGTCCCGAAGGAGTCGCCTATTCTGTAGGTCGAGGTAGCATCTAGGAGGATTCGTCTACCTGGCCGGCCAAGGTAGGATCCCAGATGAGCATTCTACCTGGCGGAAGGGGAGTTGAAGAGCTCCCTGGCAGAGATAGTGTCCCAGAGGAGTCGTCTATCCCCGCGGTGGGTCCTTGTGCTGGAGCACTCGGAGTGAGTCAAAGTAGCATCCCGGAGGAGCTGTCTACCCAACTGGCCGAGGTAGCATTCCGGTGGAGCCGTCTACTTGGCAGAAGGGAAGTTGAAGAGCTCCCTGGCGGAGATAGTGTCCCGGAGGAGTCGCCTATCCCCCCGGTGAGTCCTTGTGCCAGAGCACTCGGAGCGAGTCATGGTAGCATCCCGGAGGAGCCGTCTACCCGACTGGCCGAGGTAGTATCTCGGAAGAGCCGTCTACCTGGCGAAAGGGGATTTAAAGAGCTCCCTTGCAGAGATAGTGTCCCGGACGAGTCGCCTATCCCCGCGGTGAGTCCTTGTACCAGAGCACTCGGAGTGAGTCAAGGTAGCATCCCAGAGGAGCCGTCTACCCGACTGGCCAAGGTAGCATCCCGGAGGAGCCGTCTACCTGGCGGAAGGGGAGTTGAAGAGCTCCCTAGCGGAGATAGTGTCCCGGAGGAGTCGCCTATCCCCACGGTGAGTCCTTGTGCCAGAGCACTCAGAGCGAGTCAAGGTAGCATCCCGGAGGAGCCGTCTACCCAACTGGTCGAGGTAGCATCTTGGAGGAGTCTTCTACCTGGCGGAAGGGGAGTTCAAGAGCTCCCTAGCGGAGATAGTGTCCCAGATGAGTCGCCTATCCCCACGGTGTTGCACACTCTGGAGAGTGGGTCGAAGCATGTTCCACGACATAGGCAAGGTGTGCATGGTGTGGTGAAAGAATGGACCGATGCAAGGAGCATGGTAGTGTGACAGAGAGCCAAGGGGCGGGACTGTGTCAGTGGTGCGGCGCATGGGCGCGGCGGAGTGACTAAGGTGCCGGGGCACGTCTGTGTTAGTGGCGCGTCGCATGGGCGCGATGGAGTGCGTATGGTGCCAAGGGCACTGTAATATGACAGGGAGCCAAGGGGCATGACTGTGTTAGTGGCGCGGTGCATGGGCGCGGCAGAGTGAGTAAGGTGCCTGCGGCACGTCTGTGTTAGTGGCACGGCGCATGGGCGCGGCGAAGTAAGTATGGTTTCCGGGGCATAGTGTGACGTCTGGGCTACGAGAGTCGCGGAGTGACATCCGGGCGACAGGGGTTGTGGAGTGACGTTCGGGCGACGGGGGTCGCGGAGTGACTTCCGGGCGACGGGGGTCGAGGAGTGACGTCCATGCGACGGGGGTCGCGGAGTGACGTCCATGCGACGGGGGTGGTAGAGTGACGTCCGGGCGAAGTGGGTCACAGAGTGACGTTCGGGCGATGTGGGTCGCGGAGTGACGTTCGGGCCCTTGAAGTTGAAGATGCTAAATGTGGAAGCCAAAGGCCAACCCTTTGGGGGAAGGCCAAGGCCAACCATTGGGGGAGGCCAGGACCAACACCAGAGGAAGGGCGAGGTCACCCTAAGTGGAAGGCCAAGGCCGAGGTGGACCCCAAGGGGAAGGTTAAGGCCAAGGCTGACCCCAATGGGAGGCCAAGGCCGAGGCCAACTCCAAAGGGAAGGCTAAGGCCTAGGCCGACCCCAAGGGGGAGGCCAAGGCCGAGGCCGACTCCAAGGGGAAGGCCAAGGCCGAGACCGACCCCAAGGGAGAGGCAAAGGCCGACTTCCTTCGGTTGACGCCAAGGTGCACTGACGGGTAAAGGATGAAGTGCGACGGTCAGAGCATGATCAGCAGTCGCGCAAGGATTAGTTTCTTGGTGACGAAGTCATGTAGAAAAGGTGAGAAGTGCACGTGATTTGAGCGTGCACGTATTGACCAGTTGGAGGCGTTGAATGTTTCTTGTTTCTTGTGCGCACGTTTCAGGTAAAATGGGACTCCAAGTGGGCCTTTGGGTGCGACCAAAATAGGTTGGGAACATAAGCCCCCTGCGTGTGGTGTGCGCGAAGAGGCAACCCGAGCGGGTGCCGCACGCATATTCGCTAGTTCACACTTAGAAGAATTTCTGATGTTTGTTGGTTCGAGAGTTGTTGATGTTGTCACTGCATGATGAAGGTGAAGAGTAGGTGGCTCGACCCACCTCGTGCACCACCTACTGAAGCCTGAGTATGAATAGGAGTTGACACGATGGCATGATAGAGCGTAGGGGCGCGGGCGACAGGGGGCGCGGAGACAACGCCCAGGTACGGACGACAGGGGTCGGTTACGGGGTAAGTGGTTCGAGGTACCTCGCGCACCACCTACCAAGCACATTGATGTCGGGGGACATTGTCATGAGGGGCGTGACAAGGGCACGATCGGGCGTCGTGATGCTGGGGTAGTCCACAACGGGCGCCGGGGCAAGAGCGTGATCGAGAGTCGTGACGCTGGGGCAGTCCATGAAGGGAGCCAGGGCACAGGTGCGATTGGGCATCGTGATGCTGGGGCAGTCCACAACGGGCACGGGGCACGGGGGATGGGGGTTACGAATGTGGCGCCGGGGGTCGCAGAGATGTCACCCGGGCGATGGACGACAAGCGTTGCACAATGAGTAGGAGTAGGTGGTTCGAACTGCCTTGCGCACCACCTACCAAGGATGTTGATGTCGGGGTCGTCACGACACTGGACGTGATCAAAATTGCAAAAAAAGTTCTAAGTGTAGGAGAGTACGAGATGGGTAAGGGTGCGCGAGGCGTGCGTTGGTTGTCAATTTTTTTTTTGTTCATGCCTGTGAGGATGGTGGCGATGATGTTTGGTGATGGTTGTCGATCATTGGGTGAAGGTGGGCAAGCCGAAGTTGTGTGTGGCGTCGGCTTCGGTGTGGTATGAAGCTGAGGAGCGACCTTGGTGATAGAGGCCAAAGTGGGCATGGAGGATGGCCATGCGTTAGTGTTGAAGGTGCCGCCGGTGAAGACAAGAAGATGAAGGTTGAAGGTGGGTGAAGGTGGTGGCCATGGCTTGGGGAAGGCCAAAAAAAGGGTGGCATAGAGGATGGCCATGGAGTAAAGGGGAGAGGCTATGAGGATGAACGGCCAAGGCCGGCCGACCAAGTGGCCGAGGTCGACCAAGGCCCCTTGGCCGAGGCCGAGGCCGACCAAGGCATGGGCGGGGTGATGGGCGAGGGGGAAGGGGAGAAGGGAAGGGGGAGGGGGAAGGGGAGGGGGTGAAGGTCGAGGCCGATGGGGGTAGGAGGTCGGGGGTGGGGGAAGAAGGAAGGGGAAAGGGGAAGGGAAAGGGGGTAGTAGCGGCGGCGGTGCTGTGGGTGGCTGAGGGACTGGGGAAGAAGGGGCGGGGGAGAGAAGGGACAAGAGAAGAGAGGTGGAGACGTGGGGCTCATCGGCGAGGCCGACGTTGGTCGGTGAAGGGCGAGGCCGAGGGAGAAGGAGGCAGCGACGATGCCAATGGGGGCTACGGCGGCACATGAAGAAGAAAGAGAAAGAGAAATTAGGGTTAGATTAGAGTTTTAAGGGAACGGGTCGGGTTTGGGTGGGGAGTTGGGCAAGAGGCTGAGAAGAGAATGGGCGCGCGGGTCGGGCAAGGGGGCAGGTCGCGCGGGGCGGGCTCTGCACAGATCTGGAATGAAATTTAAAATTGAATTTCAAAATTAATTAATTAAATAAATTATTAATTATTTTTTTTTGACAAACCTAAAAAGGGAGCCCCCAAGAGAAGCTTCACAATTACAAGAAGATAGATAAGAGTGGGATGGTGGGAGCAAAGAGAGGAAAATGTTAGAGGGAGAGTGAGGGGGTTGGTGGGAGGGGAGATGAAAATTTTGAAAAGTTTTCTAAGTGTAGAACGAGGGTGAGAGGGTGGCGACCCGACTGCGAGCAAGCCGAGTGAAAGGGAGGAGTGCGAAGGGGGGTGAGAAAATTTTCTAAGTGTTGAGAAATTTTTCAAGAGTATGACGAAGACTAAGGAGAAGGGGCGTGAAAAATTTTTTTAACAAATTTTTTCTAAGTGTTGAGCTCGAACAAGGGTACCGAGGGAGACCGCTGAGGTGATCATTGATGACCGGTTGCGAAAAAAATGAAAATTTTTCTAAGTGTCAAGAAATTTTTTTTTTTGATAAAGGGTGGTCATGCAACCACAAGTACGAGAGGTTGAGATGAGCGGGATGGGGAACTCAGGGTGATGGTCTGGCATTGATGACCGACTGAGTGACGGAGGTAGGGGAGGTTTGGTGAGGCGTGTTGCATGCATACTTGGCAGAGGCGGTCGCGAGACCTGGGGATGGGTCAACTGACAGAGATGAGGCTCAGTAACGTGGCTCAAGCCACCCCACGCACCACCCACCAAGTTGGTATGGGACGTGAGGCTGAAGGGTTGGGAAGGGGTGAAGCCCCCAAGGTAGTAGATGATGGCATCAAGAGTGGTGTCAGTAGGCCTGTGCAAGAGCAATATAGCTTGAAAATTTTCTAAGTCTGGAAAATGTAATTTCATTGATAACGAAGGATAGGCGACATGCCTTGATACATGGGTATGACATACGTGGAAACTTGCAAAATGAAAGCAAAAATTACAAGTGTGGAAAACGCACTAAGGCATGCCAAGGCTTGGTCGGGTGGGTCATATGTCCGGCACTTAGAGTTTGAGCTTTCCGGAAGCAATCTTGTCAGCGAAGACAAACTTGAGGCCCCTGCGCCACTTGAGACCGTGACCGGCCTTCTAATGATATGGGCAGTAGTTGGGATGAGCTAAGTCTTCCGGGGTAAGTTCAGCGTTGGCATTGAGCAGGACTATGACATTGTCGTTGATCCATGTCTCGAGGAGAGCTCTGACAGTCTTCAAGTCACATGGGTATTCCGGGGCAGGCGTCGGCTGCCCTCTCTTGTCAGGGAGCTCGTCCCTTCCTTGAGACTGACGCTTGTGGTTGTTGTGGTCGCTACTAGCTACTTCCACCGTCATGGCCAAGGCAATATGAGGTTGGGGCTTTGGGGTCTTTGACGGACCGACCAAGTCATAGGTGCGTCGCGCGGCTTCTTTGAGATGTCCACATGACCGCAGCTGAAGGTTTTCAAGGTATACCCTGTAGATGTCCTTCATGTTCTTGATGCAAATGGGTACAAGGGTTTCATCCTTGCTGAAGTCGGTGCATTCCAAGCACTTGTGATGACATAGGTGTTGAGATCTTCCCCAGGGTTCTGGCGGATTCCAGCAATGTCAACGATGGTCACACGTTCCGTCTCATAGTGAAAACTTGTCAAGAAAAAGCTGAACCATGTCGAACCAAGAGTGGATAGTACCGTCAGGAATCTGATGATACCAAGAGTAGGCGAGGCCAGTCAGGGACTTGTGGAATTCACGAAGCTTCAAAGTGTCATCCTCCCCGTAGTGCTCCAGGGAGCCAGCAAAAGGGGTGATGTGCTCGCGGGCATTGCCCTCTTTGCCGTTGAACAAGGTGAAGGATGGTTGCTTGTACTTGATAGGGTAGGGCTTGATAGTGAGGCTGCCAGAGTAGGGAGCATGGCCTGACAGCTTAGAGGGGGAGTGTGGTAAGGATGACTGCTTGAGACGACAAAGGAAGGCATCAGAGTCATGCTTGGTGACGTACGAAGCATGTGAGGGTTTGTGCCCTGTCGAGATGATCCGGGCACCAGAGCCCTCAGATGGGGCAACCTGGGGGATTGAGGGGATGACAAAGGTCGAGAGGGGTTGGTGGTAGGGAAAAACTTGTTGGGGGCATGGTTTGCATATGGGTAGTGTCGGCTACTGGAAGTCGGTCGTCAGGCAGGGTCGACTGGAGTAAGCCGGGGGGAATGACTTGTGTTTAGGTTTTGGTTGGTTATGTTGGGGTTAGGCTCCATCTCGATTGAGTCGTGAGTCTCAGATGAGCTTCGTGTCAGTATGGGCTGAGGGGCCATGACAGGGTGAATTTGTTGCAGTACGGGTCCAAGGTCTGCCTGAGGTCTTCGTGATGGCCTGACAGGACGCAGCACATCAATTGCAGAAGGCGAAGATGTCGCAAGCCCTACCGCCAAAGGTCTAGATGATTGTGGCGGCGGTGGTCTCGACACTGGGGCCTGAGCGGCGTCAAGAGCCAACCCAGGTCTAGAAGGTTGGCTGGTGCAAGAGTTTGTTGGGGGGCCATTGCCTGCATGGATTTTTTGCATTTCCATGATGATTGTCATAAGCATAACCTGCGAGTCCTGTAGGTTGGTTATAGAAGGCGTGAACTGTTGGATGGCCGCATTGACTACAACTTGTATGTCATGTGCGACAGCTAGTGGCTAGCCTTGGTGACGCATGGCACTAGTCCCTTCTTGTTCACCGGGGTGATCCTCCTCTGGCATGGTGCGGATGAAGCCTTGGCTGGCAGCTCTCGTAACTCTTCATCATGGAGGCATGGTGCCTAAGTGTAGCGGACAGGCAGACTGCAGTACGATGCTCACCACCCCAACGGAGTTGCCAAAATGATGCCAAGGAAAGTGGGTTCGCAGTTGACGTGGAGGTGCCACAAAGAATACAGTCCGACTCAGATGCCAAGTATGTTGATGTGAGACACAGTAAGGGCGGAGCAAGGGCAGAGACCAAGGGCTTCCCAGACAGAGCCTGAGGGTGGCAGTACTGCGAGGGCGATGGCACATGATGAATATACGACAACAGTCACAGTCCGATGCTTAGGTCCAAAGTCAGGGTCCTGTATGTTTTCCTCTCTAGGATTTTAGAGTGAGAAAG
The DNA here is from genome assembly GCA_033070095.1 of Escallonia herrerae. Lineage (NCBI taxonomy): Eukaryota > Viridiplantae > Streptophyta > Magnoliopsida > Escalloniales > Escalloniaceae > Escallonia > Escallonia herrerae. The sequence continues at coordinate 232,021 of JAVXUP010000437.1, read as the reverse complement.
TAAAAGTGTTCTGGAAATGTCCAACCGTCTAAATGAATTCTCAAGTCCTCTATTTGTAGAGGTCGAGATGATGATGTCATCACGTGACACGTGACGCCCCCTGGGAGTGACACGTCACCGAAGGGTCCACAGCTGTTGGTGTTCCACAGACTGTCAAATCGTATATTCACCTGGCCTGCCCTGCACAGCGTCGCTCTGTCTGTCTGGAAAGACTGGCTCACACAGTGTCGGTGTGGCCAGAGAACCCCCTTGATCTAGCCTCCAATCCAAGCCCTTGCAGAGTCCCACAGGCCTAGCAGTGATGGGGAAGACCCGATGCCCAACTGCCAAGCAGACAAGGCGTGATGCCCTCCAAAGACCTGCTCCCGTCTTGGAGTGACCCGTGGGTCATAGTCCATAGGGGTGCCAATGCAAGCCCCCAGTGCCGGAGCACGTAGGCCAGTCACGAAGACATCCTGGCGGAGATAGTGTCCCGAAAGAGTCGCCTATCCGGCGGGTGAGTCCTTATGCCGAAGCACTCAGAACGCGTCAAGGTAGCATCCTGGAGGAGCCGTCTACCTGGCGGAAGGGGAGTGAAGAGCTCCCTGACGGAGATAGTGTCCCGGAGGAGTCGCTTATTCCGTAGGCCGAGGTAGCATCCCGGAGGAGCCGTCTACATGGCAGAAGGGGAGTTGAAGAGCTCCCTAGCGGAGATAGTGTCCCGGAGGAGTCGCCTATCCCCGCGGTGAGTCCTTGTGCCGAAATACTTGGAGCGAGTCAAGGTAGCATCCCGGAGGAGCCGTCTACCCGACTGGTCGAGGTAGCATCCTGGAGGAGCCGTCTACCTGGCGGAAGGGGAGTTGAAGAGCTCGCTAATGGAGATAGTGTCCCGGAGGAGTCGCCTATTCCGTAGGCCGAGGTAGCATCCCGGAGGAGCCGTCTACATGGCGGAAGGGGAGTTGAAGAGCTCTTTAGTGGAGATAGTGTCCCGAAGGAGTCGCCTATCCCCGCAGTGAGTCCTTGTGTCGGAGTACTCAGAGCGAGTCAAGGTAGCATCCCGGAAAGAGTAGTCTATCCTACTGGCCGAGGTAGCATCCCGGAGGAGCTGTTTATCTGAAGGAATGGGAGTTAAAGAGCTCTCTGGCAGAGATAGTGTCCCGGAGGAGTCGCCTATCCCCGGTGTGAGTCCTTATGCCGAAGCACTCAGAGCGAGTCAAGGTAGCATCCCGAAGAAGCCGTCTACCTGACTGGCCGAGGTAGCATCCCGAAGGAGCCGTCTACCTGGCAAAAAGGGAGTTGAAGAGCTCCCTGGCGGAGATAGTGTCCTGGAGGAGTCGCCTATCCTCGCGGTGAGTCCTTGTGCCAGAGCACTCGGAGCGAGTCAAGGTAGCATCCCGGAGGAGCCGTCTACCCGACTGGCCGAGGTAGCATCCTGGAGGAGCCGTCTACCTGGCAGAAGGGGAGTTGAAGAGCTCCCTGGCGAAGATAATGTCCCGGAGGAGTCACCTATCCCCGTGGTGTTGCACACTCCGGAGAGTGGGTCAAAGCATGTTCCACGACCAAGGCAAGGTGCGCATGGTGTGGTGAAAGGATGGACCGATGCAAGGAGCATGGTAGTGTGACAGAGAGCCGGGGGTGCGACTGTGTCAGTGGCGCGGTGCATGGGTGCGGCGGAGTGAGTAAGGTGCCAGGGACATGTCTGTGTTAGTGGCGTGTCACATGGGTGCAGTGAAGTGAGTAAGGTGCAGGGGCACATCTGTGTTAGTGGCGTGTCGCATGGGCGCGACAAAGTGCGTATGGTGCCAAGGGCACTGTTATGTGACAGGGAGCCAAGGGGCGCGACTGTGTTAGTGGCGCGGCGCATGGGCGCGGTGGAGTGAGTAAGGTGCCGGTGGCATGTCTGTATTAGTGGCGCGAGGCATGGGCGCGGCGGAGTAAGTATGGTGTCCGGGGCATAGTGTGATGTCCGGGCGATGAGGGTCGCGGAGTGACGGCCGGGCGACGGGGGTCGTGGAGTGAGTTCTGGGTGCGGGGGTCGTGCAGTGAGTCCACGGTGACAGGGGTCGCGGAGTGATGTCCGGGGCGAAGGGGGTCATGGAGTGAGTTCCGGGCAACGGGGGTCGCGGAGTGAGTTCCGAGCGACGGGGGTCGCGGAGTGATGTCCGGGCGATGGGGGTCACGGAGTGACGTTCGGGCCCTTGAAGTGTAGTGAAGATGCTAAGTTTGGAAGCCAAAGGCCAACCCTTTGGGGGAAGGCCAAGGCCAACCATTGGGGGAGGCCAAGGCCAACCCCAGAGGAAGGGCGAGGCCGACCTCAAGTGGGAGGCCAAGGCCGAGGCCGACCCCAAGGGGAAGGCCAAGGCCGAGGCCGACCCCAAGGGGAATGCCAAGGTCGAGGCTGACTCTAAGGGGAAGGCCACGGCCAAGGCCGATCCCAAGGGGAAGGTCAAGGCCGAGGCCGACCCCAAGCAGGAGGCCAAGGCCGACTTCCTTCGGTTGATGCCAAGGTGGGCCGACGGGTGAAGGATGAAGTACGACGGTCGGAGCGTGATGAGCAGTCGCGCAAGGATTAGTTTCTTGGTGACGAAGTCACGTAGAAAAGGTGAGAAGTGCACGTGACTTGAGCGTGCACGTATTGACCGGTTGGAGGCGTTGAATGTTGCATGTTGCTTGTGCGGACGTGTCATGCAAAATGGGACTCCAAGTGGGCCTTTGGGTGAGACCAGTGTAGGTTGGGAACAACTACCCACTAATAGGAGTAACTTCCCATTAGTCTGGTAACTCCCTAATTAAAGGAAGAATAGCTACCCACTAAGGAGAAAACTCTATAAAAGGAAAAAGTGGGGATGATTGAAAGGTAAGTGACTTAATCCTACTTTACACTAAATCTATCTTAAAGCATCTTCTGACTTAAGCATCGAATATTTCCCGCCGGCAATCCTTCCGACGAGTCATCGGTGTTGTCTTTGCTGTGCAGGTCTATTCACGAAGTAAGTTCCGGATTTCATCCACAACATTTTGGTGCCATCCATGGGACCGAAATTTGTGAATAAATCATGGCTCAAAATCCCAATCCTCAAATTCAAAAAGATGGAGCACTAGCATCAAATTCATCGTCAACGCTGCTCCGTGACCTTACTCGTGGAGGAGCCACCTCTCAGCTGCCTAATCGCGGCAAAAGAGTGGCAGATACCCGAGCAGTCGTAACGCCACCGGCAGCCACGACGACTGTGCCACCCTCGGCAGCCATGACAGCTGTGTTACCCTTCACAAATCTTGCCTCAACTCGGCTTCAACCTGCTGGTCTGTCAGAACCCCATACGGTCGGGATCACTACGGTTGCTACTGCCAATATCATTCCACTGACCATCCTCAACCAAGCTGACCTACTTGTAGTTATTCAGACAATGCAACGATCCATTAAAAAATTGTAGGTAGCAGTTGAAAATCCACATTCGCGACTAGAGCCCCTCAGGCATCCTAAGGGAAAACATATAACTGATGCACAAAGGCAATCCATCCACCAACGATTGAATTTCCATGAAGGACCAGAAAAATCTAAGATGCTAGATAGAACAAAATGCCACCATGTAATACACGTGGAGGATGAGCAATCCGATGACGAGCGATGCAATCCAAGGTCCAGAAGGCACGAAGAGAGCTACTACGAGGCTCATTCCACCAGAAACACTTATGTCAATTCTGATGGTAATCGAGCGAAACGCTACTCCAACGCTCCAATCATCATTGGACGACCATTCACAGAAGAGGTTGATCTCTTCCCAGCTCCTCCAAATTTCAAAATGCCTCTTTGTGAGTCATATGACGACACGGGGAACCTGATGGAACATTTGGCCTGTTTTACCTTTAGCATGAACCTACATCTGGTTCTCGACCAGATCATGTGCCAGGTGTTTCCTGTGACGCTGAAAAGGGCTGCGCTTGTGTGGTTCCAACACCTCACACCTCGCTCTATCTCTTGCTAGGCACAGTTGGTTGAGTCCGTTCGAAGCAATATCCTCATAAGTTGTGTGCAGAGGAAGAACTTCTCAGCCCTTTTTCTCATAGTCCAAGGGCCAAAGGAATCGTTGAAGTCGTACTATGCTCGCTTCAATTTTGAGAAGATTCTCATTGATCACTTAGATCCAAGAGTGACTTTTGCAGTAATGGTCAGGGGAGTGAGGGCGGGCACACCCCTACGTTTCTCGTTAAACAAACGTCTGCCAGAAAACATGCCGAGCTCCTCCATAGGGTGGAGAAGTATCTTCGGACCGAAGAAGACTCATCGACCTCACAACATGAAGAGAGAAATATGGGGCAGAAAAGACGAGATTGTCCAGAGGGAAGAACTCCGAACGAAACCAAACTTTCAGGAGCAATCCTCCCCAAATCATTCACCCCTCTAAACATTTCTTGCGAGCATATCCTTCACCAAATCAAGGGTTAAAACATCCTCAAGTGGCCGAACCCATGAGAGAACCGGCCGAGAAAAGAGACACCCAACTATTATGTCACTTCCATAAGGACCATGGTCACACGACAGAAGAATACAAGGTGCTCTAACGAGAAATTAAAAACCTCATAATTAAGGGACACCTCAAGAAATTTGTCAAGACCAATGATCGATAGCAGAATGGGAGAAGAGGAAACCAGCGGAGAATAGAGGAAACAACTCCAAAAGATCCACCAGTGATAAACACCATTTCTAGAGGACCGAGCGTCGGAGGACTATCCAGCTCCTCCCAAAAAGCTTATGCTCGGCAGGTCAACTTGACACAAGGTCCCACCAAGCAAGCAAAAGCATCTGCAACTTTGGAGTTCGATGATTCAAACCTTGATGGAGTAAGCCTGCCATATGATGACGCTCTTGTCATCACCCTGTATATATATGCTTTTCAAGTCAAACGCATATTGGTCAATACTGAGAGTTTGACAAATATCATCTTCGAAGACGCATTCCTATAAATGGGAATTTCAAAAGACCGAGTGAAGCCAATATCATCTCACTTGTATGGCTTTACGGGTGCCTCTACACCAGTAAAAGGAATAACTTTACTCACAATTGTCGCTGGAGAGACACCTTGTCAAGCAACACATACATTTGAATTCCTTATCGTCAAAGTCAAATCCTCGTATAATGGGATATTAAGCCAAACAGGTCTTAACAAGTTGCAAGCCGTGGCCTCAACCTACCACCTCGTCATGAAGTTCCCTACACCAAAAGGAAGTGGTTTTGTAAGAGGAGACCAGACACTGGCTCGAAGGAGTTACGTGGCCTCTTGTAGGGCTGAAGAGACGCTCTTCATTGATGATTCGTGTGATGAGAAGACAATAAGACGTGCTGAACCTGTGGAGGCATTCATCTCTGTACCATTGGTAAAAACAGATGATGAACGGCAGCTGCGGTTGGCTCGACGCTAGAGCCAAAACTTCGTGACCAGTTGATCTTCTTTATTTGATCCAACATGAATATTTTCGCATGGAGTGCCGCAGTTATGCCTGGGATAGATCCATTTGCGATTACTTATCGACTTTTGGTAGACCCTAGGCATAAGCCGATTAAACAGAAAAAATGACCCTTTGCGCCTGAGCGACAACTGATCATCAAAAGGGAAGTTGATAAACTCTTGGAGGCGGACTTCATAAAAGAGCTTGACTACCCCGAATGAGTAGCCAATGTGGTCATGGTCCTGAAGGCTGGGATGGGAAAGTGGAGAATTTGCATCGACTACACGGCTTTGAATAAGGCATGCCCCAAAGAAAGGTACCCATTGCCACGCATTGATACGTTGATCGATGCCACGTCAGGACATGAATTGCTTAATTTCATGGATGCTTTCTCCAGGTACAATCAGATCTGACTGCATGAGGATGATGTAGCCAAGACGAGTTTCATAACTGATTAAGGCCTTTTCTACTCTAAGGTCATGCCATTCAAATTGAAGAATGCCGGTGCTACCTACCAGAGGTTGGTCGACAAAATTTTTAAATCCTTCATCAGAAAGAACACTGAAGTCTATGTTGACGACATGCTCGTCAAAAGCTTCTAGGCTGAGGAACATATCGCTGACCTTCGACAATGCTTTAAACTCCTCTACGAATAAAGGCATGCGCCTTAACCCCACCAAATGCGCCTTTGGGGTATCGTCCGGTAAATTCTTAGGGTTCATGGTTTCACACAAGAGAATTGAAGCTAATCCCGAAAAGATCAGAGCTATCCAGGAAATGGTCGCACCAAGGCGGGTCAAGAAGATACAAGTCTTGACAGGATGAATAGCCGCTCTCAGTCGATTCCTTTCTAAATCAGCCGAGCGTTGCCTCCCATTCTTCAAGGCTTTGAAGAATATCAAAAATTTTGATTGGACGACCGAGTGTCAAGCCTCCTTTGATGCATTGGAGGAGTATCTTGCATCACTTCCACTCATTTCCAAGTCTGTCGTGAGAGAAGAACTCTTTCTTTACTTAGCCATAGTCGCTGTCAACGTTGTCTTTATACGAGAGCAAGATGGTTGGTAACTCCCCATTTACTATGTGAGCAAGGTTCTCCAAGGAGCTGAATTGTGATATCCAAATGCAAAAAAACCTTGCGTTTGCTCTCTTGATTGCCGCGAGGAAGCTTCGACCATATTTCCAGTCTCACACAATTATTGTGCTCATCGACAAACCACTTAGAAGGATATTGCACAAGCCTGACTTATCTGGTCACCTTGTTCCCTGGTCCGTAGAGTTGGGTGAGTTTGACATTCAATACGGACCTCACCCCTCAATCAAAGGATAGACCTTAGCAGATTTTATTGTTAAGTGTACTCTCCCAATTAAAAATGAAGAGCCTCTCCTCCAATCAACCTGAATTGTTTACTTGGACACTTTTCGTGAATGGGTCGTCAAACATGAATAGAAGTGGAGCTGGATTGGTTCTCAACAGACTAGACGGTCTTACCATAGAGTATGCCCTTCGCATCAACTTCCCTGCTTCCAATAATGAAGCTAAGTATGAGGCCTAGATAGCGAGCATGTATTTAGCCCGCACTATGCGTGCAAAATCCCTCCAAGCTTACAACGATTCCCAACTCATTGTAAAACAAATCCTAAGGGAGTATGAGGCGCGAGACCCAAAAATGGCTGATTACTTGTGCAAGGCAAAAGAAGTCGCGCACACATTCGCCCTTTTCAAGATCACACAGTCAGCAGGGAAGACAATACTTATGCAGATGCATTCTCAAGATTAGCCTCTCTTGACCCATCAGGGTTTGCCCAAACGATTCACTTAGAACTCCTACATGGGCCGAGCGTCACTGCTCAGAAAGTAATGCACGTCGAGCATGAGCCGTCATGGATTGATCCCATTAAGGCCTACCTTCAAGACTACATATTACCTGCCGACCGGAAGCAAGCCAGGAGCATCATCCTACTCTCAACTAGATATGCCATTGTAGAGGATGTGTTATACAAACACTCCTTCACACTTCCTTACCTTCGTTGTCTCACCTCATCAGAAGCAAGCTATGCTCTGTGGGAAGTTCATAAAGGCATATGTGGTCAGCACATAGGGGGAAGCGTGTTAGCGCACAAAGTTCTTCGACAGGGATACTATTGGGCGACCATGCCCTGCGATGCCTTGGATTACACTAAGAAATGTGACGCATGTCAACGTTTCTCCTCAATTCCTAAGCAATCACCAAGCCCTTTATCAGTATTGAGCAGCCCCATACCTTTTGCGATGTGGGGATCATGGGCCCTTTCCTTCCATCCATAGCTCAGCGCAGATTCGTGATCGTGGCAATCGATTACTTCACTAAGTGGGTGGAGGCTGAAGCCCTAGCTACAATCACCGAAAAGAAATGTGAAGATTTTTTCTGGTGCGCTGTTGTTTGTCACTTTGGAATCCCACGCGTGCTCATCACTAACAATGGGAAACAAAAAACAACCCCACTTTTCAAACATTTTGTGCCAACTTATCCATTGAGCAACACTTTACTTCAATGGCGCACCCGCAAACAAGTGGGCAGACTGAAGTTACGAACCACACACTTCTCCAAAGAATAAAGAAAAAGCTTGACGGGGAAAAAGGAGTATGGGTAGATGAATTACCCAAAATTCTTTGGGCCTACAACACGACAACAACAACCCCTACGGGTGAAACTCCTTTCAGTTTGTCATTTGGGACAGAAGCACTCATCCCTGTTGAATTTGGATTGCCATCTCTTCGGCTAATAACCTACGATCCTATCCAGAATGAGGAAGCTTTTTGAGCTAACCTTGACCTCTTCGACGAGCGTCGTGAGCAAGCAGCAATGCGCCTCACAGCTTACCAACATTGAGTATCTAGATTCTACAACCAGAGAGTCCGTCCTCGTACATTTCAAGTGGGTGATTTAGTTCTACATTGCATAGAAGCTTCGGCCCTGCGTGAAGCCATTAGCAAGTTAGCACCAAATTGGAAAGGCCCTAACAAAGTGGTGAAGCTGGGAGGTCCAGGAGCCTATCACTTAGAGCAACTGGATGGCAAAGCAATTCCTCGAACATGGAATGTGGCTAATTTAAGGCGCTATTATGCATGAGAAAGATGCTTAAATTTTGATCATATCGCTTTAATTTTACTAAGTTGACTCTATGCTTTGTACAGCCTCGTAGTCTTAGTTCTTATTCTAGTCTCTTCTGCTCTACGTGGCCATCGATTATATCTTTGTTATGAATGGAAATCTACTTGCAAAATAATGACTGCATTAATGATGAGCAAAATAAAAGCCTTGATTTCATAAAGATAAGAGTTGCACGTTGAGCTTCAAGGCCATACAAGTCTTAAATAGCTAGACTACCCTACTAGACATCCTAATCTATTCATTCTGATCAGCAACATCTCTTGGTAACCCCAACTCCTCGTGAGAGGGACCCTCAGTCTCAGGTGGTGGCTGCCTTGTAGATCTCGACCCAGAGGCACCCAAAGTGCGACTAATAGAGGAACTAGTAAGCACTCGAGAGCTCGCATCTACCTTATGTTCGGCTTCTTCGTGACCAATGGCATCATCTACAGCAAACTCACGAGCAAACTTGTGCTATAAATACTCAAATCGAGCTTAGGGTGATTTGCTCGAATATCATTCTTGCACTCATTGTAGCCTTGAACAAATGCCCTCTTCGAATCGCGGTAACGGTGATCTATGAAACTCTTTGATTTCTTGAACATTTGCACGGCTTGGACAGCGACCTTTGACCTCTCAGTTTCCAAATCATTAACTCGAGCTGTCAATTCGACATTAGATAGCTCCAACAGCTCTACCTTCTTGCTCAAGTCTTCCACCTTTTTCTCAGCTTCTCGGCGGAAGTTATTTTCAATCATAACCTTCTTCTTCTCTTCGTCTAGCACCTTATGGGCAGCAATCAGCTTCTCAGCCCCGATCTGCACCTGCACCATAGCCTACACAACACAAAACTTAGGACCAGGCAGTAATATATTTCAACAAAAATGGGAGGAGGAAAGAGCTTTACTTGTGCCATTAGCTGAACCATTCCATTGGTTGTTTTGTTGACGCATAATCAGACAATGTCCTGTTATTTTGTAAGGACGCATTTTAGAGCGTCTATTAATGATGTATGAGTATGAGGATGTAGTTGCTCTGTAATCAACACATGATTTTGAATGTGATTATGGTCAATAACGCAGCCCTGTGACGTCACCTGGGTTGAGGGTGTCGCAAGAAATGGTATCAGAGCTACGTTATTACGATTCTATAGACCCATATTTAGGTTGATGAGAGTGGGAGTTAGAACACAGGTTGGATTCTGTAGAGTGCAATTAATATGTCATAATTGCTTAATACTTTAGTATACCATAGGCTTGAACTTAAGCTTGCTACTATTAAGTAGATTGCATGGAGAGTCTAATTTGATATGTTATATGAAAAGCATAGCGGAAGTATGATGGCTTAGAAATTGATTTAATTTGTTAAGTTTGGAGTGAAATAAATACAGTTCAGTGAGTTACATACTAGCTAAGTTTGAATGAGCCAGCGACAGCACTAAGCCCATGCCACAGTTTGATTGAGCCGACGACGGCACGAAGCCCGTCCCGCAATTGATTGAGCCGGCGATGGCGCTAAGCATGTGATGGCGCTCAGCCCATGCCGCAGGGAGGGGTCCTCGTGCCTGAGCACTACGAACGGAGCCCCCAGAATGTCACACACTCCGGAGAATGGGTCGAAGCTTGTTCCACGTCCATGGTGGGGGCGCATGGTGTGGTGAACAGGTGTGATGCCCGGAGGCTTTAACATGATTGTGGTGGATGGGCACGGCGACGATTGTAGCGGAGGTATACTTGGTGCCGGGGGCAGGTATCATCAGCGTGGCGCAAGGGCGCGGCAACGAATGTCGCGGAGCAATACTTAGTGTCGGGGGCACGTATCATCAACGTGGCGCAAGGGCGCGGCGATGACTGTTGCGGAGCAATACTTGGTGCCAGGGCACGTATCATAAGCATGGCGCAAGGGCGTGGCGACGATTGTCGTGGAGCCATAAAGGCACGGCGACGACTGTCGTGAAGCAATACTTGGTGCTGGGGGCACGTGTGATAAGCATGGTGCAAGGGCGCGGCGACGACTGTCGCGGAACAATACTTGGTGCCGGGGGCACGTATGATTTGCATGGCACAAGGGCACGGTGCTGACTGTCGTGGAGCAATACTTGGTGCCCGGGGCACATATGATGAGCATGGCGCAAGGGCGGGGCGACAACTGTCGTGGAGGTATACTTGTGATAGTATGCTGCCGTTGTGACGAATGTGCACGGTCGGTGACGAGCGTCAAGTGACCATTGGCCTTGAGTGCGCTTTGTAGAGGGCGCGATGAGTGATGTCCGGGGTTTAAGAATCTCTTGTAAGGAAAATGGGTGTCCGACCCCCTGAAGGAAGGGGTGGCCGACCCCCTGAGGAAGGGGGTGGCCGACCCCCTTAGGAGGAAAGGATGGCCGACCCCTTTTTCCAATGGTTTGATCGTGTTGACGTCGATGTATTGGTGATGCCTGTGGACGTTTGTTTGACCTGGTTATGGCATTGAATAATTGACCGTTAACTGGGTGATGTGTTGCACAACGCGGGTCCCTTAGCGGGTCCCGGGGGTCTGGCTAGGATAGGGTATGAACATAAGCCCCCTGCAAGTGGCGTGCGCGGAGGGGCAACCCGAGCGGGCGCCGCACACATAAAACGCAGTGGATTGCGATGCGCGTTGGCGAAAGGGCGTATGTGTACGAAAAACAGGTGGTGGTTTTTTTGTTTTTTTTACTATAAATAGTGGATGGGAGGCGAGTTGAGAGACAAACAAATCATTTGCACCTCATTAACCCAGAGAGAGAAGAGAGAAAGAGAGAAAAAAATGAGAGATGGTGAGAGAAGGCAAGCAGGTGGCCAAGGGGTCGGCCGGTGATGGGGGTCGGCGAAGCCAGGGGGTCGGCCCAGGTGGCGAGAGGGAGAGGAGAGAGGAAGGAGGAAGGAGGGAAGAAAGGGGGAGTGGGTCGGCCGTGATATTATCTCAAATTTTAACTAGTTCCAACTAGATCCCATGCATATAATTGGGATCATACTTTCTCAACATTGACACGTGATACACGTTATGCAATTAACTCAATCCTGAACGTAGATCGAGTTTGTATGTTGTCTTCTCAATCCTAGGCAAGATTTTAAATGGTCCGATGAACTTCGGACTCAACATCCTTCACTTCCTGAATCACATGATTCATTTCCACGGTGACACTTATAAAATGCACTATGTCATCTACTTCAAACTTCAACATCCTATGCCTCTTGTCAGCATAACTTTTCTGCTAATTCTACTCAGTAAGATTTTTCTCTTGGGTATCGATCACCTTGTTTTTTTTATTTCTTTGCACAGTCTCGTGCGAAACAATCTCGACTCTAACCACAGTCTACAAATAGGTGTGTGACATCTTCGGCCATACAATACTTCATAAAGAGCTATTTTTTTCTTTGCTCGACCGATAACCATTTTTATAGGAGAATTCGACTAAGGGTAACTTTTTACCCCGTGCTCTGCCAAAATAATTAATGCAGGCCCTCAACAGTCTCTCAGTATTCATATCATACGTCTTAATTGGCCACTTCTCAAAGGTAAAAGGTCGTCCTTATAATCAACTTTGTTTTCATTTCTTCATGAAAACCTTTCCAAACTCTAAAGATGAACCTTGCGTCTCTCTCTTGGACACAGTGGTTACTTAAACTCCATAACGACTAACCACTAGCTTAACATAAATTTGGGCAAGTCGTTCAGAAAAACATTCTTCTCGAACAAAATAAATCGGGACATCTTAGTCAACCTATCCACTACAACTCAGATGAATGTATATCTCTTAGTTGCTCACGTTAACCTTAACACCAAAATTCATCATAATGTGTTCCCACTTCCACTCAGGTGCAAAGAGTGGTTGCCACTATCTGGCGATCTTATGATCCACTTTTACCTGTTAGCAGGTCAAACATCGGGATACAAACTTTTATATATCTCTTTTCATGCTAGGCCACCAAAATTTGCGCTCCGATCTGGGAGGAGGAGCCTGTGATGTCACTGAGATACGTGCCAGGATTGTTGGTGGAGAGGGAGGATAGTCCTTAGGCACCTATAGTGTTCAAGGGGCATGGCGCGATGCCGACTGGGTGGGACTTCTGGTGTCAGCACATGGTGGAGACGCCGCGGTGGCAGGTGCTATTACAGAGATTGGGGTTGCTTCCGGCGGTCGACATTACGGGGTGGGGTCTGGAGTTGTATAGGGACACGCCCGGGATGACTCTGCTGCTGTCGAGGTGGAGCACTCAGACACATACCTTTGTGACTAAGTTCGGAGAGATCAGGCCTACGCTGCTGGATGTGATGATGTTGACAGGTCTGCCGATGCAGGGCGAGTTGGATACGCGTGTGACGCGGCTCAGTGGTGAGGAGCGCCTGCTACAGAAGCAGTTACTGGACATCTTAGCAGAGACGAAGCAGCACCGGAAGGGGACATACGGTGGCTGGCTCTGACTGTTCTATGGTACGGCATAGGCGAGGTCGGGGCAGAGATTGGGCGCTGCTGCTCACTTTGTGATGGGGCCGTATCACAAGGATGAACGGTACGTGATGGAAGCTTTCCTGACGATGTTTCTATCGAGGTGAGAATCGTACTTCCCGTAGATCGCATTCATGCTTTGATTTCATTGTATGTCTCGTATGATGAGCTACTGCTTACTTGCAGGTTTGTGTTTGAGGGGACGCCGAAGGACGGCATTTCTCCAAGGGTGATCCCCTTGGGGTAGGCGCGTCGGACTAGGCCCTGTGTATCTGGGCACTCTGTACTCACGTCTGGATCAGTTGGTGAACGACGTGAAGCGGTCACATGGGCTGTATCAAGTGGCTAGGTAAGTGGACCGGATGTTCCTGCAACGGTACCTATACGAGTGTTTTCCAGATTATCGTCCGGTAGGATTCCAGCGCCAGCATCCGGTACAGATTATGAGGACGGTGACGCATAGCGGCAGATCACAAGAGGTGACGGCGTGGTGTAGCAGATCACGGGCGTTCGCATGGTTGAGCATCAAGAGGCCCGATTGTCCATTGTCACGTTTGATAGACTCTCACGAGGCGTGCCTGGCACGGTCGTACAGAGATATGCATTCGTCGTACGAAGTGCCCCCTGGTTGCACAAACATGAGATGACGAGGGACCTGGCCAGGAAAGGGTCCTTGGCGTCGGCAGATGTTGTGCTCTTGGTGGCTTATTTTCCGGGTTGGCTTCCGGTGCTGACTGACGATGGTGGGAAGCCTGCAGAGAACCTGTATTCTGTGGCCCGGTATTGCCTAGATCGGCTGTCGCTGGCGTTCGGCTATGACTTGGAGCCGTTGAGTGGATACCGCAGCCCGCGGAGGAGTGTGACGACTGTGTTTGGGTACACGCGGTATGACAGAGTCCGTGAGTGGCCGGCATCGGTGACAGAGTGGAGGCGACTGAGGACAGCGGTAACGAGGGCAGTGACCGTGGGGTATGCGCAGTGGTGGGAACGATTGCGTGGGAGTTGGGCGGAGTGGCTGGCACAGCCATTGGGCACACGTCGACTGGCGGATGTGTTTTTTGCATGCCACCGAGCATTGAGTTTGATATCAGTGACAGTTGGGAGGCAGGCTGGCATGCTAGCGTTGATGTCAGGGAGTGCTGGTGGGGGCTCTGAGAGAGACCCAGGTGAGGAGCCGGACGAGGAGGGCGAATGGTCCGAGTATGAGGCCCTGTGGGAGGACCGCGGAGAAGAGCCAGCGATGCCGTCACCGCGGGTGCCAGGGGCCGGCAAGGGGCGGCTGTTGGTGCTTCGGGTGAATATGATGGAGAGCGCTCGTCAAACGAGTGCAGGCGCTTCGGGTTCGCGCCTGGCAGGGTCGAAGAGGCCGCGGGAGGAGTCGGAAGAGCCAGTGGTTGAGGTAAGACTAGCTGTTACCATTACATTACATTGTCTTTTCTGTTAAAATTATAATAAAAGAGTTGACGTACTGATGGTTCCTTTGACAGGAGTACGAGGAGCAGACGGTGGAGGGAGTTAGTGACGTTGGTGCGGCTACCTAGGCGGAGGAGGGGGTAGAGGTTGAAGTAGAGGAGCCAGCTGGCGAGGGTTAGCTGGAGGCGGTTGATACGTCGGGGGCTGGTGTGAGCGGCAGGGTGAGCCCGCTGCCGGGTGCCAAAGAGAGAGTGGAGGACGTGTATGGTGGAGCAGTTGACGAGTCGTTGATGTTTGATGCTAGCGGCTACTGGTGGACAGGCACAGAGGCGGAGGCCGTGGGGGTTGAGCGGGAGGACCCGGTGGAGCCGGAGCCCACTGTGGCACCTCGTGCTTATGAGCCGGAGATTCTGGAGTAGCCTATTATGGAGCATCAGCAGGGCGCGTCGTCGGGGTCAGCTGTCGAGGAGGGGGCGACATTGATGGCGTTGCACTCGATGACCGTCGGTGCACGGGCGGCAGGTGGAGTGCAGGAGAGGCCTGCAGTAGTGGTGGGTGGCGCAGCGGTTGGTGAGGTGAGTAAGGGATCGTCGAGTGGGCAGCCCGACATCGTATCATGGGAGAGCCTCTAGTTGCCAGCTGAGACAGTGCGCCAGTTAGAGTTGGTGAAGGCGACATACCCGCAGAAGTTTGAGGGAGTGACTATAGAGAACCTCATACTGCAGAAGTGGGTGTATGCAGGGTTCATAGAGTGGTTACTACCCTTCGCCAGTGTTTCTACGACAGGCTGGTCGACGGCATTTATTAAACGGTCGCTGACGGAGTTTGCGCCATTCACCTCTCTAGGCTTGCAGCTGGACTGGATGGCTGATTTCTTGAAGTTGAGGAGCGAGGGCAGTGCCATGGGGGAGAGGATGGCCTTGGTGCAGATGGAAGAAGTGCTACTCGAGAGGCGGCGCACAGGGCTAGAGGTGGAGCTGTCTGAGATTAACGGAGAGTTTATCGTCATTGACAGGGAGGTGGCGGAGATAGAGAGGCAGCTAACCGAACTACAGAGACGGCTGAGTGACCTTCAGAGGCAGCGCGCTGATGTGGAGGTTAGGGAGGCTGAGCTTCTTAGGCGGCAGGCTGAGCTCGAGGCTGGATGGTCGGCGCTACAGGATCAGCGTCACACGTTGGAGGCGTTTAGCTCTCATCCGGTAGCAGTGCTGTTATCTAGCTTTCTGTAGAACTTATGACAGATTTGATGTATGAACCGTGCCCGATAGTGGCCACAGAAACTTTATATGTACATATATTTTCCTTGGTGTTATGAAACATGGCTGCGTGTTGTCCTATTGTCATTTGTTGTGGGCGCATTACGCTCTTGTTATTTTGTTACGATTATCAAATGTCTTATGTCTGATGGTTGTCCAATGGTGTTCCCTCTTTCCCGTCGAGGGCACACAGCTCAGTGGTTAGGAGTAAAAGAGGCAGACTAAGCATAAATATATGTGCAGCGAACAGACTGTGTATGGATAATGCTTGGATCAAAACGTTGTTTTATAAAAAAGAACTTGTAATGAGCGACGAGGGTTACAAGTCAGGGCATGCGCTTATATACAACAAAATGCGGTGTGAGTGTTCTAAACTACGTGTGGGAGGTAGCGATGAACAAGCTGCAGCTGGCTACGCGTAGTATTTCTTTAGGTAGCGACCATTGACAGGGGTCGTGAGCCGCCCGTCGTCTGGGTCGAGCAGAAGATAGGAGCCGTTGCTTCTGGCCATGTGCACTTCAAGTGGCCCTTCCCAGTTGGGTGCGAACTTAGGGGCTAACAGCCAGCACATGCTTGGCAGCTCGGAGGACAAGGTCGCCTTCCACGAAGGAGCGGGGTTCGACAGTCTTCCTGTAGGCTTTGACAAGTTGTTCGTGGTGTTTCTTCATTTGGTGCATAGCGTTGGCTCTTTTTTCATCCAGGCCTTCAAGGGCCATCATTCTGGTTTCCTCCTCCCCTAGGCCGCTGCTGAGGGCTAGTCGGACCGAGGCGACCGCGACCTTGGCGGGTACCACGCACTCGTCCCCGTAAACAAGTGAGAAGGGTGTGGCCTTCGTGGCTGTGTGTCTGGAGGTTCTGTAAGCCGAAAGGGCATGGCTTAGCTTTTCAGACCAAAAGCCGCTCGCGTAGTGAACCATGTGTGACAAAACGCGCAACAGGGTTTTGTTGGAGGCTTCAGCTTGACCATTGCCTTGCGGATAGTAAGGGGTTAATGTGGTGTGATTGATGTCGTGCGCTTCCATGAGAGTCCGAACATCCCGGTTGATGAATGGGGTGCCGTTGTCGGAGATGATGCATCGAACATCCCTGTTGATGAATGGGGTGCTGTTGTAGGAGATGATGCATCGAGGGATGCCGAAATGATAGATGGGGTGGTCAAGCATGAAGTTGGCAATGGCGCCTCCCATGGCTTTTCGTAGAGGTATGGCCTCAACCCACTTTGTGAAACACTCCGTTGTGACCATGATCCATATAAGGCCTTTTGATGGCGGATGTATGGGGCCAATAAGGTTAAGAGCCCAATAGTGAAATGGCCAAGGGGCCACGATCATACGAAGATCGGACGTTGCATCCTGTCAGCATGTCTCTGGCAGGGCTGGCAATGTCAGACATGAGTGATGGAATCAGATTCCATGGTCGGCCAATAGTACCCTAACCTTAGCAATTCTGCGTACAACTTATGCGATCCCTGATGCTCCCCACAAGCACCATTGTGCACTTCATTAATCACTTCCACGGCCGTGGCACCTTGTAAGCAGCGTAGGGTGCGCCCCAAAAACCCTTTGCGAAATAATTTGCCTTCCGTCACAAAATATCTAACCGATTGGCGCTTGACAGATCGTGCCGAGCCGCGATCCGGCGGTAGGAGCCCATGAGTTAGGTATTGCAGAAAGGCTGACGCCAGTCGCCCTCGACGTTAATGACAAGTGCTTCCGCGCTATCCGGCACATACAAGCATTCTGAACAATCCCGTTGTAAATCCGAAGCGTCCTTGGCCATGGATGGCAAAAAGAGGCCCATGCGCTGGAGACGACGGTATAGAGGCGGGCCGTCGAGGCCACAACATTTCTGGTGGCCGAGCTGTAGTTTATGCCTTGCTTCTGCTGGGGCCAAGCATCTGGCCAGAGTGCCTCCGGGACATCGTTTGTATAGGACGTCTCCCAACATCAAGAAACCCGTGAGGGTGGAGTTGGATGCAAGAGATGGTGCCCTAAGTTGGTCGACGATTAGCTGCCTCCAATCACTGACAGTAGTGTCTTTTGGGACTAGGTTCAACGCCGTGCATGGTGCGGTTCTTCTGATGATGGTTAGCATTTGATGTTCATCGTCAAACTCAATCTTTGATGCGATCGTGGCCAAGCTGTCCGCATGTCGGTTGTGGCACCTATTGTGATGTTCATATTAGACATGGCCAAGTCTTCCCTCTAAGTGTTGTACTAGGGCACGATAAGGTGCCAGGGCTGGCTCTTTGACCGCGAACTCTCCGTTAGCCTATTTCATTATCAAGTTTGAGTCCCCTTTTATGCATAATGACTTAGCCCCCATATTGGTAGCTAGCATGAGGCCGATGACAAGGGCCTCATATTCAGCTTCATTATTGGATACCGGGAACGCAAGCTTGAAGGATAGGGATGTGGTAACACCTTGTGGATTGCGAAGGACTATACCAGTGCCCCCTTGCCGGAAGGGAGCTCTATCAGGACCTTTGCTATTGGCTGAGCCGTCAAACTCCAGTATCCACAAGTCATCTATGTCGAAGATCAAGGCCGTCTCCTCCCTCGGTAATTAATCTGAAGTCGATTCACACTGTTATCGCAGAAAGAAGGCCAGAAGATCGGCAAGTGCTTGGCTTCGCAGAGCTATAGGGTTTCTAATGGACAGGCCAAACTCGGTTAACAGCAATAACCAGCGGGTAAGTCGTCCAGACAAGGCAGGGCGTGTGAGCATGTATCGTAGTGGATCAGCCTTGGTGACAAGCATGATTTGGTGCGACAAGAAGTAATGCCTGAAATTCTGCGAGACGTAGACCAAGGCGAAGCAATGCTTCTCGAGCTCAGAATAGTTGCCTCGGGTCCCCTGATCGATCGACTGAGGTAATAAACTGGACGCTCCACCCCGTCTAATTCTTAGGCCAACAAGGCCCCCACGGACCTGGGTGTGGAGGTTAAGTAAAGCAAGAGTGGAACACCCTACTGGGGCATGGCCATGGTATGTGGTGACATGAGGATCGCCTTGATATGTTCGAATGCTTGTTGTTGGGGCGCCTCCCAACTCCACAGTGCCCTTTTGTGTGTCAAGTACCGAAAGGGCGCGATAAGTTCGGCCAAGGCAGGGATAAATCGTCGAAGGTAGGAAACCTTGCGGAAGAAGCTCTTCAACTATCTGGTGCTCTTAGACCGGGGTATTTCTTGGATAGAAGCAGCTTTAGAAGGGTCAACGTCGATCCCTTGTCGACTAACCAAAAAGCCAAGGAATTTGCCGGAGGAGACTCTGAAGGCACATTTCAACGGATTCATCCGCATGCTGTACTGTCGACAACGATCGAAGACTGCTCGAAGGTCTGTGAGATGATCACTTTCCTTTTTGGACTTGATGATAAGATCGTCGACGTAGTCCTCTACGGTACGGTATATCATGTCATGAAAGATGGCGGTCATGGCTCACTAATAGGTAGCACCTGCATTCTTGAGACCGAAGGGCATGACCTTCTAACAAAAGTTACCCATTGGGGTCCGAAAAGGTGTCTTGGTGCAGTCGTCCGGATTCATTCGAATTTGGTTGTAGCCGGCGACGCCATACATGAAGGACAAGGTCTCATATCCGGCGGCAGCTTCCGTGAGCATGTCGATATTGGGCAGTGGAAATTCATCTTTGGGACACGCTTTGTTCAGGTCGCGGAAGTCAATACAAACGCAGACTTGGCCGCTCTTCTTTTGGACAGGGATGACATTGTCCAGCCATATGGGATGAGTAATTGGTTCAATAAAGCCGGCTTGTAGAAGTCGTTCAATCTCTTGCTTGATCTTTAATTTGAGCTCGGGGCGGAAGGATCTCGGATGCTGTCAGACAAGGCTGAATCCGGTAGCGTTGTTGAGATGGTGCATCACCAAGGCGGGATCCAACCCAGGCATCTCGTTGTAACCCCATGCCAATACATCGCGATATTTGCGGAGGAGGGTAACCAATTCCTTTCTTCAGCCTGGGGTGAGTTTTGTGCTAATGTATGTTAGTCGAGGTTCCTCACCTGGGTCAGCCAGGTTAATTTCTTCAAGATCTTCGGCCTGCAGTCAAGGGCCGTCTTCATAGCAGCGTGGGGCGGCACCCGGAGTAAGTTCGGGGTCTGACGGGCAATGCTCAGCCGTGCAGCACCATTCTGTTTTTGCGGTCGGGTTAGAATCGAGGGGGTCAGATGATGAACCACCTGGGACCCCGTACACTGTTATAACTGGTAAATCACTTTCCCGTCTTTTACGATGCGTCGGAAGGTAGGTTCAGACT
The DNA here is from genome assembly GCA_033070095.1 of Escallonia herrerae. Taxonomy (NCBI): domain Eukaryota; kingdom Viridiplantae; phylum Streptophyta; class Magnoliopsida; order Escalloniales; family Escalloniaceae; genus Escallonia; species Escallonia herrerae. The sequence goes on along the minus strand of JAVXUP010000437.1, from coordinate 212,045 downwards.
TGTGCTTTTTGGACTTAGGGGATGAAGGCGGAGAATCCATCAAGACCGCGGGTGGTGGCGTTGAAGCTGATGCTTTGTTCTTGTTGTTTTTCTTGGATTCGGACATTGACTTGCGAGGTTTGTTTCCGCACAGCTCGTCCCAATCTGGCAATTTGGTGGAATGGATGTGAGTGGCGTTCTCACCATCCGGGGCGAGCTCAGTAAAGAAAGAGGCCTCGGCAAAGTAAGACTCAGCATATTCGAAGGGTGCCCTGGTTGCGGGGATCGTTAGTGCTACCTCGTGTCCCGCAGGACCGGCCACCAGTTTTAAATATTGGTGGTAGGTTGAGGGGACAACCTTGTTAACATGAATCCAAGGTCAACCAAGCAGAAGGTGGAAGGAGGACTCGCTGTCTATCACATGAAAAGTGGTGTATGGACGGACAGTTCCGACCATGAGGTCGACAATGATATGGCCGAGGGTGGACTGGGGGGCATGCCCGAAGCCAGTGATCTTGACGGGGTCGCGGATGATCTTCTTTGGTGGTATGCTGGCTTGCTGTAGGGTGATGAGAGGCATGATGTTGATCGAGGCGCCGCAGTCTACTAAAGCGCAACAGAAGCATGTGCCATTAATAGTGCATTCAAGGTATAACGATCGATTGTGGTGTTCAATTGGCGGTGAGTCCTCGTCCGAGAAAATGAATACGGCAGAAGGGACATGTCTGAGTTCAACTTGGGCAGCGAAACATTCAGGACCGAGGCCTGTGGTGACCTCGATCAAACAGTTTGAGAGGCAAGTCCGTGCTGTGGGTGAGAACCCCATTTCAGCAAAAAAAGCTTTTAATTTTTGACATCTGTCCGACTGAGGACGCTAGCTGAAGGGCGGGAGGAATACAAGGTGTGACCATAGGAGAGATCTCTGCAGGAACTTCAGGGACTAGAGACTCGGCGTGGTCAGTGACAGCCATAAGCACCTGATGCCCTCGATTGTCATTGCCATGGTTCGGATAAGGGTCCTTACGCACATATTTGTTCTTCTGTAACTGTAGTTTGCCTAACGTGACCTTTCTTGCAAAGATAGTTCGTAGTGCGTTGCAGTTTTGGAGAGGATGGCCAAGGGCTTGATGGAAGGGACAGTAGTTGGGCCGGGTTCTTTCTTCGTCTGTGATGGGGATCCGTACATGTGGCAATCTGAAGTTGCGGTCATTAACAACCCATTCTGTCAAGAGTTCTTTCACCGTGTTCAGGTCGCATGGAAAGGCAGGGGGGTCTCCTGTTGTCTTCATTTGTTGGGGCGTTGGTCCCTATCCAGGAGCGGATGCTTGGAGCCAGCGTAATTGCTGACATTGCTCTAGTTGGTGCTATTGCTGTCGCGCTGAGCACTAGGTATGTTCATCAAGGCCAATAGTGCATTCTACGTACGAGTCCTCCACGGTTTGACAGGGCCGACCATCTCGTAAGTACGTCGTGCCGCTTCCTTGAGATGCCCCCAAGACTTCAACTGCAAGTTCTCAATGTGTACCCGGTAGATGTCGTTCATGTTTTTTATGCATATGGGGACCAATGTCTCGTCCTTGCTGAAATTTGTACACTCGAGGCACTTAAGGTGAAAGCGTTGCACGTATTTGGTTAAGTCTTCGCCGTGATTCTGACGTATGCTGGCGATGTCCACTATGGTGATGCATTCGGCTTCGTAGTGGAATTTGTCCAAGAATAGTTGGGCCATTTCATCCCAAGAACGGACTATCCCCGCGGGGATCTGATGATACCAAGTGTATGCCAAGCCCGTGACGGACTTGTGAAACTCCCTCAGCTTCAAACTATCGCCCGGGCCATACTGTTCCAATGAGCCAACGAATCTTGTCAAGGCTCACGAGAGTTTCCTTCACGCCCGTTGAAGAGCACGAAAGTGGGTTGCTTGTATCTGAGCGGGTAGGGTACAGTGGCCATCTCGTTGGCATACGACGTGCGGTCTATCAGTCGCGCTAGCGAGCAGAGTGCAGACTGCTGTGACAGCTGGCGGAAGAGTGCATCGAAGTCAGCTTTGGAGAAATAATGAGGGAGTGGCTCCTCCTGGCCAACTAGTGGCTGATGTCTGGCTGGGGCTCCACGAGCCCCCGAGCCCCCTGACGGTGCAACTGGGTAGGTTGGGGGAGCAGAAGGATGATACAGGGCAGTTGTTACCGTAGGCACGTGTGCGGCAGCATGGGTGGTTAGGTGAGACATGTCCACCACTTGGTCAGTCATTTGATGTTGCTCTTTTAGGTAGGGGTTAGGCTCCATCTCGATGGATTCATGAGTTTCAGAAGAACTTCTGGCCGGTAGATGCTGTGGTGCAATAACAGGGATGACCTGCTGCAACACCGATCCCAGATCCTGCGGTGGTCTGTGCGATGGCATCGTGGGATGCAACGTGCTAGCTATAGGCAGGGAGGATGTCACGAGCCCCAACGCCAGGGGTCTGGAAGGCCAAGGTAGCAGTGGTTTCGACACTGGGTCCTTGGCGGCGTCAAGGGACGGCCCAGGTCCTATGGGCTGGACCGGTGGAATGACTTACTGTGAGGCCATAGTCTGCATGGATCTTTGCATTTCCTTCATGGCTAGCATGAGAGTGGCTTGCGAGTCTTGTATGTTGACTATAGTAGGAGTGAACTGCTGAATGGCCGCATTGACAGCAACTTGCACGTCAGATGTGGGGTGGCCTTGGGGACGCAGGGCATTAGTCCCTTCTTGCTCAACTGGGTGGTCCTCTTCTTGCACGAGATGGATAAGGCTCTGGCTAGTAGCCCTCGTAACTCATCGTTGCATAGGCATGATGCCTCAGTGCAGTAGACTGCAACACGATGCTCACTTCCCTGGTGGAGTCACCAAATTGTTGATGCAAAAAGGGGTTCAATGCTACGTGGAGGTGCCACAAAGGATGCAGCCTGAGTCAGCTTCCAGGTAAACAAAGTAGGAGACAGTAAGGACGGAGTAAGGGCTGAGAGCAAGGCCCCTAGATAGGTCGCGAGGGTTGGCAACGCCGCGCAGGCAGGGCGACGACGAACAGGGCTGACAGTCGACAGTCGGTGTCAAGGATGCAGCGTCGAGGGTCCGAAGACGAGAGTCCAAGTGTGTTTCTCTAACTAGAATTCCAGAGAGAATGTCTTTTTAGAGAGAGAAAGTGAAAAGTTCAAATGAGAGAAAGATCCTTGAAAAAGCTCCATAGTCCACTATTTATAGGCAAAAATATGCATGCGTCATAAGTTGACATGTGTCACCCCTTGGGAACGACACGTCGCTAGGGGGTCCAAAGTACTGATTCTCTATTGGACTGCTGGTCCCAAAGTTCATGCTGCCCTGCCCTCGCAGTATCTCTCTGCCTGTCTGAGGAGACTGATCACGCTGTAGTAGCATGATCAGAGTAGCCCGTTGCCCCAGCCTCCAGTCCAAGCCCATACTGAATCCCACAAGGTGCGTCCAGAGACGGGCAGAGAGCCTGACAGCGGAGAGGGTTGCCCCTGTAGCCAAATGTTAGGCGAACTAGGCGCGATGCCCTCCAAGGACCTGCTCCCGTCCTAGAGTGACCCGCGGGTCATTGCCCTGGTGGTGTCGACGATCAACAGCAACATGAGTAACATGAGTGGCCATGGTCGTCACTTGGTGCTTAGGGTCCGTTGCGGTGAAGTCTTCGCATCGGAGCTCCCTGCAAGTATGATGTTGGTGGCTATAAGGTTATGCCGACGATGGCTCCAGGGTTGCGAGCCCATCCTACTGCGAGGGCCAGAGCCCCCAGTGACTGAGCCGGTGACGGCACGAAGCCCATACCACAGTTTGATTGAGCTGGCGATGGCGCTAAGCCCATGCCGCAGTTTGATTGAGTCGGCGACAACACAAAGACCGTCCTGCAGTTTAATTGAGCCGGCGACGGCACAAGCACGTCCCGTAATTTGATTGAGCCACGATGGCGTGAAGCCCGTGATGGCGTTAAGCCCATGCCGCAGTTTGATTGAGCCGGCGATGGCGCTAAGCCCGTGATGACACTAAGTCCATGCCGTAATTTGATTGAGCCTGTGATGGTGCTAAGCCATGCTGCAGTTTGATTGAGCCGGCGACGGCACGAAGCCCGTCCCGCAGTTGATTGAGCCGGCGATGGCACTAAGCCCGTGATGGCGTTCAGCCCATGCCGCAGTTTGATTAAGCCGGTGATGGCACGAAGCCCGTCCCCCAGTTGATTGAGCAGGCGATGACGCTAAGCTCAAGATGGCGCTCAGCCATGCCGCAAGGAGGGGTCCTCGTGCCGGAGCACTACGAATAGAGCCCCCAGAATGCCGCACACTTTGAAGAGTGGATCGAAGCATGTTCCATGTCCATGGTGGGGCACATGGTGTGGTGAACAGGTGTGATGCCTGAAGGCTTTAAAATGATTGTGGTGCATGGGCACGGCGACGATTGTCGCGGAGGTATACTTGGTGTCGGGGGCACGTATCATCAGTGTGGCATAAGGGCGCGGCGACGATTGTCACGGAGGTATACTTGGTGTCGGGGGCACATATCATCAGCGTGGCGCAAGGGCGCGACGATGACTGTTGCGGACCAATACTTGGTGCCGGGGCACGTATCATAAGCATGGCCCAAGGGCGCGGCGACGACTGTCGCGGAGCCACAAAGGCACGGCGACGATTGTCGTGGAGCAATACTTGGTGCCAGGGGCACGTATGATAAGCATGGCCCAAGGGCGCGGCAACAACTGTTGCGGAGCAATACTTAGTGCCGAGGGCACGTATGATTAGCATGGCGCAAGGGCGCGGCGACAACTGTCGCGGAGCAATACTTGGTACCGGGGGCACGTATGATAAGCATGGCGCAAGGGTGCGTCGACGACTGTCGCGGAGGTATACTTGTGATTGTATGCTGCCATTGTGACGATTGTGCACGGTCGGTGACGAGCGTCAAGTGACCATTGACCTTGAGTGCGCATTGTAGAGAGCGCGATGAGTGATGTCCGGGGTTTAAGAATCTCTTGCAAGGCGAAGGGGTGGCCGACCCCCTGAAGGAAGGGGTGGCTGACCCCCTGAGGAAGGGGGTGGCCGACCCCCTTAGGAGGAAGGGATGGCCGACCCCCTTAGGAAATGGGTGGCCGACCCCTTAGGGAAGGGGTGGCCGACCCCCTTTGAGGGGTCGACCCCTTTTTCCAATGGTTTGACCATGTTGACTTCGTTGTATTGGTGATGCCTGTGGACACTTGTTTGACCTGGTTATGGTGTTGAATAATTGACTGTTGACTGGGTGATGTGTTGCTTGACGCGGGTCCCTTAGCGGGCCCCGAGGGTCTGGCCAGGATAGGGTATGAACAAATGTTGTTTACTTAAAAAGTATCGATAGCATAACTACTAAAGTTTATGGCTTGTCCCTATAAAGTTTATGACTTGTCCCTAACTAATTGTCACTGAATGACTCTTAAGGTTTCTTATTATATTTTGCAAAAGAAGGTAACGATGAATGCAAGTTTCAATCTAAAAGTTATTCAAAGCCTTCACAGGAGTAGACTAGTTTATTGAAAGCCTTCTTAGAAGTCAGATGTTTTCATTCTACATTTATATGCTTAGTATACATTTTTTATTGTTGCTTTCCAAACGCTATGAAGGAAATCTTAGAGAAAGGAAAAAAAGAACTTGCACTGTGAATCCGTTGTAGCATTGCCTCCAATTTGATGGCGAGCTTGGTTTTTAGCCCAAATAATGATACTATGGCCAAAGCCTCTTCTGATGGTCAAGTTTTCAACAAATTTTGGCTACTACCCGAGTTGTAAGAATCTTAATCCAACACCTCATATAGCTACAATAAATGGTTGCTAAATATAGTGACTTTTCTTTTAACATTTTTAGAGATAATTCGTAGTAGCATTTTTTAGTGTTACTAAACAAAAGTCACTAAAATTATGTTGCGACCATTGATAATCTCTATATGAGAGGCTGGGGGAAGATTCCTTCAACCCAGGTACACAGCAGCCAAGATTTTTTTTGAAGTATTTTATGCTTTCATCTAAGGTAGTGCTCATTGGTGTAAAATAGCAATGAGAATTTAGAAATAAGAGGAGTTGCGAAAATTTGTGTATGGTCGCGCAACTATTTTATCAGCATTTAGGACTCTAATCAAATTCCATTTGTGAAATGTTTGAATTTTAAACTACAAACCAAAATAGAAGCAAATGAAACTCCCATCGTTTCAAGAAATTGCTTCCTCCCTCAATGAACTAATCATTTTAATACCACTATCACTATGGCAGCGACATCCTCAATTATCAACCAGATACAACCTTCATCATGTTTGAGACCGTTGTATTTACAATGAGGCGGTGATGATGGTGGTTGTGGCATGGCGGTGATAGGTGGTGGTCTTGGCAGTGAGAATGTGTGTTGGGCTTAATATCTGTTTTCTATACCCAGTGACCTTCTAATTTTACCCTTGAAAAGACACTATAAAATGGCAAGCTTTGACATTTTCCATCCACGAAAATTGATGGAAGGCTATGTGGAACGGTATTTTTCTTGAAGGACTTACATTAATAGACTCAGAAAAAGGAAATTAGTACTAATTCCACTTTCATAGGCTTTTATGAACTACCGATATATGTTAGGGCATCGAAAAACATTGCTCTAAAAAATACTGCAAGTGAAATTTCATGGAATAGAGACCAGCACATCATAGTGTGGCTTGAACATTTCATATACGTGAAATGGTGCTTTACTAACTGTCCACTGATATAGACAAATAGACCATGAGAAAGAGAAAGAGGAGTTCTGTTGGGAGGATAATGCTTGGTTGCTCCATTTATGATGCCAAATTAATGAGAGCACGTTAAGAAGCAATAAACTCTAGCTAGGGTTCATTAGCTCAAAACCTACGTGGCTATGAAATTATTGGCTAACTCAGAAGGATCAAGTTGACCCTTTTGTGGATAGGATTTTGAATCAAATTGCTCTCCCCGTGGTCTCCAAAAGTCAAAATCCGGCCCATAAGTTAATGAAAACCGTGCTTTCATTTTGAATATTTGCGAAGTGTTAGACGGGGACAGTTGGACAAGAATAAATAACTTCCGCGTCCAAATGATGGACCAGAAATTCATTATTCTTGGTGAAGGTTACAGTTGTACCATTTGTTTGTTGGACTACCTTTATTGTTGCAATGGTACCTTTGCGTCTCTATATATGTGCACTCAGCTGCATGCATGATACAGACCTACTGAATGGTGTCTTTGAAGCTTCTAAAACTACTATAATGAGTGGTGTAAGTCGTTCCTGTATTGCGGTTGTCCTTTTGATTGTTCTGGTTGTCGATGGAGTCGTTTTGGGAGAAGTTGCAAGTACTAAGGGTGTGGGTGTTAGAGATGAAAAGCTGTTGTTTGGACGTAGGCATGGGTTTGGAGGAGGTATTGGAGGTGGATTAGGGCATGGCATTTATAGGAAGGGGTTTAGGCATGGAAGTTTTGGTAAAGGTGGTGGGCTTGGTGGTGGTGGTGGTGGTGGTCTGGGTGGCGGTGGTGGCCTAGGCGGTGGGGGAGGTCTAGGAGGTGGCGGTGGCCTCGGGGGTGGTGCTGGTGGTGGTCTAGGTGGCGGAGGTGGATTAGGTGGCGGTGGTGGTCTAGGAGGTGGGGCAGGTGGTGGTTTAGGTGGAGGAGCTGGCGGAGGTTTAGGTGGTGGTGCTGGTGGAGGTTTTGGTAAAGGTGGTGGTCTGGGTGGAGGAACGGGCGGCGGTTTAGGGGGTGGTGGCGGAATTGGCGGAGGTGGAGGTGGTGGGCTAGGAGGTGGTGCGGGTGGGGGTTTTGGTAAAGGTGGTGGTCTGGGTGGAGGAGCGGGCGGCGGTCTTGGTGGAGGTGGTGGACTTGGTGGAGGTGGAGGGGGTGGGCTAGGTGGTGGTGGTGGTGCTGGTGCTGGTGCAGGTGGGGGTTTTGGTAAAGGTGACGGACTTGGCGGGGGAGTTGGAGGTGGCGGAGGGCTTGGTGGAGGTGGAGGGCTTGGTGGGGGCAGTGGTGGAGGTTTAGGTGGTGGGTCTGGTGGTGGGTTTGGAGGTGGCGCAGGTGGAGGGCTAGGTGGTGGTGGTGGTCTTGGTGGCGGAGGAGGTGGTGGTTTTGGTGGCGGAGGTGCAGGAGGAGGATTTGGATCAGGTGGAGGTTTCGGAGCTGGGGCAGGTCTTGGTGGTGGAGCAGGTGGTGGTGGCGGTTTTGGAGGTGGTGGAGGTGGACTTGGTGATGCTAGTGGTGCCGGGTTTGGCGGTGGAGCTGGATTTGGAGGTGGTGGTGGCCATTAGGTTGCAGCATTGCTTGCGCCTTCTATTAGCTGAAGTACTGTCAATTACTTTTTGCAGTGCTTGTGCATTGTCTTAGTTGATAAAGTGTAATTCGTTTGTAATGTATCGGTTTGTCAAAAGCATTGTTAAAGGAGCTTTTTGAGCCAGTTCTTGAATGAGAAGCTTGTGTTCATGACCATCATTTTTACTATCGATTTACCTTTTTCTTTTTCTCTCATTTATCATCTGCTTTCCTAGATTATTTTTTTTTAAAAAACGTTGTCTAAGAAAGATTACAGAGAAAAAAACAATTGTTTTCGTTGATCTAATCTGGACTACACACTTTTTGACGGTAGTGCATATGTAGACGTGTACAACTTCAGAAGCATATGGTACAACTATTCATAAACATATACTATTATTTTGCTAAAAGTCGAAACCGCTTTGTCAGAAGCACTCCTCTCGGGAACATGGTCATATATTGCAGCAACTTGTTTCTTTTCCATGGGGTCTGAAGCAATTATAAGTAGACAATGGGTAGGTGCATGGTTCTGCTCTTCATTAAAGATGCATAACTGCGGCACACGCACCGGTTGCAAGAAACCGTGAATCATGCCTCACATGCGTAAGGGGACGTCCATATTTTGAATATCCTGCCACCAATAGCGAACACTTTCTTTACTGTCAGCGCAAGGTAAAGCTCGTAACGCTTTGGAAACAAGCGTGTGCGATATTGTTACCTTTACTACCAAAAACACGGCTCTATCCCCGCCGTTGTCCGTTTTCTCTGTTTTCGAATCTAAGCAGTTGCTACACTATTTGCATATCACCTAAATGCAAACACATGAAACAACGCTTCACTTGATATAGGATGTTTTGCTATCTGGTATTAATTTTTTTTTTTTTGATTGAAACAAAAGGGTGATAAGGTTTGTCACGCCTTTCGAGTCGGGCGGAACCACATAGGCGGCAAAACTCACCCTGCCAAGTTTTAACGCAGCTGCTATCTGGTATTAATGAGTTGCGATTTTGTGCCGTGAGCTTGGTTAATAGTGTGCTGTGGCCCTGATTGCATGTACTGATCTAAAATAGGCCTTTTTTTGTGGCTTACCTTCCTCGCTCCTCGGTGTCTAGTCCAATCTTCTGGGTCGTTTTCTGGACTTCACAACCACAAAAGTTTCCGGAGTATCAACACGTGTATTTTAGTTGACCTTCCAAGGTTCAAAGATATGGAAGCCAGCTTTGTTACTATTTTTTTCACATGTGAAGGAGAAAACATCACTTAAGAGTAGATTATCAACTGAACTCACTCAAAGAAACACTCAAAAGCTATAGAATTACAAAGAGTTCAACACTATTGCAGCATTTGTTTCATTAAGTTAGCTTACAATAATCCAGAAGCTATACATTTAGAAAGAGTTCGATACTAGCTTCCACATAGTAGGATGCAACCAAAAACAAGCTAGCCCTAGAAAGTACTCATAGCCCCGGACTTTGATCAAATAGTGTATGTAGGTGCTAGCCCCGGGGCTATGTTCATCATATAACAAACCTTAGAAGAGCCGGCTTCTTTAACCTTGACTCAAGCTGTCGTAGCAATGTCTCAAGATATATTCCTTCATGGCTTGGTTTCCAAATTTAAAAAATCGTGGAAATTTCTTGAGTCGGCGTTGCAGACATTTTATTGAATTTGAAGGTGTTGGGTACTAGTGATTAGTTATTATTGCTATTGTTAGACGACCACACTATTTCAGTACAAACGACACAACTTAGTTGATGACCCTGTATGAAGATTATGTTGTCTGTAATACATATCTTTCTCATAGTCCAAATTAAACTCTCTATACTTCACATAAAAATATGCTCATGAGATCTTAATCTTTGTTTACTACCAAGTTTGTTCTCTTTCTTACACGGTAAGTAGTCTTTTCTTATTTGTTTTATGTTTAGCGCAAATACATCTTCATTTTTCTTAGAAACGGTCAGTTTTACACCTTTATTTCGCATTTCCACACCCTTCCTATTGCTAAAAGATTTGTTCTATCTCTCCAGTACATTTTTTATTTTACCAGAATATCATTTTATATATAAAAGAAATGGTTTATACATTCAACGACATTTCAGTATTAATGCACATCAAGATATATGTTTTACCATCCAGGGATCTTCCCTTCTTCTTCATGTTTTTATATTGCTAATGATAGTAGCATACACAGAGCATTTTTCAGTTGGTTCACAAATGTCTGCAGTGACTATCCAAGAGCAAATTCCAAAAATAGGTTCATACATAGGAGTATCGAAGTCAGTTGAATTGTTGGTGCCATCTTTTAAGCAACTCCCTTGAGGATTTGTCTTGGTAATGCCAACTTTAACATTTGTTTGATTTACAACCCAAGAAATAAGTTTGAGTACTTCTCCTATGGCACTAACCTCAAGTTCACAAAAAATAAAAATATCTTGAACAAAGATTTATTATTAGCGCCAAGGAAAATATTAATAAGATATATATGAATTAACAATAAGTTCTTGCCTTTGGACTTAATAAATAGAGCAGTGTCAAGTCTTCCTCTTGAATAATCTTTGTAATGAAATTGACGTAGTCTTTAGTACTAGGCTGTAGAAGCTTGTTTTATTCCATACAAAATTTTGCTAAGGTTAAATGATGATTAGATCTTCCCTACTTTCCGATAGCACCCAAATGCTGACAGCATTCCAAGGGTTCAAGACTAGCCATGGCGTATAGTTCTCCTCAAAATCGATTACTTCCTCATGGTTATGACCTTGTGCCGTGCCACTAATCTAACCTTGTTTTCTAACTACGATTCTAAATCTTTGAGTTTGCTTCTAGAAATCCATTTTGTACATATAACCCAAGATCATGAGGTTTAGGCATACTTGATATCTTTCAAACTGAACAAGCTCTTTTTGGATAGTAAGCATCCAAGGCTCATGGTTTTGAGCTTGATGGGTTTAATCTGCGATAGAAATGCTATACTAACATCAATTATCGAGATTGTCACGTTCTTATCCCATTTGAACGACAACTACCTTGATTTTGATCACTTTGATGATCTTTCTTGTAAGTCTAAGTTCTAGGTAGTGCTTGAAAAGCATATGTATGGCGGTTTAGTCATTCTCTCTTGCATCAGTGTCTACCTTTTGAGAACTTAGGCCCTGTTTGACACAGCTTTTTTTTTCAATTTTTTTTTCAGTTTTGGAAACTGGAAAAAAAAAGTTGCGTTTGGTAACCATTTTCCTTTTTTTTTCTTCCTTCAGTTTAAAAACCCAGTTTTTAAATCAAGGCTATTTCTAAAAACCAAAAACTGATTTTTTTTTTCAAAGTTGGTTTTTTTTTTTAGACCACCACCCTCCCACCGCCGGCTCCCAAAAGCTACTGTCGGTGGCCGGTGACCACCGCCGGCTGGCGCCGGTGGCCACCGCAGGCCGGCGGCGACCACGGCAACCGCCCGTAGCCATGGCCAGCGGCAACCACCAACCACCACTGGCCACAGGCATCACTGCTCTTTAATTTTTATTTTTTTAAAAAACTGAAAACCAAAAAATAAGTTTTGTCAAACGAAACCTTAGTCTTGCTTCTCTACTCCGACATATTTGAGAGTGTCTTTTGATGCTCCATTTAACATATTAGAGTAGTAGCAATAACTATAGCTAGTTAAGGTTGAGCCACCTCAAGGTTGGTCGTAGAAACTTAGTAGGTCTTGTTAATTCGTGAAAGATTTAGGACCTTGTAGAGCCATGAAATTGAATACTAAACTACATTGATATATTCATTGCTCATATGAAAAGTGAAGAGAAAGATAATTGTACTTGAGAGTTATATAAAACTGAGTACAATGAAACATTTATATAGACATGAAAAGACTATCATATACTCCCTCCGTCTCCTTAAAAGCGATCAAATTTTCTTTTTGGCTGTCCTACAAAAAATGATCATTTCTATTTTGGGATATAAATTTTATGTCAAGTTACATGTTTGCCCTTAGCTACCTCTTTTTTAATTTATTCTTTTCTTTTTATCACCTGTCACATTTATAACTCACCTCTCTCTCTCTCTCTCTCTCTCTCTCTCTCCATCTCCCTCCCCCTCCGAGCTTCGATCACCACTGCCGACTACCGACATCACCACTGCCGACGACCCTGATCACCCCTGCAGCTAATACTGACAACATCGATCACCATTACCACTGACCCTGACAATGCCTATCATGGTTGCCTCCAACCCCAATGACCCCTATCATCACCTTTGTTACTGTGTTCTTCCACCACCATGGTTGTCGGATCTCGTCGTCTTCTTCCCCCATCACCACCGTCGATGTCGCCGTGTCTTATGTATCCATTATCAACCACAAGTACCGTCCCCTGCATCATCAATCACAACATTTGACTATAAAGAAAAATATTGCAGATTTGCTTCTGAAGAAGGGCAGTGGGTATTTTGTTGATCATGGTGCAGATCAGGTGGATCGTGAGCATTGGCGTTCGCTCAGGCGCCTTGTTTTGAAAATAAGGTGACACAAGGCATTGCTGGGGTTTTAAGGAGGCAATCAGAGGCGTTGAGTGTTTGGCTAGGCGGTGTGAGGCGAGACAAAGGCGTGAATAAGCCTGCGACATAGCATTTGACCTGGCAACGTGAAAGTTGAAGAGGCGAGATTAGGCATTCGCCTAGGCGTTCTCATCTTCCTTGTCTCGTCTTTTTTCTCTGATCTCTCTCTCTTTCTCTCTCCTTACTCGATCTCCACTCACCGTAATAAAATTAGGGCAAAAAATCGATCTTCTTTGGCCATATTTTACTTTTTTCATCGCTTGATTTCGATGAACAGGCTCATCAGAACATCAACGGGCCTTGTAATTTACTATAATTTCTTTTGTTTCTAAAGACCTATGCTTCACATACCACAACAACCTCCGCGAATTTACAGGTTATCTTGAAAGAATTGGGGAAGAAAAGGGATGGGGACGAGAAAGAGAGAGAGCAGAGATTGAGAGGCAGGCCCCACATGCAGGGACAGATCCAGAAAGTCTAATCGAGGGAGGCCAAAAAAGCATTAAAAATTGATGACTAACATAAAAGAATTACTCAATTTGACTACTAATCATTTAGGCCCCGTTTGACACTCTTTTTTTCCCTCTTTTTTTTCAGTTTTAAAAATTGAAAAAAAAAGGAGCGTTTGGTAACCATTTTTTTTTCAATTTAAAAAACCAGTTTTTAAACTGCAGAGTAAAAAAAAAAACTCCAAAAACTGGTTTTTTTTTTCACTTTTGGTTTTTTTTTTTCGACCACCACCACCACCCTCCCACCGCCGGCAGCCACCTCAGGCGACCACCACCGGAGACTGTCGGCCGCCGGCAGCCACCTCCGGCCGCCGGAGACTGCCGACAACCACCTCCGGCCGCCGGCGACCACCAGCAGCCACCGCCGGAGACTGTCGGCAGCCATCTCCGGCCGCCGGCAGCCACCGCCGGAGACTGCCGGCAGCCACCTCCGGCCGCCGGCGACCACCGCCGGAGACTGCCGGCAGCCACCTCCGGCCGCCGGCGACCACCGCCGGAGACGGCCGGCAGCTACCTCCGGCCGCCGGCCACCACCGCCGGTGACTGCCGGCAGCCACCTCCGGCCGTCGGCCACCACCACCACCACCGTCGACCACCGCTACGCCCCACCACCGCCACCGCAAACCACCAAAAAAAAAAGTCAAAATAAAAAGGGTTACCAAACACCAAAAAAAAAAACCTCAAAAAAAAAAGGGGTTATCAAACACCCACTTGTTTTTATAAAAAAAAAAATTAAGCTGCTCTTTAAAAACTGAAAACCAAAAAAAAAATTTTGTCAAACGAAGCCTTAATTTTGCTTCTCATAATGATTTATTTCACTTGGTAAGGTTAATCAAGAACGAATTACTAATCTTGCATGAAGAAGTTTAACTCTTACTCTATATATTAATTACTAATGTGATTATTAATTGTATGAGTTTAATAGTCACGTACAAGTTAACATACTATAAGAATTTTTAAACTTCAAAAAAACTAATCTTGATCAATTCTTATTTTTTCGTGATCAGGAGATTTGAAATATAAAAATTGGAAGAACGGAGATGGAGTCAAAGAATGAAAAAGAAGAATATGATGACCGATGACATAAAGAGTAAAATATATAACAAAAAGAAACCCTAATTAATTAACGTTACGAGATTTGTGTAAATTTTCCAAAAGTTGGGGTTGGGGGGGTGCTGTGGCCCCCCTCAGTCATGCAAGAGATCCGCCCATGCCCACATGCTGAAAAACCCCTCATTCATGAAACGAAAATGTAGTTAAATGAATATAATACTAAAGGGTAATACTGAAAATAAAGTGTGATCACTTATCTTAATATGCGTGCAAAATAAAAGTGATCGCTCTTTAAAGACGGAAGGAGTAAGAAACAAAATAGAGAATCCTACATGAGTTAGAAGAGTTGTAGAGTATTCTAAACGTAGAATCATACGGGATAGGCAATTGACATATTAATGTATCGTATCTAACAATCGCAATCAGAATTCCATGGCTGTGGACGTTTCTTCTGAATATTTCATCAAGACTATCTAAGAGTTCATTTGGATTCCTTTATCCTGACATTCTCGAAAATTTTAAATTATTTTGACCTAACAAATGTGTGGCCGTATGCCATTTTTTTTAAGCTCCAATTCTATCCCTTTTATTGGTGTCATTGTTGATTCTACAGCTTGGCTGACATTCACTGTCTCTTGACCAAATATGTGCCGGTGCTTGGTGCTTTTTATTGCGTCTTACGACATGTTTATCACGTATACTGCATCTAGAACCTTTGTTAGAAAGATATCTGAGATTTCCTATGAATTTGCACTAAAAAACGACGATTGTCCCATCATAATAAATCAGTTGAATTTTCGCTGCTATACTAATTTACCATATTTTGACATAATGATTTCAGAATATACTTTGACGCATGTGGATGAGAATATTGACGAGCTTTTGATGACATGATCATTCGCACAATATTGCATCGCCTTTCTCATTTAACGAGGCAAAATAAAATAAATGCCCTGTTAAATGAGAAAGGTAATTGGATTATTGAACCTAACTTGTTGGAGGATCATATTAATAATTATTTTTCATGCCTGTTTCATTCTAATACGGTCAACAGCCTTAGCCTTGATAGACTAAATCATTTTCCTAGAATTAAGGATGAAGATAAGAAAGTCATGGATCTCCCTGTGTCCAATGCTGAAATTAAAATGACGTTCTTTAATATTAAGGCTTCCAATGCCCCTAGTCCTGACGGGATTAATGCCATGTTCTACCACAAATACTAGGATATTATGGGAGACTCTTGTTGTAACTTCGTTAAAAATGTTTTAAGAACTGAAGAGATGCCTAGGGATAATAAAAAGGCGCTGGTTACTTTAATTCATAAAATGGATAATCCCCAAAACATCAATCAGTTCAGACCCATTAGTCTTCTTAATGTGTCCTACAAGGCTTTATCCAAAATCTTAGTTGCCAAACTAAGACCTTTGTTAAATGATTTCATCGGCCTTGCTCAGAGCAGTTTTGTCCCTATAAGAAGTACCACTGATAAGGCTATCATCACTCAAGAAATCTTACGTTCTACTAAGAATATGAATGGTAAAAGAGGTGGTATGATCTTTAAGATTGACCTTGAGAAATCTTATGATAGACTTAGCTGGGAGTTCATTAGGCAAACCCTTCTTGATTTTAATTTTCCTAGCTCTTGGATTAACATTATCATGAGTTGCATAACAGGTAGTACCCTGTCTATCTTGTGGAATGGTCCCCCCTAACCCTATCGTACCTTAAAGAGGAATCAGACAGAGAGATCCTTTATCTTCCTACATTTTTGTCCTGTGTATTGAGAGACTGTCCCACATATTACACATCAGCAATTTAAAGAAAAATTGGATTGGTCTTAGAGCTTCCAAATGAGGTCCCCTCATAACTCACCTTTTTTATATGTTGATGATCTCATCATATTTGGTCGTGCTGGGGACAAGAAGTGTAACAGGATCATGGAGATCCTTAATAAATTTTGTGATATATCTGGATAGAAAGTTAATTTACTTAAGTCTAAGTTGTATGTCTCCCTTAATATCCCTTACTCTAAAGCTCGTAGTCTTAGTCAATAGTGTGGCATTCCTATAACTGATAATTTGGGTATCTACCTTGGTATCCCTCTTATCCATAAGAGGATTTTTAGTAATATCTATGACCATATTATTCAAAAGGTGAGTACTAGACTTGCAGGATGGAAGTCTAAAGTTTTATCTCTAGCTGGTAGATGCACTCTCATTCAATCAGTTACTTCTGTGATCCACACTCGCAACATGCAAATGTAAGCTTTTCCTGTCAATCACTGATAAATTGGACAAAATTAATAAAGCTTTCCTTTGGAGGGACTCTGAGCACAAGAAAAAGATTCATTTAATTAATTGGAAGACTGCGTGCTCACCTAAGCATCAAGGAGGACAGGGGCTAAGAAAAGCTAGGGACCACAATATAGCCTGCCTTACTAAACTTGGCTGGAGAGTGGGTACCAATGAAGACTTATTGTGGGTTAAGTTTTTGAGGCATAAGTATGTTAAGAGTGACAACCCTAGGGAATGGAACATGACTAAGGAAAGTTCTCACATTTGGAGGAGTATTCTCAAAAGCAAGCATATTCTCCTAAAAGGCATGAAATGGGTTGTGAATACCGGAGAAAAGATTAACTTCTGGCAAGATTGGTGGTGCGGAAAAGGTCCTATATATGGGGAGGAGTCTAGGGATGAGTATAACTCAAAGGTGAAAGAGTTCATCAATGGAAATGGTTGGGACCACAACAAGATCCTTTCAGTGGTTAACCATGATGGGTATAAAGCAATAACTAAAATCTATCTCCCTAGAGAAAAGGTGAGAGCAGATCATTACTCTTGGAATGCTCTTAGGCATGGCGAATTCTCTATATCAGTGCTTATGCTCTAACCTTGACATACACAGTATGGTTAATATTGGAGATAACTGGAAATGGATTTGGAAAATTAAGATACCTTTCAAAATAATTTTGTTTCTTTGGCTTGTTTTACATCAAAAAATTATGTCTAACAGCTTACGTGCTTCTAGAAATATTATTCAAGATGGAAGTTGTGCTAGATGTACTCACTTGGATGAGACCACTGAGCATGTTATCAGATTCTGCCCCAAAACTAAGGAATTGTGGAGGAAGATTTTTTACCACAGCCAACTTGAAGAAGAAGAAAAGCTAAATTTGAAGGAGTGGTAAGTAAAAACCATAGAATGCCAGATTTAGAGACATACACTAGACTTATTTATTTTCTGCTACTCTTTTGCAGATATGAAAAGATAGAAATAAGAAAAGCATAGAGAAAACATCCTTACAGCAGGAGATATCATGGAAAAGCATTATAAATTTTGCTGAAGAAATGGAAAAAGCTTCCCGTAAGGAAAGGGAAAACATTACTAAAACTCATAGGCTAATTTCGTGGTGTTTCCCTGTGGCAAGTACTGTAAAACTTAATGTGGATGGATATGCAAAGGCTGATTTGTCGGGTGGCTTTGGAGGACTGATGTGCAATTGTAGCGGTGAATGGCTGGGAGGTTTCTATGGCTATACTCCTGTTGTTAGTGCCATTGAAGCAGAACTCCATGGCATCCTGCAAGGAGCAACAATGATCAATAACATGGGGTTGACTGATGCAATTATTGAAATTGATTCTCAAGTAGCCAGAGACCTCATCTTGGCCTGGAAACAATAACCGATTTCATCCACCAAGTAATATCATTAAAGACTATAGTTATCTTATTAAAACTACTAAGTCCAATATTGTTCATGAATATAGAGAAGGTAATCGATGTACCGATTATTTAGCCAATTTGGGTGTTCAACGAGGGGAGATATTTGTGCATCTCATGCAACCATCGGAGGTGGTCCTACCTTGCTGGTAGCTGATATAGCAAGATTTTCCCACACTAGGGACTAAGTTGTAAACGTTTCTATATATATATATATATATATATATATATATATATATATATATATATATATATATATATGCATTACCACAAATCAAGAAGAGCTAGTTACAAACTTGGTATTTTTTCCCCCTCATAGCTATCACTGTATTGATTTTATCCCGACATTTGTTGTGCAATCTTGGTGCTGATTTTCTTCTAGATTCAACAGAACTTTGCTTTTGGTGAGACTTTCTAGTTTCATATATGTTCCCAACGGAAATATGTTCGCGGTTCTAAGTAAGGATGAAATGTCATCACAAAAAGCTGAAATGGATTTATGACGCTGCAAATAAGCACTTATTATAATGCATGTGCGGCGTCGATGGGTGATGATTTGACTTGCTTATTTGTAACTTACATTTAATGAGCCTGGTTGAGTTTTGGTAAATCATTTCCGGTGTGCGTAGTTTCTTGTGCCTTTTACCGCAAGTGTACCTGGCGAAAAGTTCACGGAGTTTAAGGTTATTTGTTTATAATTTTTTGATTTTCATATTTGTAGTGATGGTAAAAAAAAATCCGTGTGTAATATGTTGTTTTTGTTTTGAATAAATTCTATCTAAACAGTGTAAAAAAGTGAAAACACACATAATTTTCCGACAAGGCTTGATCCTTGTCAGAATGAAGCCAAAAAAGCAACCAATTTTTTTCCTGCCTAGTTCCCTAGTCCCATCACATCATCACTGTCTTTCTATCTCTCTCCCTCGTACCATGACCACCACAGACCTCAACAATCGGCGTCACAGTAAATCACAACCTTGCGGCCGTGCCACTTCGAAGAACGTCATCCCACCACCGCGCTACCACAATGAACCAAGCTATGCTGCAATGCCACCACAAAGAACCACGCCCTGCCACCATAGCTAACGTGGCCACCACTATATTCTCCGATCTTATATTCCTCCACTTAATACAGACCTACACAGCCACTACAAAACCATCTCAAAATTACCTTTACCACCCTGCACCACCGCCATGTATATATCACCAATCACCACCATGCACCATGTTTCACCAATCACTATAACACTATCCTCAATTATTGGTCCCCACACACCTTGATTGTTCGACAGCCTACTAAAACCAATATAGCAATACGAAAAGATGGTGGTTGTCGTGGCTGATTTGGTGGACGTGGTGGTACTTGCTAGGTGGTGCTGCTGAATTTGGTGGAGGCGGTAGTGCTCCTTGTCTGGTGGAGGCGGTTGTGCTGGGCATTGTGGATGGTGTGATTGGTGTTATTTAAGGCAAGGTGCGCATCTAAGGCACAAAGGCTCCGTGGAGCTTAGGCACATGGTGCATGCACCTTTTCAAAGTGAAGCACAAAACATAAATAAACAAAAGTACATAGATATTGGTGCATTAAACCAATAAAAATCATGTAAAAATATTATAGAGCATAACAATTTAACAAACTTCTAACACTAGATTGCCAATGTAACATGACTAGTGAGCTAACAACGTTGATAAGGCATGAAAGTTTCTACTTTCTATACGAATGACTCTGGAATTGTTGTAATACCGTAAATTCCAAGTTTCATTTCTTTTACCTCCATTGGCAGTTTTAATTTTATGCTGGCATTTTGATTTACATTTATACAAGGAAAAAGATTAAATTAGCTTAAATAAATAAATTTTTCCATAAGTGAAAAGGAGTGTAGCCGACAGCACCGGGACTAACCTTGAAAGAAGAGCAACCGACAATAGTCGAAGAAGGAGTTGGTGTCTGCGACGATGGGAGTAGAAGCCGCTGTCGAAGCAGCAGCCAACAATGGGAGTAGCAGCCCACAGAGAATGGAGTAGAAGCCGCCAACGGCGCAAAGAACAGCTCTGGGTAAGGCATAGAGAAGAGCAAGAAACGACTGGGCATGAGGATTGTGTTTTAGGGGGTTATCTTTTTTGGAATACATTTATAATATAATTAAAGAATCTTAAAAAAAAAATAAAAAGAGATAGACTTTAATGGTCAAGCTGATGCCAAGATGGCAAGATCCCAAGGTTAGGATCCCGACTTTCCCCTTTGCGCCTCCACCACGATTGGCGCCTTGCGCCCAGGCGCTTGGAGGCGTGCTCGAACGTGCTATGCCTTGCGCCTTTTTAAACACTGGCTGTGATATATTGAGAGTTCAGATTTTTCTTGCAAAAAATGGATGGATTAGATTAATTTGGATGAGTGACATTGATTTGACAAGTGGGCCCTGTTAGACCATCTGTCAGAAAATTTTAGAGTTCTAAAGAAATATCATAAATTACCATATCAACGGTAAGGGTATTCGTGAAAAACAAAATCAATAATAATGAAAAAAAACTGTAAAACGACGCATTTCCATTTTCAAGACAGTTATGGACTCTTTAAGCCAACAAGATTAGCTGGACAAAATAACAATATATAATTATGGAAAAGTGTAAATAAATATAATGAAGTTTTCATGTCCAAAAAAAGCTCACAATAGAACCAAAAAATAGAAATTGAAAATTGAAAATATAAACAAAAGAAAGGACGATGATGTAAATTTTTGTTTGCCAGTCGAAAAGTTTCTTATGTGGGAATCAGCAAGTACTCCCTCGTCCAAAAAAAATTAATCACTTTTCAAATTAAGAAATATTTTGTATGTATTACCTAGCTATGTTTACATTTTTTTTATAGGGGTGGCAATTAAGACCCAAACCCATTTACCCATCCAAATTTACCCACTTAAAACTCACCCAAACCCACCCATTTAATAATTGGGTCTTAAATGGGTCATTCATTTTACAACCCAATTAATCGCGAGTTTAAGTGGGTTGTAAATGGGTATCCATTTAACCGTATATTTATCTCGACTTTTTAGTGGCACATTAATAAATAACTAAAAGAGGATAACTTGCACGGTTACATACACTCTCTCTCCTATTTCTCAAACATAACCAACACCACGAGCACTAATAAAATTCCTTTCAATGTTCTCACCATTCACATTCATGTGGGACCTGCGACTCCATAATCAATCCACCACCGTCACCATATCTCACTACCACCATCAAACCCATTGAGCAACAAACATCACCACCACACCCACTTACAGATCTGACGAAACGCTATATGAGCATCATTCGAGTAATTCGAATAATCTAATTGCCTTGAGATCTATTGAAAACTGGGTTTAATGTTCAGCTTCACCGTTAACTCACCTACTGGGTGGGTCTTTGTGGAAAAGCAAAGCAGAAGCAAATCTAGGTATTAGTGGTAATGCAGTGAGGGTGGTGGGCTGGTGGAAAATTTAAAGAGGCCTTGGTGGTTGGGACCTCGGGTACCGGCGCTGGTTGTTGGGACTTTGGGTATCGGCGGTGGTTAGTTTGGATTTTTTTGGAGGAGCCACGAAATGGCAGTTTCTACGGTTGGTAATGGCAGTTGTGTAGTGGTGGCACCGGTGATAGTTGGGTGTTGGTGGCTGTTGGGTCATGCTGGTGACTGTTGGTTGTGGTGGCGGCAGTTGGCTGTTGGTGGACGGCAGTCGAGTGCCAGTAGCGGCATTGGTTAGTTTGGGTTTTTGTGGAGAAGCCACGAAATGGTGATTTCTACGGTGGGTAATGGCAGTTGTGTAGCGGTGCTGATGTGGCGGTGGCACCGACGGCAGTTGGGTGAGAGTGGCTGTTGGGGGGTGGTGGTGACTGTTGGTCGTGGTGGCGGTAGTTGGTTGTTCGTGGATGGCATTTAAGTACGGTTCTATTTAGGGCTTCTAACTTAATGGGTCAATGTTGAGATTATGGATAAAACAAACCCATTTATTAATTGACCCACAAATAAGTGGGTCTAAATGGGTCAGCCACCCAGTTTACCCAAATCCATTTAATTCAAACCCAAACCCAACCACCCACCCATTTTGCCTGGCCTAATTTTTTACACCTTTGTACATGTATTTTTATTTTCTCTTTCTTGAGTCACTTTCTTCCCCCCCCCCCCCCCCCTCCCCCTCTCTCCTTTTCTCTATCTTATGGTAGACTGAAAACCTCATAACATATGGCTTGTATTCTAAATTAGTGTGTCAGTCAAATACTGATTAAATAATTTAGAAAGGAAGGAGTACTTTATAGAATATTTAGACAATCTCACAAGGTGCTTAACTGCCCTAAACTCTAGAAGAACTCTAGGTTCTAAAATATTGTCAATGGTTTACGGTTGAAGAGATATGTTCTGGAGACTAGCTGTCAACCTTGCTTTACGTTCAAACTGGAATGTCAGAAGGATGAATAGTACAAGAATTTTATAAGATCATGCGGTCTCAAGCAGAATGAATCCAACAGTAAAGGGTTTATTTATGCTGGTTTCTGCTTCAAACAGTATGTCAATGATAACCCGAAGCCAGGGCAATTGGCAACTGCCACCGATGGCGCTAGTTATCGTATATTATGATAATCTGAGCATTTGTGACAAGAGAGTGTTCCCAATAAGATGCACCATAAAACCATTTTGTCGTATAACGGACAAATATTGTGTTGCTTAAGTTGAGAAAAAGTACGAGCTTAAAAAGTTCAGAAAAGACCTAGGAGCTTAACCCTATTTAAGAGAAAAAGGTCTTAAACATACTGTAATATGTAACTAACATGCAGACTCAGCCTACATTTATTAACACATCCAAGAAATTCTAGAATCATCTTCGAAGTTGAAACTTAAATCCAGAAACAAGCTAAGGGAAAGTCCAATGTAATAGGGCAGAACAACGACAAAGACCTGAAACCACAAGTGTTAAGTGCTCTGTCCCTCTGTCTCTAGCCTTATGCAGTCCAAACTTACAATAGATAGACTAGATAAGATACCCAGTTGTGAACTACAGAGAAAGAGGTAGTAGCACCAATATACATTAATTAGAACCCTAAAAAGGTGCATTGCGAAGACACTAACCAAATATTGAATGCAGCTACAAGGAGTTGGGAGCAAGCCGAATTGGGGTGGTTAAATCTTTAGCTAAGTGGCCTGAAGGGAGGGCGCAACATCTGTTCATTTCCTGGATCAAGAATCCCATTATAAGTCACTATATAGAGCATATCCATTAGGCTTGGAACACCCCATTCCATTTATGGTAATCTTGAACTTATTAGGCAAATTGCGGGAGGGCTAAACTTGATCTACTTTTCGCTGGCATGGATTCTGGCATGTACATATCACTGGTATTGCAAAAAATCTGGTTTTTTCTTGATCGGACTTATGTTAATCTGACTCAGTTCTGAAGTACATCACCATGATAGATCAAATATGGTACCATAAAACTTCATGATGCTGTGTCTAGAAAGATCACCATCTGGCAAGCATGAATTATTCGTTTAGTCAAGTTCTTATTTTAAATATTTAAACCTAGTATAAATCAATAGCTGAACATAGACACGTATGAGTCATAATTGAGGAGAATTCACTACATGGGATCAGCTTGTAAACAACAAGTACCACCACAAACTTGTTACAAAGTCATAAATCGTTCATCAGATAGCAAAAAACGAAATTGAACTCACAGGGCATGATACACTATGTAGAGGTTGGGGTCTACACTTCTCAAGAAACAGGAAATTCAAGAGCATAGTTGATCAACGCGTTCTTCTGTTTCCTCCTTACTTGATCAACAGCTGGCTTGCTGGCGGAGCATGAGCTGTTGAACGCTTCCCTTCTTTTCCGGGATACTTTGCCATTTCGTATGACGAGTGTGAAAGGGAGGACAGCCGACTGTTTCACTCCCTGATCAGAGGGCTTCTCTTTCTCCAATGGTTTTTCTTCGTCAGAACCGGCACTCAGGTGATCAAATAAAGCAGCAACTCGACTCTTCAACTTGGCCTCTATCTCCTCGGGTGAGATGTTCTTCTTCTTACCAGTGTTGTCACAAACGAAAAGCTCATAGAGGACAGAATCAAGGCGTTGATTCAGTAGCCTTTCTTTCTCCTCTGGGCCCGTGAAGAGCACATTTGATGACGACGAAAAGCAAGTTGACATCTTCTTCTTCCCTTCTCTTCTTGTTTCTGATCTGCTTTTTCTCCAAACTTTGGAGGGACTCTGGAACTCTATGAGATTATGAGAAGAACTGGGTCGAAATTAGCCTGTGGGTGCCCCAGCTAGCCATATATAGATATGTTGCATGGCTTTGTTTGCAAGCGTAGGGTTCAAGCAATAGCTAATGACAAATTCCTAAACGGATTTGGACTAATGGTTTCTAGCAGCTTTGGCTGGTGGAAGCTTATTTATTTTGGAATTGTTTGTCGAGAGACATTACTTTTACGTTCAACCTATTTTACCAGATACAATAAGCTCCATCTCGGTAAACAGGACCTTTTTAACTGCTTGGAATTTTTAACTGATACGTAGACCTGGAAAAGGATGTAGTAGCAAGATGTTCAGCTACATGTTGTAGAAACAAAAGATTTTAGCTGAATGCTTTCTGTAAGGATAATTTTTCCTTTCATTTAGCAACAAAGGAGCGTTAATTTTTCCTGGTTCGCTGGAACCAGGAAAAAGTGCACTAGAAGATGAATTTGAGGAAGAGGAAGAAAGAGACGAGCATGATCAACTCATGGCTGGATTAGAAGACGAGGGTCTTGGAAATTTTCCTTCTAGTAGTTAAAGTACGAGGACATTTTGATCCTCTTCTAGGCTGATTCTGATTTGCTGGTTGGTTTTACAAGAAACAGAACTACTATAGTGGGCGCAGCTATGCAAGGAAAAGAAATAGGGAATGTACTATATACAGTCACGGTATATAGAATATTATACAGGTCAATAGATACTGAATGATAATGGATATAATCGATTTACTAACCTCTGCTTTTCTTTTTTGAATGCAAACCTTGACTCAGAGCTTGTGATTTCAATTATGCTCACTCTTTTGAGCATAGAAGATTATGACATGGTCTTAGCAACTCAAACCTGTATGCAGGCAATATTATGGAGATATTATTCTTACTGATATGAATTATTTCCAACAAATACATTTGATACAACGGTTTGAGCCAACGGTTTTCGAGCCATTGCATTTTGAGCTGAAGGAGATTTATGTTGAAGGAGATTTATGTTGCTAGGAAGCCATTGCATTTTGAGCCAACGGTTTTCGACGGGAAGCATGGAAGTGTCCTCTATAGTGCATAAAGATACTGTTAGACACAGTTCCGTTGTATTCTTTTCTTTGTATGCTGAATGCCTGATTGAGATTCATAACAAAATAAACCTAGTGGCTATCGCCGAGTTATATTAATGATGTGCGCAATGCTTGTCTGTGACTTGTTTTATTAAGTTTGTCAAAGATAACAAGCTTCATTAAATAGTTTCTT
Source organism: Escallonia herrerae (assembly GCA_033070095.1). Taxonomy (NCBI): domain Eukaryota; kingdom Viridiplantae; phylum Streptophyta; class Magnoliopsida; order Escalloniales; family Escalloniaceae; genus Escallonia; species Escallonia herrerae. The sequence goes on along the minus strand of JAVXUP010000437.1, from coordinate 186,446 downwards.
TGCTGCTAAGTGATGTGATGAAACTAAGGCCCCGTTTGACACTCTTTTTTTCCTCTTTTTTTTTTCAGTTTTAAAAATTGAAAAAAAAAGGAGCGTTTGGTAACCATTTTTTTTTCAATTTAAAAAACCAGTTTTTAAACTGCAGAGTAAAAAAAAAACTCTAAAAACTGGTTTTTTTTTTCACTTTTGGTTTTTTTTTTTCGACCACCACCACCACCCTCCCACCGCCGGCAGCCACCTCAGGCGACCACCGCCGGAGACTGCCGGCCGCCGGCGACCACCGCCGGAGACTGCCGACAACCACCTCCGGCCGCCGGCGACCACCGGCAGCCACCGCCGGAGACTGTCGGCAGCCATCTCCGGCCGCCGGCGACCATCGCGCGGAGACTGCCGGCAGCCACCTCCGGCCGCCGACGACCATCGCCGGAGACTGCCGGCAGCCACCTCCGGCCGCCGGCGACCACCGCCGGAGACGGCCGACAGCTACCTCCGGTCGCCGGCCGACAGCTACCTCCGGTCGCCGGCCACCACCGCTGGTGACTGCCGGCAGCCACCTCCGGCCGCCGGCGACCACCGCCGGAGACTGCCGGCAGCTACCTCCGGCCGCCGGCCACCACCGCCGGTGACTGCAGGCAGCCACCTCCGGCCGTCGGCCACCACCACCACCGTCGACCACCGCTACGCCCCACCACCGCCACCGCAAACCACCAAAAAAAAAAGTCAAAATAAAAAGGGTTACCAAACACCAAAAAAAAAACCTCAAAAAAAAAAGGGGTTATCAAACACCCACTTGTTTTTATAAAAAAAAAAATTAAGCTGCTCTTTAAAAAACTGCTCTTTAAAAACTGAAAACCAAAAAAAAAAATTTGTCAAACGAAGCCTAACATGTACTATTTTTTTTTTTTTGGGTGCTAACTAGCATGTACTATTGCTGTGCTGTTGTTGCATACAACCACCGACGACGACGACGAAAAGAACTAGACTCTTAGGCCCCGTTTGACAAAATTTTTTCCCCTCTTTTTTTTTCAGTTTGAAAAACTGAAAAAAAAAGAGCGTTTGGTAACCATTTTTTTTTCAATTTAAAAAACCAGTTTTTAAACTGCAGAGTAAAAAAAAAACTCCAAAAACTGGTTTTTTTTTTCACTTTTGGTTTTTTTTTTTCGACCACCACCACCACCCTCCCACCGCCGGCAGCCACCTCAGGCGACCACCGCCGGAGACTGCCGGCCGCCGGCAGCCACCTCCGGCGACAGCCGGCGACCACCGGCAGCCACCTCCGGCCACCGGCAGCCACCGCCGGAGACTGCAGGCAGCCACCTCCGGCCGCCGGCGACCACCGCCGGAGACTGCCGGCAGCCACCTCCGGCCGCCGGCGACCACCGCCGGAGACTGCCGGCAGCCACCGCCGGAGACTGCCGGCAGCCACCTCCGGCCGCCGGCGACCACCGCCGGAGACTGCCGGCAGCCACCTCCGGCCGCCGGCCACCACCGCCGGTGACTGCCGGCAGCCACCTCCGGCCGCCGGCCACCACCGCCGGTGACTGCCGGCAGCCACCTCCGGCCGCCGGCCACCACCGCCGGTGACTGCCGGCAGCCACCTCCGGCCGCCGGCCACCACCGCCGGTGACTGCCGGCAGCCACCACCGCTACGCCCCACCACCGCCACCGCAAACCACCAAAAAAAAAAGTCAAAATAAAAAGGGTTACCAAACACCCAAAAAAAAAACCTCAAAAAAAAAAGGGGTTATCAAACACCCACTTGTTTTTATAAAAAAAAAAAATTAAGCTGCTCTTTAAAAACTGAAAACCAAAAAAAAAATTTTGTCAAACGAAGCCTTAGTTTGACGAGCTTATACTTGATGCATTCTAGTATACAGGATCAACAACATATGACTATAATGCTTAAATATATTATTCAAGCTAACAATTAATATCTGTCAGGAAAGCTTGATGCTTAAAATCAATGCGTCCTCTAATTGTTTTTTAGAATGAAGTTGGCACAGCTATTTATAATAAGCATTATAGTGGAATTACATTATTGCGAAACACATTATTGAAGATATTGCAAAATATTTTCTGTTATTTTCTCCATTGCCATATGTTCCCTGCACCTTATTGTTTCCCTTCATTGTTTATGTGGTTCAAGACTGTTGCTACTAAAAATATGCTCTGGAACCCTAACCTGGAATGACAACCTACAAGACCGAAACAAGTAACAGCAGGTGGGGTTCCCGGTGGATAACTTTCCAATGCTTAAGTCAGAGCGCATGCTACTGGTAGAACCCTGAGAAACTAAGAAAATTAAAGATTGTGTATCTGTGTAGTTGTCTGCATACCTGAAGGTAGTCCCCTTTATATTGTTATACGTAGAAAATCCCTAGTAAGACTGGTCGTGGGCTAGATCCGTTGGGATCGCATTAGGATTCTTAAAGATCACATCAAGATCTTTGAGGTTTAGAATCCTCATTCTTAATAATATAATTATCAATCTCGTAGATTGACCCAATTGACTGGGAATGCCGGGTGTTCCCAAATTATTGGGAGTTTATATTTGAGTTATATCTTAAGCCCCTTACTATCTTAGCCAAAAATGTTTGGCTAAGAAAGTTATATTAGGTGTACTGAGACACCCATCAGATTCGCAAGGAATCTTTCATCTGCTTGTAGGAGTGAATAATATTTCTCTACTCTATGTGCTAGGACCTAAGCTCTTGGAAGCTTAAACCATGGAACTTTGCCCAAGTAACTTTAGCTCTTGAGAGCTAGGTCTTAGAATTTTGCCCAAGCAAGCTATTTGGAATCATTTTTGGGAAGATGAATCATGGGATCTTGAGATCCTTTAGATGTTGTAACCTATGGTAGCCTCTCTAGGGATAGGACACAAAGTTATGCATGGAAGTTGTTGCATGTGCTTGTACATCTTTGCCTAAGTGTTTGAATGTTCCCTTGAGGGTTTCAGTTGACAATGTAGTTTTCATCTCTTCGTTGGAGGGTGTCTGTTGCAAGTGTGTGTTCTTTAGCATGGGCTGACCACATCATGCTTGCGTTTTACTTAGACGTGAACTCTTATCATCAGCTAAGAGCTGGCAAAGAAGCCCCGCACTCACGCTTGGTCTGGTTTTGAATTGACAAAGAGTGGTGGGACAATGAAGTCTCACAGAGTGCTTTGTCGTTTCACAAGTTAGAGCTATAATTAAAATATTTGGATAGAACTTGAGCTCTATCCTGTAACCTTTGGGGGTGTTCATCCCTTGAGTGCCCTTGAGGGCTAGTGGACGTAGAGTTCTACTAAACGCCCTTGAGGGCTGATGGAGCACGAAGCTCGTGTAAGCACCCTTGAGGGTGTGATAGAACTTAGAGTTCTCACAAGAGCCCTTGAGGGCTGATGGAGCATGAAGCTCATGTAAGTACCCTTGAGGGTTTGATGGAACTTAGAGTTCTCGTAAGTGCCCTTGAGGGCTAGGGAGCACAAAGCTCATATAAATACCCTTGGGGGTTTTGTTGATTTATCGATTTTGATGATTCCAATTTCATTATCTCTAACAATGACAAAAATATTGAGATAATCATTTCAGGATTTATCTTAATCAACAAAGTCAAGATAATGCCTTGGACAAAGCTTGAATTCGCGGACTTGAAATTTGAAGACTCGAACTACCTTGAAGATGCAAGAACTTGAAGCTTTCTTTTATTATTTTATCCAAGTTAGATTTTCTAAGTCTCTCTTAAAAGATCTCACAGAAATTTAAGTAGAAAACTAAACTGATTGTTTCAGTCGAAGGCAAGCAGTTTGCATTCGACTCAATTGTGCAGTTCCTTCGCTCTAGTCTTAAAAATAGGTTTTTGGTTGAAGCTAAACGTTTTCAGTCGAAGCCAAACTTTTCAGTCGAAGCCAAAAAGTTTCCAGTCGAATGAAATGGGGTTTTCGGTCGACTCATTTGTTCAGTGTATTTCTCACTACGTTTTCAGTCGACTCTGTCTTCTGTTTCAGTCGACTCTGTCTTCTGTTTCAGTCGAATCAATTTTTCGGTTTTCGCTTCACTTTCTATATACTCTCACTAACTCGTCTAAAAACACTCTCTCATCTTGTTCTCTCATACTCATCTATTCTCTGTTGAGTGAGTTCATTTTTTAGATAGTCCATTGTAAGCTTTTTGGTTTGGTTCTTGAAAGAATATAGATCTTCCTACCTAAGAAGGCTTAGTCTTAGTTTATTCATTGTAACATTTGCTCAAGAAGGAGCTTGTTGGTTGTATTCAAATTGTAAATCTCTTTTCGTTTGTAGATTGTTGGAAACCTCGAAAGGATTTCAGAAATTGTACTACGGTTTGAGCTAGCACCCAAAGCTAGCTGGTTAGTGAAAGGCTCGAGTAGGTCTCCCTTGTGTGGAGTGCTCAGGGACTGGACGTAGGCTGGTGGGGCCGAACCAGTATAAATCTTGTGTTGAATTTATTACTGTTATATTTGTAATTACTCAGTAATCTCATTTTCTAATTTGTACTCAAAAGTTGTAGAACACCTATTCACCCATCCCCCCCCCCTCTAGGTGTACTTAGGGACCTACAAGTGGTATCAGAACCATGTGCTTTGATATTTTCCTTTGACTTCATCGTCTAGAGCTAAAAATCACGTTATGGAAGAAGGATCAGCAACCACCAGGCCACCCATGTTGAAGAATGACAACTACAGCTACTGAAAAAATCGTATGAAGAATTTTCTGAGGCAGGATACACACGTGTGGTATGTTGTAGAAAACAGTCCTATAATTCCGATGAAGGATGGACCGGATGGAATCAAGATTCCAAAAGGAATACTCGAAATGGACTCTCATGAGGCACAACTTTTCTCCATGGATGATAAAGCTAAGAACATTATCAGTTGTGGCCTTGACAAGAACGAGTACAATCGAGTCTCAGCATGTGAGACATCCAAAGAAATATGGAGGCTGTTGGAGGTCACTCATGAATGTACAAATCAAGTGAAAGAAACCAAGGTAAACATGTTGGTCCAGCAGTATGAGGCCTTTAAAATGAAGAAGCACGAGTCCATAAATGAGATCTACTCCAGATTTACACTCATTATAAATGGACTGAAGCTTTTGGGTAAAATCTACCCAGAAAAATAAGTTGTCCGAAAAGTTCTTAGATCTCTTCGAAAGAGATGGGAAGCAAAACTCACAACCATTCAAGTGGCAAAGGACTTAAATGTGCTGAAGCTTGAAGAATTTGTGGATTCTCTAATGACTCGTGAAATTACGATGAAGATTCATGACGAAGAAGAAACCACCTCCAAGAAGAAGAGCTTAGCTCTTAAAGCCGAGACCTCTCATAAACCTGCAGAGAGCAGCAATAATTCTGATCCTAAAATGGCTCTCATCACTCAAAGATTCAAGAAGTTTCTCATAAGCAAGCGAGATGGGAAGATCAGAAAAAATCCCACAAACCAATCACATCAGAGAAATAATAGTGATTGGAATGTGCAAGAAAATTTTGATGCTTGCTATGAATGCGGCAGAACTGGGCACATCAAAAAATATTGTCCGCAGCTCAAGAACAAAACTGCAAGCAGCAACAGTCGAGACTTCAAAGAAAATAAGTTCAAACCCACGAAGGCCCTGCTGACTTGGGATGACTCTGATGAAAGTGACAAAGAAGCTAGTGAAGATGATGACGTAGCTCAACTTTGCTTCGTGGCCAAGGAGGATCACTCCGATAAGGTAATCTCTGAAAATCCTGACTATAATGAACTCAAGTCAGCTTTTCTCAAACTCAGTAAAAATAATGAAAAGTTAAAAATATTAATCAAAAAATTAAGACTCTTTTTTTGATAAATAATGTTGAAGAGCTAGAAGGTGAGAAAGAAGAGTTAGAAGAAAAGATTGAACTTTATATTTCTAAAAATGTTTCTCTAAAAAATCATCTGAATGCTTCTAAGAAAGAAAATTCTTTTTTGTCTTCTGAATCCAATCTCTCAGAGGAGTAAAAGCTCCAGTTGAAAACAAATCCTTAAAATCTCAACTGGAAGAAATTTCTACACAAAAAATGAATTTAGAAAAAGAGATTGAAGACCTGAATTTTACTCTTTCAAAATTTACCCAAGGAAGATAGAACTTGGATGTTCTTTTGGGAAGCCAAAGATGTACTTTTGAGAAAAGTGGAAGTGGTTACAATCCTTCAAAGAAACAAAAAGATAAAAAAAATTTCTTTAATAAAAATTTAGCTTCTTGCTCGCCTTTTACACTCTGTACAGTATGTAAGAAGAAATGGCACTTAGTTAAAAATTATCCTCTTAGTGCTGTCAGAACCCAAGATCTTGTTTATCTAATCTTCCAGAACCCAAGAAAGTGTGGGTACCTAAAGGAACGAAACCAGAATCTGTTGTAGGTATGCTTGAAAGCAAGGGTAGATTCTAACAAATAGATTCTCGACAGCGGATGTTCAAGACATATGACCTGTGATCGCTCACTTTTCTTCCATATCACTCCGAAGAATGGAGGACTTGTTACCTTCGGAGACAACTCGAATGGGAAGATCATTGGTAAAGGTAAAATTGGCACCGGTTCCATTACTATAGACAATGTATCCTTGGTTGATGGTTTGAAGTTCAATCTGATAAGTATTAGTCAACTCATCAATCCTAGATACAAAGTTCAATTTGAAGGCGATCAATGCCTAATCAGTCATGCCTCAGATGGAGCTACCTTGGTTGGTAAGAGAGATGGTAATATCTATACTTTATCTTTTGATGCATCTGACTCTTCTCGTGAAGTTTGTCTTTCTGCTCAACATAATGATATTTGGTTGTGGCATCGTAGATTAGGTCATGTTCACATGGATCTAATCATGAAACTTCTCTTGAAAGAGCTTGTTAGAGGCCTACCAAAGTTAAGGTTTGTCAAGGATAAGGTTTGTGATGCCTGTCAATATGGTAAACAGTCAAAAATATCCTTTCAAGCCAAAAATGTCCTTTCCACTTCTCGCCCTCTTCAACTCCTTCATTTAGATCTTTTTGGCCCCTCGAGAAATGCCAGCCTTGGTGGAAAATTTTATGCCTTCGTCATTGTTGATGATTTTTCAAGATACACTTGGGTTCTTTTTCTAACTCATAAGGATGAAGCGTTTGAAAAAAAAAATTAGTCTTGTTAAGCAGCTTTAAAATGAGAAGTTGAAACTTGTAAAAATTCGAAGTGATCATTGTGATGAATTTGAAAAAGATTTTATTCCTTTTTGTGTTCAAAATGGCATTTCTCACAAATTTTCTACTCCTTGAACGCCCCAACAAAATGGGGTTGTAGAGAGAAAAAATCGTGCTCTGGAAGAAATGGCCAGAATCATGCTTCATGAAAATTCTCTGTCAAAATATTTTTGGGCCGAAGCCGTCAGCACTTCATGTTACGTGTTGAATAGAGTACTTATCAGACCGATGCTTGACAAAACTCCTTATGAACTATTCTCAAATCGAAAACCAAAAATCGATTACTTCAAGGTTTGTGGTTATAAATGTTTTATTTTGAATAATCGTGAAAACTTAGGTAAGTTTGATGCAAAGTCTGACGACGGAATATTTCTTGGTTATTCATTAAAAAGTAGAGCATATAGAATCTATAACCGTAGAACTCTGACAGTTGAAGAATCTATGCATGTAGTATTTGAAGAATCTAACGTTGAAAAACCAAGGATGCATGTGATGATAGTGAAGAACTCTCCCTGGACTTGAACAACAAACTTAATGTCTCATCAACCGAGGGGGAGTGCTCAACATCCTCTCACAACAACAGTAATGAGACACAGCCACTCCCAAAAAGCTGGAGATACTCCTCAAGTCATCCGTTAGAACAAGTCATAGGTAATGTGGAACGTGGAGTTACAACACGATCTACAGTAAATCTTTTCTGTGCAGATTTTGCTTTTCTTTCTCAAATAGAGCCTAAAAATATTTTAGAAGCTCTAAAAGATCCTGAGTGGATCCTTGCCATGCAAGATGAATTGAATCAATTTGAGAGAAGCAGTGTGTTCAACAAAAGGTCATTGGCACCAAGTGGGTTTTTTGGAACAAACTTGACGAGGATGGTCATATTGTTCGTAACAAGGCTAGACTAGTTGCTCAAGGATACAATCAAGTTGAAGGGATAGATTTTGATGAAACCTTTGCCCCAGTCGCTCGACTTGAGGCTATCCGAATGCTTTTCGCATTTTCATGTCATATGAACCTTAAACTTTTTCAAATTGACGTGAAAAGTGCCTTCTTGAATGGGGTAATACAGGAGGAAGTGTTCGTTAAACAACCTCCTGGTTTTGAAAATGAAAAATACCTCAATCATGTCATTAAGCTGAAAAAGGCTTTGTAGGGTCTTAAACAAGCTCCTCGAGCTTGGTACGATCGTCTTAGCAGCTTCCTCATTGATCATGCATTCTCTCGTGGCAAAGTCGATACTACTCTTTTTACCAAAATTCGTAATTCGCACATTTTAATAGTTCAAGTTTATGTTGATGACATTATTTTTGGTGCCACTAACAATGATCTATGCCAAGAGTTTGCTAAGAGCAAGCGCAGGGAATTTGAGATGAGCATGATGGGAAAACTTACCTTCTTCCTTGGACTTCAGATCAAGCAGTTATTGGTACAAAAAAGGGGTTCAATGCTACGTGGAGGTGCCACAAAGGATGCAGTCTGAGTCAACTTCCAGGTAGACAAAGTAGGAGACAACAAGGACGGAGTAAGGGCTGAGAGCAGGCTAGCAGCGCCGCGCAGGCAGGGCGACGACGAACAGGGCCGACAGTCGACAGTCCGTGTCAAGGATGCAGCGTCGAGGGTCCAGATACGGGAGTCCAAGTGTGTTTCTCTCACTAGAATTCCAGAGAGAATGTCTTTTTAGAGAGAGAAAGTGAAAATTTCAAATGAGAGAAAGATCCTTGAAAAAGCTCCAAAGTCCACTATTTATAGGCAAAAATGTGCATGTGTCATAAGTTGACATGTGTCACCCCCTGGGAACGATGAGTCGCTAGAGGGGGCCAAAGTACTGATTCTCCGTTGGACTGTCGGTCCCCAAGTCTGTGCTGCCCTGCCCTCGCAGCATCTCTCTGCCCGTCCGAGGAGACTGATCACGCTGTAGTAGCATGATCAGAGTAGCCCGTTGCCCCAGCCTCCAGTCCAAGCCCTTACTGAATCCCACAAGGTGCGTCAAGAGATGCGCAGAGAACCTGGCAGTGGTGAGGGTTGCCCCTGTAGCCAACTGCCAGGCGGACTAGGCAGGATGCCCTCCAAGGACCTGCTCCCATCCTGGAGTGACCCGTGGGTCATTGCCCTAGTAGTGTCGACGATCAACAGCAACATGAGTAACGTGAGTGACCATGGTTGCCGCTTGGTGCTTAGGGTCCGTTGCGGTGAAGTCTTCGCGCCGGAGCTCCCTGCAAGTATGATGTCGGTGACTTCAAGGTTGTGCCGACGATGGCTCCAGGGTTGCGAGCCCATTCTGCTGCGAGGGCCAGAGCCCCTGGCGATTGAGCCGGCTACGGTACGAAGCCCATCCCGCAGTTTGATTGAGCCGGTGATGGCGTTAAGCCCGTGATGGCGCTAAGCCCATGCCGGAGTGAGGGGTCCTCATGCCGGAGCACTACGAATGGAGTCCCCAGAATGCCGCACACTCCGAAGAGTGGGTCGAAGCATGTTCCACGTCCATGGTGGGGGCACATGGTGTGGTGAATAAGTGTGATGCCTGGAGGCCTGTAACATGATTGTGTCGCATGGGCACGGCAACGAAGGTCGCGGCGAAGGTGTGCGGGCGACAGGATTCGCGGATACGGCGCGTGGGCGACGGGAGTCGCAGAGAGGGCGCACGAGCAAACGGAGTCGCGAAGATGGTGCGCGAGCGATGAGAGTCGCAGAGTTAGAGCGCGGGCGACGAGAGTTGCGAAGTTGGAGCACGGAGGTGGGCGACGAAGGTCACTGTGACTACGGCGCGTGACCATGGGCGACGAACGTCGGTCGTCAAGGTAGGTGGCCGACCCCCTCGGGGGGGAAGGCATACCAAGGTTGCTTCTCAAAGGGAAAAAGCACGTGACTTGATTATGTGACGCTTTGACCGGCCTGTGAACGTTGAATAACTGACATTTAACTGGGTGATGTGCCGCACAAAGTGGGTCCCCTAGCGGGCCCTGCTGGTCTAACCAGAATAGGGTATGAACAGCAGTCAATAGAAGGAATTTTTATAAGTCAATCCAAGTACACACGGGAGCTTTTGAAATGGTTTGGCTTGGATAATGCTAAACCTAGAGGGACTCCTACTTCTCCTAGCATTAATAATGTCAAAGATGAAAATGGTAAAGATGTAGATAACAAACTTTACCGTGGCATGATTAGTGTATGTATTTGTGCCCGTTTTCAGGCTTGTCCCAAAGAATCTCATCTTTCTGCAGTTAAACGTATTTTTAAATACCTTTCGGGAACTTTAAATCCAGGACTTTGGTATCTGCAAAACTCCTCGCTAGATCTAGTAGGTTTTTCGGATTCTGATTATGCGGGATGTCTTGTTGATCGCAAGAGTACTAACGGCACTTGTCAATTCCTTGAAGATGCTTTAGTGTCACAGCACAGTAAGAAACAAACGTCTGTGGCTCTCTCCACAGCTAAGGCAGAATATGTTGCGGCTGGAAGTTGTTGTGCCCAAGTACTGTGGATGCGTCAAACCTTGCGAGATTTCGGCATCAAAATAAATTGTATTCCTATTATGTACGACAGTAGCAGTGCTATTGATATTAGGAAAAATCTTGTTCAACACTCGTGGACTAAGCACATCGATATTTGTCATCACTTTCATCGAGACAATGTTCAGAAAGGCTTAATAGAACTCAAGAATGTTGGTTCTGAGATCAGCTCGCAGATATCTTTACAAAACCCTTAGCTGAATCCTCTTTTTGTTCTCTTCGTCGTCGGTTAGGAGTATGTGATCTAAGCTAAAGTTTTTTTCTTCGACTAAAACGTCACTCCTTTAGTCGACTTAAAAGTTTTCGGTCGACCGAAAACTTTCTCTTTGACAATAGTCTTGTTTCTGCCTTTTTAAGTCAACTAAAAAGGAGTTTTCATTCGACTCAATACTTTTCAGTCGAATGAAAACTACACTCTTTTTCTCGACTACTGGATTCAATTGACTGAAAAGTAATATTTCAGTTGACTCAAATCATTTCAGTCGACTGAAAAGTCATATTTCAGTCAACTTAAAACTATTTCAGTTGACTGAAAATGAGGTTTCAGTCGACCGAAACTTCGACGTCTATATATACCCCTCTTTTTTGCCTTTTCACTTTTTACTGTTACCCTTTCACTGTTCTGTGTCATTTTTTTACTGACCTTTGATCTTCTTCTCTCTCTTGTCCACCTCTCCTCTGGGCACACATGGACTCAAACCCATGCCCTCGTAGTCGCTACCGTCTTGTCATTGACACTAACGATGAATCTGGCATGGCTCCTTCACCCGCTGTTGTTCGCGCTGCTCCACCACCACCTACGGCTGTTGCTCCAACACCACCTCCCACAGGTCGCCGCACCCGCCAAACGCAACCTGCTTCTCCTTCCTCTTCAGGTACTGCCCTCCTACTGATGCTACCTCTTCTTCCTTTTCTTCTCCTCCTTCCTGCCCACCACCCACCTGTCCCTATATCAATAGTAACCAAATTCTTCACATTCCCCATTTTTTTGAGTTTCCTGATGACCAAATCCTCTTTTACTCCAATTTTGTTAATTGAGAGGTCGTACTGGGTCGCCCAAGTGATGTCAACCTCATGACTCAACTTGGTCTCACCAGTCTTTTTGACCGAATGGGCTATCCATCCATTCTATCTCTTCCCTCCACTTACTACCCTTGTCTTGTTCGAATGTTCTATTCAAATATGACCTTTAATGCTCTGTCCTCAGCCTTTTTGACCACATATGTTAATGGGGTCACCATCCGCCTCGACGCCACCACTTTAGCCCAAATTCTCGGTTTCAAAAACCAATCCTCCACCATTGTTTTTCCCGGAAAAACGTGGTGCACCACTTGCTCCTTTACCCCACTTCAACAAACACAAACCCTTCTCGGAGATCTGTCCATTTCTCGACCCCACAAACTTTATTTAGGTGACCACTCTCCTCTTCATCGTGTTCTTCACCTTATTCTATGTTATAATCTTTCTGGCCGTGCTGGCTCTTTTGCCTCCTTTACATATCTCGACATTATTCTCCTCACACACTTCATTCGGGGCTCTCCTTTAAACATTGCGGCTATTATTATGCTCGTAATGGATGCCCGAAGGAAGAAATCCTCTGCTAATCTTCCCTTTGGTCTCCTCTTGACTCGTGTTTTTAAATATTTTCATGTCCCTCTTCCTACATCTATCTCAGAATGTATATTTATTCCGAGTCATCATATTCTTGACAAAACTTCTCTTCGTCGTGCAGGATTTTCCCTTCGTTCTGATCTCACCACCAACTATGTCTATCTTGAGCTAATCACTGTTACCGACCCCTCCCATACCCAGTCTGTTCAGGTTCCCACTCCCGCGCCTGCTCCTGCTCTTGCTCCCGCTCCCTCTCATCCTCCTGCTACCTCCCATGCTCCTACAGCTCTCCCTTCTGAACCTTTTGATCCTTCCCCATCCGTTCTGCTCCCACCACTTACTCCTTCTCCCTTCATACCCCCTGTGCCTGCTAACCCCTCCCCATCCATTCCATTCCCTCCCTCCGACCCTTCCTCCTCGATACCCCCTCTGCCCACCCCTCCTCACCCTTCTGATCCCTTTTTTAGCCCGCTAAATGACTTTTCAAATCTTAATTTTGATGAGTTCCTCTCCACAGATCACTCGACCTCTCTGAGCACCTTTCTCGTCTCTCCACTTCGATTCAATTAATACTTGAATCGCAAATCACCCTAGCTGCCTCTGTCGTAGCCAACCACACCGCCCTTCTTCATGAGCTTGCCGCTCTTCAGCAGACGGTTCAACATTCCTCAGCCCAGCTTCTCTCAAACCAAATAGACTTTCACACCCTTCTTAACGAACTCACCTCTAACCTTTCCTCTCTTCCTCTCAACCATACTCCAATTCTGGAGAATTTGACTCGGCTGCATCGTAATCTTCACCAACATCAAGAAGTTACTCTTCAGGCTCATCATCGCCAGACCTATCTCACTACGAGCATTTTGACTGAACAGAACCGTTACCTGGCACATCAAATCTTCGATCAGGCTCATGGCTTTAGGATGACTCGTCTAGATATCTTTCCCTCTCGACACACTGGCACCGAAGGGGAAGAATGGTTCTTCAACCCGCATCTCCCGTACAACCCTCCGATGTCGCGCTCTCCTCGTGTTGTAAAAATCATTAAAGTACCCACAACGGCTCCACCGCCTGCTGATCCATCCACCTCTACCCAAGGCACTCGTCGATCTGCTCCGCCGCCTACTGATCCATCCTCCTCTACACCTGGTGCTCGTCACAGTCGGCCCTAGATTTTTTTTTGCATTTGATTGTTGCATTGGCTGCTCCTCTTTTTGATTTGACAAAGGGGGAGAACGATTATTTATTGATCATTCTTTATACTCATCTTTAATTTTTTGCTGAATATTAAAAATGTTCTCTTAATCATTTCTTGTTTAAAAGTTAACTGATCAAGGGGGAGTATGTTTGTATAATGTTAGAACTAATGTTGTCATCATCAAAAAGGAGGAGATTGTTGACTTATCGATTTTGATGATTCTAATTTCATTATCTCTAATAATGACAAAAATATTGAGATAATCATTTCAGGATTTATCTTAATCAACAAAGTCAAGATGATGCCTTGGACAAAGCTTGAATTCGGATTTGGACTTGAAATTTGAAGACTCGAACTACCTTGAAGATGCAAGAACTTGAAGCTTTCTTTTATTATTTTATCCAAGTTAGCTTTTCTAAGTCTTTTTTAAAAGATCTCACAAAAATTTAAGTAGAGAACCAAACTGATTGTTTCAGTCAAAGGCAAGCAGTTTGCATTCGACTCAATTGTGCAGTTCCTTCGCTCTAGTCCTAAAAAGAGGTTTTTTGTCGAAGCTAAACGTTTTCAGTGGAAGTCAAAGTTTTCAGTCGAAGCAAAAGTTTTCAGTCAAAGCCAAACTTTTCAGTCGAAGCAAAAGTTTTCAGTTTCAATCGAAGTAAACTTTTCAGTTGAAGCCAAAAAGTTTTCAGTCAAATGAAATGGGATTTTCAGTCGACTCATTTCTTCAGTGTATTTCTCACTAAGTTTTCAGTCGACTCTGTCTTCTGTTTCAGTAGAATTAATTTTCCGATTTTCCCTTCATAACGGTTCTTTTTCTTCTCCAGTATAAAAAGAGATCCTTGAGAGCATTTAAGATCTCTCCGAAAAATCTTTCTATATACTCTTTCTAACTCATCTAAAAACACTCTATCATCTTGTTCTCTCATACTCATCTATTCTCTGTTGTGTGAGTTCATTTTTTAGATAGTCCATTGTAAGCTTTTTGGTTTGATTCTTGAAATAATATAGATCTTCCCACCTAAGAAGGCTTAGTCTTAGTTTATTCATTGTAACATCTGCTCAAGAAGGAGCTTGTTGGTTGTATTCAAATTGTAAATCTCTTTTCATTTGTAAATTGTTGGAAACCTTGAAAGGGTTTCAAAAATTATACTGCAGTTTGAGCTAGCACCCGAAGCTAGCTGGTTAGTGAAAGGCTCGAGTAGGTCTCCCTTGTGTAGAGTGCTCGGAGACTGGACGTAGGCTGGTGGGGCCGAACTAGTATAAATCTATGTGTTGAATTTATTGATGTTATATCTATAATTACCTTGTAATCTCATTTTTTAATTTATACTCAAAAGTTGTAGAACACCTATTCAACCCCCCTCTAATTGTACTTAGGGACCTACAGTTTGACAGAACTTAGAGTTCTCGTACACACCTTTAAGGGCCAATGGAGCGTAAAGCTCATGTAAATACCCTTGGGGCTTGATGGAACATAAGTTCACGCATGCACCCTTAAGAGCAGATGGAGCACAAAACTCGTGTAAATACCCTTGGGATTTGATGGAACATAAGTTCTCGTACGCGCCCTAGAGGACAAATGGAGCACAAAGCTAGAGTAAATACCCTTAGGAGTTTGATGGAACATGAAGTTTTCTTATGTGCCCTTGAGCACCGTAGTTGACATAAACAAGTACTTTGTTTTCATGACGCTAAGTTAGAAGGCGCGGGGCATTAAGCCCATAATATGGCCACTACTATGAAGCCCCCCTGTCTGCGAGGGAAAAAGGCATTAAACCCATAATATTTATTATGTCACAAGATATAAAGCCGCCCTGTCTGAGGAAGCGTGAATATAAAGATGACTTCTTAGCCTACATAAGGCATTGTTGCCAGAACCTGTATGAGCAATAGAAATACAAAAGCTCGTATCTATCTACTCGGCTGGACGAACATATGTAAAGCTCGAGAAAGCAGAGTCCGCCTGAGCAGGATGTCACTGGGTGATCAAAGAGATGCTTGCCGCATTTGTCGTTATACTGTGCAACAACTAAATTTGATTTGCTAGTTGCATGAGCTTGAGCTTGCAGTTGTACCAGACATATTGGAGATGCTAGCAGCAAAGGCTTGCAATGTGTTCTGAATCACTAGAAGATTTGGCAGCATGCTTGCCTCCATGACTGTAGGATTTGCTTCTCAACGAGCAGTGGTGTGAATATCTGACCATTTATAGAGGTCACTATTTGACCTAATGTATCGCAAGACAACAAGTGATGTAGAGTTGGCAAGATGCTGCAACAGAAACCCTAGGTGTGACTTCAAGTTGCAGAGTGTTGTGAATTTATTCCTCACATATAAAGCGGTTCATACGTCATTGTTAATGCTCGCAGACGCAATTTAAGTCCTTGGAACAAGAAAAAGTATGTGACTGAAAAAAATAGCCTTTGAAGCAATAGAGTATGTGAAAGTGTAATATGTTTTTAACATAGAAATAATGGCGGTGTTCAAACATCGTGGCCCCATTAGGGCTTTGCTAGTTAAACTACAAAGTGTGCTGCAATGCGTGTCGCAAAGTGAGCTTAAAAAGTCATAACAATCGGTAACACCCAACATGCAATAGACTCGTGTCAATTGACGACTGGACAATGCTAAACCAAAAATTAAATAGTTCTAGGTATTATAGAAGCATAGAAGAAGCAGACTTTGGAAGGCTTGCTAGCGCCTAAAATTATAGCCATTTTATTTTTTTGCAACAGATGCGTGATCAAATATACGTCATGCTTAAAGAACATGCGGTATACATTAAATAAGTAAGACCTTGTGGTCTTTAAATCTAAGTAGGCTTTTTCATGGGTTACAAGCTTACTGCTTTAAAATGTATGTGGCCTAAGTTGAGTACAAGAGACCCTCTGGGTCTAAAATACAAATATTCATTTGTATGTGGTAGAAATTCTCATGCTTTGAAAGGATATGGCATATGTAAAAGACAAATGACCCTATGGGTCTATAATGTAAATACACATAATTACAGGTGAGTGCAGAATTCTGTAGCACAAAATGAATGCACCTTTCACGAACAGTAAAAAATGACCCATGGCCTCTGGAGGTAGATCCGAGACAGCTAATGGTTGTATCAGCACAGTGGCGATGGCGCTGCCTGTCGCAGCAATGCTCCGGCAGTAGTGATGAGGCCAGAAGCTTTCCGGTGGCTTCATGATGGTTTAGAGTGGCGGAGATGATGCCGATATAATTAAGTTAATTGTTCCATGCATTTATCATATAATTAATTTAATTGTTCAATGGGTACGGCGGCCTATATTAATTGTTCAGGTTAGAGAATACAACAATTTAGAACTCTGTGTATTCAATATAGTTTGTCTCATAGGAGAGCACTTTAAAATGTCGTGTATATGTGGAACTCCACATATCAAATTCTTTTACATGTTATAGTATACAAAGAAGTGTATATTCAATGACTACTAACCATGAGAACACAAGGCTTGTCAACTCACGACAAAATGGCAGATGGCTGCGCAACTAGTTGAATGTTTTGAGATATTTTACACATCTTTCGTTTTATTGTCTGGTACGTACTATCCAACATCTCCTATGACTATAAAAGAAATTCTAAAACTTGCTAACAACGAAATAGAGATATATATGACCTTTTAGGGTATAGTAAAACATATTGACATTAAATTTAATAAATATTGGGAGGAATTGCCTCTTGTTTTTGCTGTCGCAGACTTGTTTGGATCATATGTTAAAGTTTCATGGCGCGGATATCTCAATAGTATAAATATCTAAAAGAAATACATGGCAGCTGATACAACCAAGCTTATAAAGAAAGTGAGTAAGTCATTTAAAGATCTTTATAATTTATATTGCGCGGGCGAGATACATCGTCGAGCAGTCAAATATATCATGGGACATTTCTTAAGGGCCTTGAACATCTAGTGGCAAAACAAACAACATCGAAAGGTGCTTCTAGTTCTGCAGGTTCGTCTTCTTTTTCTCCTTTAATGAAATTGGTTTATATGTAAATACTGATCATTATTCTTCATTACCAATGGATGAGCAGATGAATTTTGATTTGTTAACTTTTTGGAAACAAAATGCAAAAATTTATAAAACTTTATTCAAAATTGGCCGGGATGTACTACTGGTGCAAGCCTTTGCAGTTACTTCAGAGTCGACAGTTTCAACAAGCGGGAGAGTATTGGATAACAGGAGGAGTCCTCTTAATTCCGAATTCCTCGAGTTATATATATGTTAGAAGGATTTTCGTTATGCAAAGTACCATGCCCAAGATAAACCAGTTGATGATAGGAAGAGCAATAGTTCGAGGGCTGAAGATCTTCCAGATGATTAGGTAATTTTCTTTCCTTTTCCTTTTCTCAAGTGTTTAGAATAAAATATTTCTCAAAATGTAGTTTACATTTTTGTCGTGGATTATTTTATCAAACAAATTAAATGTATTTAAAGTAAACAATGCACATAAGAATGTGACTATTTACAAACAAAATAGATTTTTTTTCTCACTTTTTTTGAAAAATTGATCCATATATATGTGTGTGTGTGTGTGTGTGTGTGTGGGTGGGTAACTTCGCATGCTTGTTTACAAGCAGCCGGTCTTAAGCCCGAACAAAAAGAGGAGGGCCTGTGAACAAATTTATCTTAAATTTAATTTTACCACAAAACAAAAAAATGAATAGAAAGAATTAAGTAAAATATTTTTTTATTAGGCCTTTGACTAGCCTAAGCCCGACCCTAAATTTTGGGCCAAGGACTTAGACTTGGACCAGACCTTGATATCCTTCAAGTGGCCCGGCCCGGTTCCCCACGGTCCACAGGCTGGGCAGGGCCAGTTCCCTGCAGGCCAGAAGGGCCCGGGCTAGGCCGGCCCAAGCCTGGCCCTTTGACACCTCTAAGAAGGGCGATGAAGACTTAGGCATGCTATGCTTAATCATGTATGATTCTATATCGTCTATATCGACATAAGATGTAACGGCTTACGTTATTGTTATTCGACTAAAGTAAATGGATTGAAGTTTCTTTCTTGCGTTCGTTTGTGGCCAAATGTTTGTGTTTGGAGAATCATTTTCAAAAGAAACTTGTTTTTTCCAAAACATTGACTCGAGGAACTCAAGCAAGAGAACGTACAAATTTTTCTATGAGCTTATTAGTGCTATTGTTTGTTAAATACGGAGTAATTGAATGTTTAACAAGTGGGACTTAATTGATACCTCTATTTAATGTTTGTGATCAAACTGGACCATTGAGTTAGATGCACCTTAATTTTTACTCGTACTAGAAGGTGTAAGGAGTTTGTCATGTGTGCGAGCCTGATTTAGTGGTATCACAAATTGAGAATTGTCATCTAAAGCTATAACTATGATAAGGTGGTCCCCAATTACTCCCGCTCAACGAGTTGCAATCTCCCCACTGGACATCATCATGGTCGTACAAGATGCCATATTCTTTCTTGCCTTACAAAATCATGTATGTATCTGACAATTATCTATATACATGCTTATTAATTTAGAGTGCATGTATATAACACCGGGAGCCAAAAAGAAGGTTGCATTTGATCAAAACTTTGTGAACTTTCAAAAACAAAAATATGGCTTGAAATATTTGCATCCACTTTTGGCAAGAGCGTTTGTCAATGGGCCGGGCTTGGGCCGGCCCGGCCCAGGCCCAGCGGGCCTCCAATGAAATCGGGCCGGGGCCGGGCCTCACAAATGAAAAACGAGCCGGGCCCGGCCTAAAACCTGGGATATATGGGCCCAGTCCAAGCCCAAGCCCTAGGCCCAATATTTAGGGCGGGCTTGGGCCGGGCCCAATCCAAAAATTTTTTTTTCCTTTCTTCCCAACTTTTTATTATAAAGACTTCTTCTTCAACAAAGGGCAAAATTTTTGTAAACGGACCACTGAGTATACAATCACTTTTTCACGAATTAACCCCCTTTCGAAAAGACAAATTGATGTTGATTGACCATTAACCACGGATTAAGTACAAAAACTAGTTGTTCTAGCCCATACATACTGATTTTAAGTACAAAATTCAATCTCTTTCGTAATATGATGTAAAACCTGTAAATGTCAAAGAAAAATAGAGTAGATCAAACAAAAACAATAACGAGATCGATGAAGATAAAATAACATCTTTTCTTGTTACATTCAAATTCTTTGGGCATTTAACGAAACATGAGATTATTCTTCAAGACTCTTTAACACGTCACCCACTTCATAAAATTAAATTTAGAATTCAATTCACCTCTTTTGGTTTGAAACAAAAAGAATACATAATTTTTATTTATGTTTAGAATACATGATAATTGTTTTTATAATTATTCCCTTAGCTTGTGATGTAGAACACAAAGCAAATTCTGTAAAATACATTAAATGAAAGCCCACTCAGAAATCATCAAAAACACGACACAGTCACCACACACTCATACTTCTCTGCATATGTTAAAGAAAATACTGATCATATGAATTTAATAACACCTCAAAAACTATTAATTTAACTAAAAAGATCCAAAATATCAAAAAAATAATAATGTAATAAAATAGACTTAAAAAAATATAAAAGAAAAAAAAATAGGAGGGGCTAACGGGGTCGGGCCGGGCCAAAAAAGAGCCGTTTTAGGGCCGGGCCGGGCCCGAACCCAGGCCCGTTTCTCAAAGAATTCGGCCTGGCCCTGGCCCAAGCCCTAAGGGTTAGGGCCAGTCCGGTCCCAAAAACGGGCCGAGCCTGCCCGCGGGCCACCCGACCCATTTGACATCTCTAGTTTTGAGAACCCGGTCAACTGCATGCTTCAAGAGATACAGTTGAAGAGAGCAGATCCAGCAAGAAAAAGGTGTAGTTCAGAAAAGTAGCTTTATGCATGATTACTGGTTAAAGCATTAATACCATGTTATCACACTGAAACATGAATCAATTCATATTTCACGACTTTTTGGTCTCAGGCCTCTTTCAGCCACGTGTTTGACAAGACAAATCCAAAAATTCATGGCCTACTGAATAATGATTTTCTTTTCAAAGCTCAAGATTAAAGGCAGTCTCTGTGCCAAGACAGCTGACACCACTGCCATTGTAGGGCAGATACAGCTTCATTAGTTACTCTCTGCCTGCCTTTCTCGATGGCTGATACTCAGAAATGAAAGCATGGAAGTTTGAATCTCATCCAGACCAACATACACATACCGTATACAACAACATACAGTCTGTCTGGACATGTACATACCAAAGCTATCAAGCTACTTCATCCAAAAAAATAGTTGTATATCAATGAAAATTTAAAAAATAATATTAATTGATATTAATTGGGCTATTCGACGTTCTTTAAAACCGTAATGATTACACGGAGAGATTGAGTATCTTTCCGAAACAGTTTTATTTATAGTATCACTACGGAGGTTTCCAATTTTTTATTTTGAACATGCAATATATATATATATATATATATATATATTGTATTTTGATTATACGCGAGTAATGTTTGCATACAAAACATCCGGTAGGTACCCAGGATTTCACACATAAGATGGAATTGTAAAATATTAGACTGATCAGCCATTGAAGAAAAGATATGAACTCAAACAAAAAAAATGCCCAGGACAATCCATGAAACTAACAATACCCGGCCATATTCGAATACAAATGGAAAAAAGTATAGTTTACATAAACTCTTTGCAGGAGACGAGCTGAGAGTCTTCGGTGTGCTTATCTAATGATGAAGATGCAAGACAGGCCAAAAGCACACACAATTAGTCTCTTTTTTGTCTTGCATTTCTTGCCTGCCTTGCATTCCAACCATTCAAAGAATAAATAGAAGATAATTCATTTATCTCTAATTAGAGGAGCGAAATACAGTGTTTATATACATAGAAAAAGGAGAGAAGACGACAACGACTCATCCGAAACGATAGTGGTTGTGGTGGTGGTGGTGATGGCCAATACGCGGAGAGATCTCGTTTTGCTTACCTGTTCGACTCGGGATTTGGACCGCTAGGGACTTCATGAGCAGCCGCCTTGTATTGTCGATTTGTTGTCGTAGTGCTAGTAGTGGTTGCAGCTGTGGTGGTGGTCATGGCGGTTGTGGCGGTGGAACTAAGAGAGGTTCTTAGGACTCTTCGTGGAGGCACTGGGGAAGCCGTGGATACCTTGGGCGGATACAGAGAATCTGCAAGCAGAGGACCAAAGAGTAGCCCAAAAAAGAGCATAAAAAGAGCTATTGACCTGGTAGAGCTTTCAAAATTTGTTGTGGAAGCTGCTGCCATGAAATCTGTAACACCAAGAAACACCCCCCAATAGCACACAAGAAGTCAATATCCATGAACCAGATCAGTATAAAATGGAGGAGAACTTGTACAATTCTAGCAGGATGAAGAAAAAGTGGTTCGAAATTTCAAAACCGCGTCTGCTGATTCTTGGGACTTGAAAATATCCACATAAGGGGGGGGGGGGGGGGGTATATATGAAGGGAATCAACTTCATGTGATCTACTCTTCAGGTTACTTTTCTGCCCTTCCTTTTATCGTAAAACTTTTGCGTATAGCTTTGCATTCATTACTGAATTGATTGATAAGAGCATGTACTGCGGCCAGTGGGTGCGCATTTATGCGAAAATGAATCTCTGTCTTTGAAGATTTATGTGGCTAAATATTTTTCTTTTGGTTTAGTTGCACGCTAGTCCTTGAAGTTTTCCAAAAATTGCAGCTATGATTTACTCACTTACTAGTAGGCAGAAATGTTTTTTGGTTTTACCACGTCTTGCAATCAGAGGATATTACTAACCAGAGTCACTAATTCCTTTAGTCGTCAGGGCTATTTCTATCGTTTTTAGTCCCCTATGTCAAATCCATCTTTATCCACCTCTACCACCACATACCGCCTCGTTCCCACCTGCCCACCTGATCCCCCTACACTACAAGGAATAACGTTTTTAGCGACGGAAAAATTAATCGCTAAAAGTCATAAATATGTCGCTAAAGGAACACTGTCGCTAAAAGTCCCTCGTATAAAAGTCCATCACTAAAAGTTTTACGCCGGAATTATAAAATCCTTCGTCTAATATAGAACTTTTTGGGACGGATTTATTTATAAATTATTCCGTCGCTAATTCTATTTTACGTATTTTAATTTATTTATTTTTTTGTGAAATTAGCAACGAGTTAAATGTTTTAGCGACGGAGTGCTCCGTCGCTAAATTGGATTTTTAACGACATAAAAGCTTTTAGTTAAGTTAACTTTTAGTGACGGAATTAATCCGTCGCTAAAAGTCATTTTTTTAAAAATATTTTTTAAATTTTTTAATACCCAAACCTGTAATAAAAAATTCAATCCTCAACCTAATTATAATATGCTTAATCAGGATTAATTAGGGCTGATTATAACCAGTGTTGGAACCACGATGAGATTACAGGGGGTGCTAAGAATGTCGTGTTAATCTAATTAACCTAAATTCAATGCACAGTTAACAATCTCAATTCCGACACCTTATATAGGGTGTCGATATGATGTCTGATATGTGTCTGATACGTGTTTGACACCTCTGGACACGTGTCCGACAACTCCGAACACGTGTCCGACACCTCCGTCAACAATCTCAATTTTCAATTCTCAATTGCTAAATGCAATAAAAATTAATACAAAATTGCACATTCAATCCAATTGGGTTTCATCCTCCATCTCAATATCCCAAATGCTCAAATGCACGATTAACAATCTAAAATCATCAATTAACAACCTAAAATCATCAATCAATAATTACAATTCTCAAATGCACAATTATCAAAAAAATAATCAATGTTCAAATAACACAAAATTGTTCAAAATGCACATATCCGATGCAATTAATTTAATTTAGGGTTTAGTTAGGGTTCAGAGTTCAACATTAAGGGAAAGCTTTTTCACAAGCGCTTTGATCAAACACCAGCACTTGAAAACACATATGCCCCATGTCTTTGAAGACAACAAAGTCCCTTAGATAGAGGTCATACTGCTGCACGAATTTGTTATAACCCTCCTAGAAATAAATTTCCTCTTGGTCGCACTTCTTCTTGATTTTAACAGCCCATGACCCCTTGCGGCTGGTTAAAGTTGCTTCCTTTGATCTAACTGTAGTAAGCTAACTGTAAAAGGCTACTGGTATGGCCTAACATATTCATAATATAGCAAGATAGGTAAGTTTTTAACCAAGGATAATAGTGCGTACACACACGAAAACACAGAGAAAGAGGGATGGCTTACAAGTCCGCCGTGAAAACCAGTCATCATGACCTTTAAGAAGTGTCTGCCGATTGAACGTACTTGTTCACCGAAGCAGAAGCCATTTAACCTATTTTAACATGAAAAACCAATTGAACATTATTCAATTGATGAGCATCAATTTCATAGCTTAATTAAATCTATTAAATGTCACATTGTATAAGACCTTTAAGCTTTTAGTAACTAAATCAATACCACGGGCCCAAATGTGACATTTCAATTCGGTGTCGGTGTCGATCGGACTCAATCCAATTGGGTAGAAAATTATTTTAAAGTGATGCTAAAAGTGCAATCCACAGTGAGTTGTAGCTAAAATGATAGGACAGGTAAACCTCAGCAACAACACATAAAACAAATGCAGAGAACACAACAAGCACATCAAACTAACCTACTTGCATACTTGTTCTGTGAAGCCAACTTGATGTTGCTAAGAAGCTACTACATTCAGATATACAATCTCAAAACTAAATAGGAATGATATGCAGAAACATTTTATGTGAATTGTAGAAGAACATCATAGCTTTTTTTTCGTTAATTAATCCCTTTGGTGACCTTGTTGATCGAATTCATGAGCATTTCTGTAAAGAACATATGTGTATTATGTATCATGCATTAAAGCCAGAGTATACTGCAAATTAAGTTGCAAAGTAAATGGTATTATGTCCCACCAAAAGTTACAAACCTATTAGAATGCAGAGGATTAGAGAAGTCCATACAGCACATATGTAGATATCAGCATGCAGAACTATGTAAAGATTGCCAATTATTTTGACTGTAAGGGTGCATAGGATTTAACTTATTAGAATGAGTGGAAAGAGGATCATCTATCCACTGCTCTCAACTCAAAAGTGATAATGACCGTGCTTACAACGTTTAAGTCCAGAAGCTAAATGAGTTACACACAACAGGTCTTAAAGTTCATTAATCTAAGAGGTTTTGTAGCAATCCCTTTGAGGGTGGTATCCATGTTTGCATCCTACTAAGGTAGATGAGGATGGGATAAGATCTCAAATAGATTGGCAGGCCCTTTCAGAGCATCTAGGATCAAAGTAACAACCCTAGGTGCATGTGAACAACCCCACAAAACCCCTGAATTTATCATATTCAGATGGTGCGGACTATAATGGTGTTTGTAAAACAAATAAGATGTTCAAAAACATCAAGCCCTTCTGCACTACCCATATGGATGTAACATGTATACAGTTAAGTGTAAAAATGTAAAGGTGGCACTCCAACTGAACTTAAGTAAGAATTACTCAACAATTAACAGGTAAATCTCTATTGCAACAACAAAGAACATTCATGAAGTTAAATTTAACATATTACAAAGAAAATGAAGCAGAAAAATGACATAACATTTTAAGAGTAGACTCACTGAGAAGACTAAAAGCAATAATAAAAAAAAGTATAATTGTGGAAGAACATGAAATCAATTTGATTTTTAACCGGCGGTGTCAGGGGGAGGACGGATCTATCGCCGGAGGTGGCGCCGCGTCGGGGGAAGGACGAGGATGTCGCTGGAGGTGCCGCGGTATTGAGGGGAGGACAGGGCTATCGCCGGAGGTGGCGCAGCGTCGGGGGGAGGACGGTGGTGTCGCTGGAAATGTGGGTCGTTGTAGAGGGGGTCGCAAGTGGGTGAGATGTTCGAGACAGAGAGAGAAACGGGAGAAAGAAGAATGGTCGGTCTGATGAATTTTTAAGAGGAGTTATAGCGACGGAACAACACCGTATCTAAAAAACCGTAGGCAAAAGATATTTTTAACGACGGAATTTTTAGCGATGACACACTTTCGCCGCTTATAATGTTTTTAAAAAACCTTCAAAAATTATGAAACTCTATAGAAACTTTTAGCGACGGAGTATTCCGTGGCAAAAAGCTCTAGCTAAAAGTCCATCGGCAAAAGTTTTACCGACGAAAATTTCCGTCTCTAAAAGTTTTTAACGACGGACTTTTTACCAACGATTATATTGATCACTGAAAGACGTTTTAGCGACGGAATACGCTAAAAGTCCGTCGCAAAATCCTTGTTTTCTGGTAGCGCTTCTTCCATCACTCTCCACCCACCCAGCCAACGCTTGGAATACCTCCACTAATGCAACTCCAACGCCCATATTTACCACCAATGCCCAGGAAAACCAACCACTAGTAGCACCACCAATAACCATCAGTATCACCACTAACCACCACCTTAAGCAGTGTCGCGCGCCTTGATGACGATAGGCTCCACTCTGAGTGGATCGCCATGAGCAACTCTGCGAGACCGGAGGAGAAGAAGCAGTGGGAAGCAAGAGGCAAACAGTGGCAAGGGCGGGGGCTAGGAGAGCTGCATTATCAGGAGACAAGAGGAGAAGGAGCCACAATTGATTATGGTTGTGTGGGGCTTGGCACTTGGGCTTTCCTACTCCTCTTTCTAAAGGAGGAGAGAGGTGAAAGGCGGCAGGGGAAAGGCAGCGGTGGCAAATGAAGGGTTGTAGCCGACTGCCAATGGCAGGGGCAGTGGTTACGGAAGGAGATGAAAGAAATGAAAAGAAAGTAAAGGAAAAAAAAAAAGGAAAAAAATATGTGTTTCGATCTAATCCGTCACAATTGATTGATAAATTTTGGTTGTTGAAAAAATATAAGCGTAAATAAAAAGTAAAAGATACAATTACCCCTAAATATTGACGGAATCACTGACTCTAGTAAGTAAAATCTTCCGATTGCAAGACATTGAAGATCTTGAAATTTCTTATGCTTATTATTACACCTTGGAATTTTAGCTACAGTTTTTGAAAAACCTCAGAGTTCAGATTGCGAGTGAACCTTTTTCTTTGTATCTAGAAGGTTGACGCTTGTCACTAAGGTACAATTTTAGACAGAAGAAAAACTGAAAAGGCTTGACGCTTGTCACTAAGGTACAATTTTAGACAGAAGAAAAACTGAAAAGGCACGTGCAAAGGTGGAAATATCATCTTCCTTCAAGATAACCAAAAGCCATTTTTTTACCACTGGAGTACAATATTTCCGAATACCAAACAAAATTAAAAGACCGGTTTTTCGCATCATAAATTTTTCTAATCGTTATAACAGTATCAAGTAGAGCATTTTTTGCTAACGTACTCATGATCTACATTACAATTTGATATTCATGCTAAAACTGACATAACATGACTCAATGGCAAACTCCAAGATTTGATATCATTTTAGTTTTTGCAACCAAATTTTTTTTGTGTTTCTTTGTGTCACCTAAAGGTGTGAATGACAAAACTCACATGTGAACAACGTCAAAACCTGATGTGCTTCTTTTGCCACCAAATATGCATGAATGACAAAGAAGCAAATTAATGCAAATGTGCCTCTTGGTGACTGATATAACCGAAATATAACTCTCAATTATTAAGGAAAACATGACATTTCTGTCAAACTGGGTCAGATACGATGTATTGCATAAAACAGCGTTCTTAAAAGGACTTTAATATGATCCTTAAGGATAGGGCTCAAAGTTCAACGATGACTCCTAATTCTATTAGTGTGCTACATCGATGCCTATATGAAGGGGCCTCCCCAGGTATGTGAACAATTGACCCACACAAACACCGTCTTTAATGTTTTTACAGAGTTCCTATCCTATAGTTACACTCTGACTTAAACATCAGAGAGTTCTCAGAGCCGAAAACTCCACCCGACGGTCACTCATTTTCTATCTTTGCAGATCATCTTTCTAGGTTAGGGTTCTGGAGCATATTTTTAGCAGTAACAGTGACAAAATTCACAGCTAAAGAATGCCTTTTTCTCGCCAAAAGACATGAATGTGTTTTCGCCGGCCTTTCCAAAATAACATATTACAAAAATTAGCGTAGAGGAAAATTTCCCCGTACTTTGGATCACCTGGCGAGGCCCACCGCTGTTGTAAGGTGGGCAATTGCTCAGAATGAACATCTATGGAAAATAAGAAAATTCGTCAATGAAAACAACCAAAAAAGTATGAAAAAGGCATGTAGCACGACATCATTTCATTTCTTTTTTCTGATAATCAACGACAAAACTTTAACATTATCATCTAATAATATGTGCCTTTGTCCGGCATCCATCCGCAAAAAGGCTTCTTTAGGGCCCGTACACTTACGAGATTTTTTTCTGTATTCTGTTTTATTTTTTAAATTTTAGTATTCAGTTCTAAAATTGAATTTTGTACTTTTAGTTTTTTTCGTATTATTTTTTTTTCAATTTTTCTTGTACGTTTATCATTCTCATTTTTATTTTTACCAACTTTTTTGGATCCATTCTCCATCTTCCCCTTCACGAGTTCCCTTTCCCCTTCCCCCTTCCCCTTCCCTGTTCCCAGCTCTGCGTCGCTGCCCATTTCCCTTCCCCTTCCATGTTCCCAGCTCTGCGTCGCTACCCATTTCCCTTCCCCTTCCCCTTCCCCTTCCCTGTTCCCAGCTCTGCGTCGCTGCCCATTTCCCTTCCCCTTCCCTGTTCCCAGCTCTGCGTCGCTGCCCATTTCCCTTCCCCTTCCCTGTTCCCAGCTCTGCATCGCTACCCATTCATTACCCTCACCGTAATCCCAACATCCTCAATCCCATCAAATACCCCACAAGTCCCTCCATTTCCACCACCGACCACCACGGGCCACAGTCCAGCCACCGCCACAGGGTGACTCGTCACTGCTTTGGCAATCTCGCCATGGATTCCGGCGAGATCTGCTTCGTCTGGATTCCGGCGAGACCCTCATCGTATGGATTCCGGTGAACAATGGTTCTGTACGGGGTGCTAGGGAGGAGAGAGAGAGAGAGAGGGAGGGAGCAGCTTCTGACATTGAGTTGTTTTATTGGAAAAAGGTGAAAACAGCTCAAGGCTGTTCTCATGATATTCGCTATTGTTTGGATATTTGTATCCAAAACGGAATTGAAAAAATATAAAAGTACACGAAAAAGCATTTTTTGATCATCATTGCTAAATACAAAAACAAAATAATGTAAACGTACGGGCCCTTAACTTTCCGCCCATCGTAGGAAAAATTTCTGACAACCAAGGCAAAGCTTTGGTTGGGCTGTCAACCATGATTTAAAACTTTTATTTATGTATATAATATAAATACTTCTAAAGAACAGTAAATGATAAATATTAGGGAATTGAATCGCCAAGAATGACTTTTTGCAGGCACATTTTAGCGACAAACAGCCATCCTTAAGAAGGTGTCTGAGTAAAAATTTTGCAGACAACTTCAGTGACCTAATTTAATAGCAAATTAGATCCCTTAGTTTTTGTCAAGTTGTCGATGCATCTTTTCCAGTCACTAATCAAGATTTGTCCGCTTTAATTACCTTTAAAAATGCCGTAAAGTTCTGATTTTGACCCTTTTTCTATTAGAAGTTTGAATCATGCCATGAGCAGTAGGAGGATCCTATCACTTCAACGGAAAAAGTTTTAATAGTTTTGAGTCAGAAAAAGGATTACATAAGTTTGAGTCAGTAAACTAACGAACTCGGCTTGGGTAATTAGGTCATTCTGGAAAGAAAAAAAAAGGAAAAAGATAAAGCAGGCAATAATAGAAAGTCTGGATGGCTTTTCCTTGCATGGCCTCTTGCATACGAAACCCTTCTTTATTTGATTTTGACAGCCCATGCCACGGAAAATTACAGGTGATAGTAGTGTCTGTTTGCCTTTTATCATATCATATGTAAATCATGGATCATAGAGATAAAAAGCTAAGCATTCGATCGTTGTCATTGCATATTGGCTTGTGAAAATCCAGGCCTTGTCTCCATGATTGCATGCATTGGGTCCCCACGACCTTTGATAAGCTGGTCAAGGGCTCTAATTGCATGGTGTTTCAGTCCAATGACTTTTCGTTCTGTACACTCCATTTATTATTGTTCAAAAGTTAGCATTATGCTTTTTATCTGTGACAAACAAAAGAGGACGAAGGAGTGGACTCAAAGGAACTTTGCTCCAAACAACCTCCTCTAACCTCCCATTTGGCGAGGGACACTTGTCCTCGTAAGGTTTAGCCGCGTGTGTGATGTCACCTTTAATCACATTGCAAATTAGTTGCTGCATTTTGTACCTAAATGTTGCTGCATGGAGCGTCAACAAGTTTTATCGACAATATATTCCTTCACTGATTAAGAGGTCCAAAACGCTTGTTCCAATGGTAGCGGGAGCAAAATTTCTCCCTACGGATCTGGGACTATCCTATATTTTGACTGGTTCAGTGAGACTCTTAATCTAATAATTTGCATTGAGGAATCAGGGCAGCAAGACAAGTTCAACGTCTTTGCCTGGTTACGGAGATTCAGGTACGAAGTAAAGTAACACACATTAGACAGGTTTCCGTGATGGTGTGGCCATCTGACGAGACTCAATGGTGAGAGTGGTTTGGGGTGATGTGCTCGTGATTGATTAGGTGGATTCGTGAGCAGGGTTTTCAATGATGGGCCTATGGTTGGATCAGTGGCACTAAATTCGGGTGACGGAAGCTTTATGTTATTGTTGACGGCAGATGGAATCTAGTCATGAGAACCACCTTTGCCATAACAGTGATAGGGATTATCTTGGCATTTTGAATTTTAATCTCATTTTGAGAAGTCATTTTTAACTTAATTCTCTGATGAGTTCTATGTCAAAATTTGGTTAAGAAGAAGTTGATTCTTGTTCATCTATTGGGTTAGATGATCATTAAATATTCACAAGTTTAAAATAAATGAGAATCAATGAGAAAAATGAAGTTATTAAAAGTTGATAGTTCAACTTGAAAGGAAAAGAACGATCTCACATAAAAGAGAAAACAAATGTTATCTCCTTATAAGTCCTAAACTTAGGTAAAGGGTTGGGCACCTTGAGGATACTCAAAATGAGGGAGGACTTACATTGACCCAAGGTCTATGCGCACATCGCTTGGGCCCATCAGGCTTTATTCTTTTCTGCATAAAAAAGTATTTTACATAACTAAATTTTATTTATTTAAATCTTTTTAGAAAAGTTGCAAGTTGCAATCTTTGCCAACAGTTGCACCCTTTAGTAAAGAGTTTTCTTTCACTGTAGAATAAAAGTGTCCGAATCTGAAAAACGTATAAATTTTTTTCCCTTGCCAAAAAATTCTGCACTTCATTTTTCTGAGTCTGCGTGTTGTAAAAGAAAGAGTTATGCATTGTTTTGGTCCACTAGGTCTACAAATTTGAAATGTTCTTATTTTCAGATTTTGCTACCGTTGGATCCTTACTTTCATTAAGTGACTGTTAGTACCATTTCGGAAAGAATGAAGTCCTAAGGACAGTGAATAAAATTCACACCTCGGCTCTCTTCTTTGATGTTCTGTATTTTTACTGTAAATTATCAATTATAGTGTTACTTTCCTGATACTATTCATATTTTCAGCATGTTAGTAATTTTGCAAAACTAGTTTTCTGCACAAGTATACACAAATATTTTTCCAACAATCTTAAGAGTTCATTCTGCAATTTGTGTTACTTGTGCTTAAAATTACTGTTTTCAATATTCGTTTTGTTATTTCTTTGTGTCAGATTCTATACTAAAATTATTTTCTGTTTCTGAATTTAATTTTAGTGTGGTTATAAGTTTTGTTTAAACTGAATTTTTGTTTCAATGTAGTTATAATATGTGATAGACATAATAATGGCTACTAGTGAAATCATTTCTGAAAGTGGGCCGATTAATCTCCATGCACAAGATGGTGGCGGGATTGTGTTTACACTGTCTTATGTAGCAACTGTTCATGGATCCGTTGAACTTGGTGAAAAACCAGAGAAGTTCAACAGAAAGGACTTTAAAAGGTAGAAACAAAAGATATTGTTTTATTTGACCATCTTGAACTTAGCAAGATTTTTGAAGAGGATGCACTAGAACTTGATGAAAATTCAGACAGGCCAAAAGTGGTTGGCGTAGATGCTTGGAAGCATTCATATTTTCTATGAAAGAATTATATTCTCAATGGTTTGGACAATGTGTTGAATAACGTATATAGTGCGATGAAAAATATGGGAATCCTTGGAAAAGAAATACAAGACCAAAGATGCCAGCTCTAAGAAATTCTTTGATTTCAAGATGTTAGATTTCAAGACTATCATAAGTCAAACCCAAGAGTTTCAACTTATTTTGCATGACATTAAATCATAAGTGCAAGAAAATGAAGCTTAAAGACTTAATTGTGAGATTGAGGATTGAAGAGGATAATTGTCAGTTTGAGAAAAAGGCCAGAAATTATCATCAAGAAACTAAGGCAAATGTTGTCGAGCAAGATCCATCAAAAAAAGGAAACATTCCACTTCATATGGTCCAAATAGAGCAAGCGACTTAAATTCTAATGGTAGTGAGAAAAAAAAAAGGAAGTTCAATGGGAATTACTATGTATGGAGTAAGCGACTTAAATTCTAAGGGCAGTGAGAAAAAGTGAAAGTTCAATGAGAATTGCTATGTATGCGACAAAACCAAGCCATCGTACTAAGGATTAATATAGTAACAAAAATAAAAGAAACTCAAATAAGGGAAAGCATTCTCAAGCCAACGTGGCTAAAGTTACAAAATCACCGAAGACAATACAAATTTGAATTTATACGCAATGGCGTTTGAAGTGAACTTGGTTAGAAATCCCAACCAGTGGTAGGTAGACACGCATGCTACTCGACATGTGTGCTCCGAGCAGAATATGTTTATACTTCATATCAGAGTGCCAACTCAAAAATTTGTTCACAGGAAATTTTTCCTTCACAAAGATGTAAGGAAAGGGAAAGGTGGTCTTAAAGATGACATCGGGAAAGGAGTTGAGTTTCAACAATATTCTTCATGTGCCAGATATTCGAAAGAATCTGGTTTCACGAGTAAAAATGGTTTTAAGCTAGTGTTTCAGCCTGACAAGTTTGTACTCACTAAAGGTGGTATGTTTGTAGAAAAAGGGTACATTTGTGATGGTTTGTTTAAGTTGAATGTAATGACATCGTACCTAAAGCTGTACCAAATTCCAAATCTGCTTACTTGCTAGAATCTCCTAATTTATGGTATCTTAGATTAGGTCATGTTAATCATGGTTGTATGCCAAAGCTTGTGAAAAAAGGGTTTTTTTGTCTAAAATGAATTTTGACTCACACAAAGCATTTGAAATTTGTGAAGCAAAATTGACAAAAATGTCTTTCAAGTTAATTTAAAGAAGCACAAAATTTTTAAGTCTAATCCATAGTTACATATGTGACTTAAAGGTAGTACAATCTAGAGGAGAAAAAAAGTATTTTACTACTTTGATTGATGATTGTACGAGATTTTGTTATGTATATTTATTTGCTTAGAAGTAATCATGAAGCCTTGCAAGCATCTATGCAATACAAAATTAAATATCAAAATCAACTTCGCAGAAAAATTAAAGTATTAAGAAATGATAGAGAAGGGGAATTTGTTTCCCCTCTTGAAATATATTGCGTCGGTCATGGAACTATTCATGAAACCATGGCACCATATATGTCTCAGTCAAATGGAACCATGACCCCATATGTATCTCAGTCAAATGGAATTGATGAGCGAAAGAATTGTACTTCAAAGGAAATGATGAATGCGTTGTTGATAAATTTAGGACTACCAGATAACTTGTAAACAAATCACATTCTTAATTAAGTACCCCACAAGAAGTTGCAAAAGACACCATATGAATTATGAACGTCCTCCTTCATTCAAATATCTTAAAGTATGGGGTGTCTAACAAAGGTAGCAATCCCACCTCCTAAAATGGATAGAATAGGACCTAAAACTGTTAATGGAATTTTTATAGGATATGCAAACCTTAGTTCTATGTATCGGTTCTTAGTACATAAATCTGAAGTTAATAACATACACGTCGACACCATAATAGAGACAAGGACTGCACGTTTCTTTGAAGATGTATTTCCTTATATTAATTGCACAAGAACGAAGTTCTTTGGAAAGAATTAATGTTGACCAAGAACCATCACAAGAGGAAGATGAACAAACATTTTCATCTTTTGGTCCTGATTTTCTGACATGTCTGCTAGAAAATGAGTCTCTTACTTATAGTGAAGCAATGTCAACTCTTGAAGCTCCACATTAGAAAGAGGCAATTAATAGTGAAATTGAATCCATCATGCAAAACCATACACGGGGACTGGTGGATCTTCCTCCTGGAAATAAAACTTTAGGGTGTAAACTGATTTTTATGAGAAAGATAAAAGCTAATGAAATGAGGCCAAGTTAGTTGTCAAGGGATACAGACAAAAAGAATGCCTTGATTATTTCAAGCCATATTCACCAATTACTACAATAACATCCATTCAAACTTTGATAGCTATTGCAGCTGTTAATAATCTTAAGATACACCAAAATGGATGTGAAAACTGCATTCTTAAATGGAAATCCAAATGAAGAGATCTATATGAAGCAACTCGAGGAGTTTGTAGCTCCTGATCAAAAGAGAAAGGTTTGGAAGCTTGTTAAGTCACTTTATGGACTAAAACAAACTTTGAAACAATGGCATGTAAAGTTTGATAAAGTCCTGATTGAAAATAGCTTTTGTATCAAGGAATATGATAAATGTGTCTATGTTAGAGGCACTGAAAAAGATATATCATTATTTGTCTTTATGTAGATGACATACTTATTTTCGGAAGCAATAGTGAATTCACTAAGGCTACAAAAAAAATGCCGACAAGTAAATTTGATATAAAAGATTTGGATGTGGCTAATGTTATACTTGGCATGAAAATTACCAAAACATCAAATGGATTAGTCTTACAATCTCATTATATTGAGAGAGTGCTAGAAAAATTTAAAAGTTATGATGATAGTCCTGTAAAGACACCACAACCTGTAAATTTACACTTGACAAGGAATATTGATGAAAGAATATCTCAATTAGAGTTTTCACACATAATTGGTAGCCTAATGTATATGACAAATTGCACAAGACTTGATATAGCATATGATGTCAGTAAACTGAACAGATATACTAGCAATCGGGGGAAGAATCATTAGATAGCTATTATAAAAGTTTTAAGGTAGTTAAAATATACCTTAAATATTGGGCTACATTCACCAGATATTCAGTTATATAAGAAGGATACAATGATGCCAAATGGATATCAGATTCCAATGAAACAAAGTCCACAAGTGGATATGTGTTTACGTTAGGAGCAGCAACTATTTCTTAAAAATCCTCAAAACAGACATGCCTTGCCAGATCCACCATGGAACTGAATTCATTGCCTTATATAAAATAGGAGAAGAAGTAGAGTGGCTTCATCATTTCTTGGAGGATATTCCAAATCGGCCTAAACTTGTGCCACCAATTTGCTTACATTGACAGTTAATTTGCAATTGGAAGAGCATACAACAGCACGTATAATGGCAAGTCTAGACACATATATTGTAGACACAATACCGTTAAACAATTACTCTCTACTGGAATTATCTTTATTGATTAGGTAAAGTCAAAGGATAACATTGTGGATCTGTTAACAAAAGCTTTGATTAGAGAAAAAGTAAATACGTCATCGAGGGGAATGGGTCTTAAGCCTATGAACTAAAGAGTTGTCATAATAGAAAACCTACCTAGATGACTAGAGATCCCAAGATCGAGGTTCAAAGGGAAAACCGAATTATGTAAATGCGACTCAGACGAAGCACTGTGGGGGAAAAAGGGGTTAAAACCCTCATATCAATTCCTATGATGAGCAGATATTGCCACTGATAAAAATTTAGGTTAAGTAATGCTTTTAATGAATCTTATATCTTGAAAATTCAAGTGGGGGTGCAGTAGGAACCTCTTAATAAGAAATCATCTGTAGTGAGTAGGAAGTGGGCCATTTCTATGAGAATTGGAAGGCTAAATTCTCAGAGAGTACTCATGAAAAAACTAGGAGTTGTTCAGGGCCAAAATGAACACAACAATGAGAACCTCAAAATAATGACTGAGCGATACTCTGTGAAGTTCTACTATCTAGATTTACACTAAAGGTTGAACATTCAAGACATCATGTTTACTGGTTAACCAATAAATACAATAGTTCTCACTAGGGAAGGTTCAAAGTCATCGGCTACCTGTCCCAATTCAGTGTCATTCTAATTAAGCTCCTTTTAGTGTCAGCATTTATTTGTGTACACTATCTAGTCAATTTTCCATTCATGTAGGAGATTGTTGGCATTTTGGGTTTTAAACTCATTTTGAAAAGCCATATTTAACTCAATTTTCTAATGGATTCTATACCATAATTTGGTTATAAACAAGTTGATTCTTATTCATCTATTGGATTAGATGATCATAGAACATTCACAAGATTTAAACAATTGAGAAGTGAGTGAGAAAATTGAAGTTGAAGCTGGTGATTCAACTTGAATGGAAAAGGAGAATCCCACATAGAGGAGATAAAGCAAATGTTGTCTCCTTATAAGTCTTATCCTTGGGCTAAGGGTTGGACCCCTCGGGGTACCCAAGTATTGTAAGGAGGGAGGACCTAGGTTGAACTAAGGACAACGGGCGTGTCGCCTGCCTGTCCCGCCCATGTCCGGTCCTATACCATAGCTTGGGCTTGGTCCTATCAGGCTTTATTTTTTTTAGGACAAAAAAAACATTTTAAGTAAATAATTTTTATTTACTTAAATCTTTTTTGAAAAGTTTTAACCTTTGCAGACAGTTTCACCCTTCAATGAAGAGTTTTCTTTCAAATACAATGTCCATGACTGAAAAATATACAAATTTTTTTCCCTTGCACGAAAAATTATGCACTTGAGCGTGTCAGAAAAGAAAGATTTCTCCATTGTTTTGGTTCGCCGGATCTACAAATTTTGAGTGCTCCTACTTTCAAACGATGCTGTCATTGTATCTTGGGATACTATCGTCAAGAGACCATTAGCACCATTACGGAATGAATAAAGTCTTAATGACACTGAATCAAATTCAAGCATTGGCTCTTTTCTTTGTTGTTTTGTATTTTGCTATGAGTTACTAATTATAGTTTTTATTTCCTGATATTGTTCATACTTTATGCATGTTAGTATTTTGCGAAACTGATTTTCTGAACAAGTATACACAAATATTTTTCCAACAGATAATGCGGTGTATAACGAATGATCGCGACTTTACAAGATGTGGAATTACCTAATACAATGTAGTCGAGGTTTTATTAAACTCCCATCTCATCCATTGATTATATCATGTCAATTTTACTATTGGTAACAAGAAAGTATTTGTTAAAGAGAAATTTTAAAATTGGTGCATATTACGCCATCGTTTTTCTTGAAGTGTAAAATGGAGAAAATTAAAAAAAATTATTGGGAATACTTGTGTAATTAAATCTTTTGGACCCAAAATCATTTAAAACAAACCTTACAAGCAACCCTCATGCTTCTTTTTAGGTACATTTAAGTGGATTAAATCACCTAATATCATGTTGTTTACAGCGAAAGAGTTGTTGTGGCCTAGCATGGCTGATAATATGGTGCCACATCATCTTTGAAAAGTTGGATTCGGCGTGATCCAAACATCTTAAGAGCCCGTATATCATTCAAGTCACAAGAATGGTTTTAAGAACAAATTACCTACAAGCAGGAAAAGGGACATATGTCTAACACTTGTCAAAATCCTAAAGCAAGTTTGATGCCCCGTGCCCCCACGCCTTTCCAAAGTGGCAGAAAGTGGTTTGAATTTCGCGCCTAGTTAGTGACTAAACTACCTATGTATCCCCATTGTGGGAATTAGGTCGGATATAGTTCAAACCGGATCTGCTGAATATCTATTCTTCAAACTTAATCAATGGCTATTCCTTGCTTTGAATTTTGACAATCATTTTTTTTTTGGAGGTCGAACTAATGTTTATTACGATTCAATCATCATCTATCTTTAAGACTTTGGCTCTTATGACAGAGAATCGTTTTCATATTGCGTTGACTTTGTGGCAAAGCTTTGAAACATAGGCACACACAAGAAGATTACCCACCCCAAGGTTAGAAATATAAGCTTTCAAAAAAAAAAGATAAACTATTTCGGAACAAAGGGTTAGGAAGTGAAAAAATCTAGTCTAAGGTAATCAAGATGATATATGGTGGCCAAATGATGTCCTCAAATCATTAGGAATACTGATTTTATTGAAGACGCATGCAAACCTACAATATTTTGAGGTTCTTTTTTTTTCATTTTTTGATGCATTAACTTTTGCCTAGACCACCATTTTTAGGGTTTTCAACCTAGAGAACTTTTTCTTCTTTTTTTATTTTAAAAAAAGATAAATTGTTTATGCTAGGAAATAGTAAATAAGCTTTGAATAGAAGAAAGTCTTGACATCGATATAACACCTCTATCTTTGAGAGTTTGGCTTATATCTGGTGAATGAGGGGTTGGCCAAGAAAAGAACTCACGGCCTTTTCTTGATAATCTCTTGAATTCTTACTCGAATGTTTAATTTTCGGATCAATTTTGTCTATTTGGTATCCTAACATTCAATTTCAAAAAATATGAACTATAAATTTCTTGAAGACAATAATCATCATCCCTTAGAGCAGAAGAGAAATGTCAACCAGATAGACCACTAGACTTAAAAGACCGTCTCTTGTATAATGTCTCAGAGTGATTGGTAACTTATGGATTCAAACGACATGAAACACGGTAATTATCTCACGCTCTTGGAAAGTTTTTGTTCTTTCTCGACTTGTTAAGGTAGACACCTATACTCAACACGGAAACAATTATTATTTGACGACCCTAAAATAGACAACAATGAATATTTCTTGATTTTTTTTCATTCATCATCAACCACGTCAGAGCAAATCAAAAATCAAAGAGTATACAGAGACAATGACTACATTGTAAATCAAAATAACAAGTCCGGAAAAAGGCAATTTGGGGAATGTTAGGAAAGAGACCGAACTAATCTAAAACTCTAACTCGGCATCATACTCAACTCAGCATCGTGAGAGCCTTTGACCATTGATCCAACAACAGATAGACCTTGCTTCGACTACTGAGATCCATGATTTCCCCTTTTTGGTTGAACTTAGAAGGATCTAACGCCCGAAAAGATGTTTGAATTGTCTTCATTTGATGCGCTGGTAGAGGCTCTTTTTTCACGTTGGGTTTAGCAGAAAGGCTGATCTTGCCTTTGTCGGTAAGATCCTGGATAGCGTTCGTAAGGTGATACACCTCTCGGTACAGTGTTCGGATCCTTGACGAAATTTGCATCGAGCTTGCATGAGGGATATCTTGGTGTATTAGTGGGGGGGGTAACTTGGCAATCATTCTTCTACTGAGTAACTGCTCAAACACTTGGTCATAAAGGCATGCAGATTGGAAAACTTACACCTAGTGACAACTGGCTCCCATGAGATTTAACCATGTTGGCATTACTATTTATGAACACCTTCAGCTGGGTGTTGGAATTCCTCATACCAGTCATGTACTCTCATGGTTTCCATCCTTGGCTATCATTCCTTTGTTGATGCCATCCTCAATTTGAGTAAGGGAACCTATCAGGGCCTTGAACATGGTGTGGTAATGGCCAAAGATATAGTCGCCATAGATCTTACTATATTATTCCTTGATCTTCCTCTGAGGGGTAGTTAACTATTTGAGTTGTGTTCCTCCATCCAATAATCAAAGCAAACACTGACTTCTATGGCTCTTGCTTGGTGGCTTCTAAGTCTCATTATGTAATATCAAGATAGGCATTATAGTGGTATCGGTTAACAAACTCATGAATAACGTCTTCCTATGCAGGAACTCGTGAGTCCTCAAGAGTACAGAACCATTGAGCGACAGCCACTGTTGAAGTCCTGGAACAGTTGGACCAATTGACTATCATTAACTTTATGAGGAGCTAATGCATGTATATACATCTCCACATAGATTTTTGGATCTGTCGTCCCATCAAACTTGTCTACATTGGAAATCTTGAAATTTGGGGAGAGCCTGTCTTCCGGGTTAGAAGTAATGGCACTGAGATCTATTTAGTCGTCTAATTTTCTCATCTGAGCAATTTGTGACTCTAATGGGCCCAATTTTTCCTTCAATTCTGGAATTTTTATCTTTCCTTTATCATCAAACTCTTATCACCAATCAAATTCATTCTTAGGATCTTTTTTTTTCTCTCCTTCTTCTTCATTTTTTGGTCCTTCCTATGCGCATTCTCTTGAACATTCATATTTTCCTTTAGCAATTCCAAGTCCATGACTATCTTAGCATGCTAAGTGGCCAGAGGAGTGAAGCTGGCTTCAATATCCTTTTGCAAATCTGAGAGAACTAGAAAAAGGTCATGGATCTGAGGGTACTCTTCAGCCATTGGTATGTGCAAGAGTTCTTCGGATTGGCCTTGATACCAGAGCTTGGTCTCGATGCTAGAGACGGTTACCTTCTGAGAGAGAAAAGAAAAAAATTTGGACTCTTTTGAAAACTTTCAATATCCAACTTCTTTTATTTATTGATTCTCTTTATCATATTCTTTTAGTCTAAGCCTAAAAGGGAACTAAAGGAGGATAACATAAGTTAAGAACTAGTGCCTGGATATGACCACACAATAAGATAATGCACATAAGTAGACCACGGCATCATAAAGCACAATAGACCAACAGTATACTATGTAAAGAATGGGTTCTAATGAACTCGCCCGTAAGGGTTTAGCTACCGATCGAGCCTTACAAGAAGCATGGGTTCTGATGAACTGGCATATTCGAGGTCTACCGGCCGGTTGGTCAGAACCTCATTTTTTGGGATTTCATGAATGACCATGGGAGAACCGTTCGGTTGAGCAGTGATGGATTTTTTAGGTTATTTTAGGGAACGGTTTTAAAAATGATGCATTGACTAACAGTCTAATTATCCGCTGATATTTGTGGGAATTTTTTGAAAATAGTTAAGAAAATGGTTACTGATTAACCATCCAGTTAACTAGAGATTGACCATTCGGTCACTCGGTGGGGTGATTTGGGTGTTTTGGTGAAGTATTTGAAAAACTAGGGTACTGATTAACCGTCCGGTTAACTTGTGCGTTAACCTTCCCATAGAAAAATATCTATGTATATTTTTTCAATGAATAATTTGAAAAAAATAATAGAATTTACCAATTAATCAAGCATTTTTCTTTTAAATATTTGCCAAATATTTTTTGGTGATTCTACATTATAACTTGTTTTGCTAGCACTACTATTTATTTGTTGAGTTACTTTGTTTTTCTCATTTTGAATTCTTTGTATTTGATTTTTGATTGTGTTTGTTCTATCAGTCAGATTTTTAATTTTTTTTTTCTATCAGTGAATCATTTGTGTTGTTCAGTGAGGTATTTTTTGGGTAAAAAGATGGGGCATTAACTGGTACTTTTTTATCAGTAAGAAGGACACTTATTGACTAATCGTCCTGTTCACCTGTTTGTAAATCGGCCGGTTGGTCAGGACTGCATTTTTTGTGATATTCCTTTAGGGAGAATACCGACCAGTTTCTCAACTGATATGCCATAAACCTGGCAGATATTCTCCCTAAAAGGGCAAATCACAAAAATGGTCAAGGTGTGTGGTTTCTGTCTTAACTCTGGGTGCAAGGTTACTCCGTCGGCTTGACTTACCTCCCACATGTAACTCATGTAGTTAATAATGGGTGATCGGTACATGTGCACAAGTCATCTACATACCAAGATACTAGTAGGCTCTTGGTACTAGGCCTTGGAGGTAAGAGTATAGTCGAATTTGCCCTAATAATTAAGAAGGCCATAGATTTCAATTGTTGCTCTTGAGTGGGTGGGTTTGGGACAATCATGCACGTTGTGTTAGTCGCAGAAATAAAAATTCACAATTAACACAGTTAAAGCATTCTACATGTTATACAAATAAAAAACACACACACACAAAGGCCAATAAGTAACATGAACAACTCAAGTCTAGTCCTCTTAATTTAGTCCCCAGAGAGTCGACATTATGACAAACTGCCTCAAAAATTTCTCCTTCGGACCCATGAATGGTCACAAGAGAAGCTCAAAGTCGTCATCTTGTTTATGTAAATAAAAGGGGAAATAAGAAAAAAAAAACCTTAAAAAGAAGACTCTAAAATGCCAAAAGACTTCAAATTTACTGAAAACAAAAATAATAAGTTCGGGGACTAAGTTATACGGCGGGAAGGTGTCAGACACCCACTATACCCTTTCGGTCTCTACTTTATTTTTTTTGAAATTTTGTACATAAATATGCAATAAATACACCCTACTCCTAATTTTATAGTTTTGATTTGAATTCGACAATTAAGGTCAAATGGCCTACGTACCTAGTAGGACAAACCAGAAGCAAAACCATCGTAGTTCGACTAGATCCATAAGAGGTGACCTAAAGTTTGGTCTTTGACGCGAACGACTCTATTTACAAAGTTTCTTCTGTGTTCTCCGAAAGTTGGTCACGCTAAGGAAAAATATGCTGGATTTCTCTAGACCAAACCAAAGTAAACTAGACTAGAAACTGTTGTGGTATTACCTTTAGATGATGATGGCTAAGAGAACTTGGAACCACATTGAGATGAATCTACAATGCAATGTAGATTATCAGCATGAAGAAAGTATGAAAATGCTAAGGGCCTGTACGCTTACGAAATTCTGTTTTTGTTTTTGTAATGATGATGAAAAAGATGTTTTTTTTTACGTACTTTTATATTTTTTTGTATTCGTTTTGAGTAGAATATCAAAATAGTAGCAAAAAAGGTGAAAACACCTAAAGGGTGTTTTCACCTTTTCTCACGATTTGTATTCTCTGTGTCAGAGAATACAAATCCTGTCTCCATTGTTCACGTTCTCTGACATGCCTGCCGCCTAGCTCTCTTTCTCCCCCCTCCATTTTTCCAATGAATAACAGGGAAGCCGGAGTAGGAGTATGAAGCAGACGACGGTTAGTGGCAAGTGCTGCATCAGAGATGGACTTTGATGTGGACTCCCTAACGACGCTGTTGCAGTGATCGGCACACCTAAACCCACCACCACCTTCATTGTTGCACAGACACACGCAACGCGTCCCCCCCTCCCTTACCTCATCCCAATACACACGCACACACTTACCAGATTTATGTGTGATTATAGGTGTGTTTCTTTGAAATTTGACCAATTAAAGTTTTCTTTTGAGTTCACAATTTGATGGATGATTTCAAAATTAATAGAGGTGCTACTGATTGTGGCGATTGTGGTGGGTAGTTGGTTCACGGTGGTGGTGGAAGGGGTGATTGGTTATGGTGGTGGGTTGTTGGGTCAGCGCGGGGTTATGGTCATGATATGGTGCTAGTGGGGTTGTGGCCGTGATGATGTGGTCGCAGCAGAATAATGGTTGTGTTGTGGTGCTGGCGCGGCTACGAACTTGATGTGGTGGTGGTGTGGTGGTGGCTATATGCAGCGGTGGCTGGACTATCGCCCTGCTGTGGTCGGCGGGGGAAATGGAGGGACTTGTGGGGTATTTGATGGGATTGAGGATGTTGGGATTACGGTGAGGGTAATGAAGGGAAGGGGAAAGGAAAGGGGGACACACAGAGGTGGGAACAGGGAAGAGGAAAGGGAACTAGTGAAGGGGAAATGGAAGGAGAAGAGGGCCACATAGATATGGGCCCACGGAAGAAATATTGTAGAAAATACTAAAAACATACGAGAATAGATCCAAAAATGTTGGTAAAAATGGAAATGAGAATGATACGTACAAGAAAATTTGAAAAAAGTAAATACGAAAAAAACTAAAAGTACAAGATTCAATTTTAGAACTGAATACTAAAATCTGAAAAACAAAAACAAAATACAGAAGAAAAAAAATCTCGTAAGCGTACAGGCCCTAAAGTAGTCCTTAGAAAATGCATCATTTCTCCCTAGAAATGGTACAAAAGTTATAGAGACACTAATCTCCTCCTAAACTATAGCCAAAAGGCTGTTTTTATAGACCTCCGAGACTAATCGAAATGATAAAGATGACTGATTCGAGTCATCATCTTTGTTAGAGCCAAGTATTTGATTGAAATTGCAGACTATACGAATGTCAACTAATCGGTCGATGTGTCAAGAACCGACAAATTCATCCCTTAATTAGATTTTCCTTTTTCGGAATTTTGGGACATAATTTGTCGTAAATTTGGTACTTAACTCTGATTAAACAGATAGGATGTAACAGATTTTAAGAATTATCTCCAAATTTAATCTGAATCATTGAGATTTGTATGCATCAAAGATTAAACTCAAGATGTCTCTAAATTATCTAAGCACCATTCTTTTGACCTTAATTTTGGGTTAAACCTAAATGGCTGGACTGGTTCAACCAACTGGACCAAACTCTAACTGGACCACTTATTGGACATAATTAAATATATTAGGTTCAGTACATGATTAGGCCTAAATCCAAAATAATAAATTTAATTATCAATAAAGTCTAATAAAATAACTATGAAAGGTAAAATAAAATTATGAAAATTGAGTGTCTCTTTTAGGATACTTACCTCGATAGAGCCTGAACCTAGATAAGCATTCAAATCAAAACTCATCTGAACTCACTTATGTAAAAAGGATATTCATTACCCCTTGTTATATTAAGCAATCATTGGCAAGAACATATGATTAAGTTACATCATAACAAACTTTGTATCATATGTGCAAAGGTTAATCATCTGGCTACTTGACATAGTGGAGAAAAAGAGTCACAACAATTAAACTATTACAAATGTATGAAGGTATATAGTCATTTTACAGCAAAAAAGGAAACGTGAAAGGCGTTTGTGATAGGTCGGAATTAACCGATGTGGTAACTTTTGGAAGGCATCGATGTAACTAGTATGTCAAAATATATAAAGGCATTTGACACTACTTCAGCTTTTGAAGTTAAAAATCGTTGTGTGATAATTTCTCGACAGCAAATGATTGAAATTATAAGTTCTTAGGCTATGGGTGTCAATAAATAGGCTTCTTCATTTCTTTTTATTGACAAATACTTTTATCCTATTTATGTAATGCCCCGATTCTTCAGAACGTTAATTCAAATAAATAAAGGCAGAAACCCTCATATTGTCATAAATTCTCCCAAACTCGGCACTACAAGAAACAGGACTTTTAGCGGCGAACTTTTCCGTCGCTAAAAGTTCATATTCCGTCGAGAATGACTTTTAGCGACGGACTATCCGTCGCTAAAAGTCAGTTGCAGTAAAGCCTATCGCTAAAAGATAAACG
Source organism: Escallonia herrerae (assembly GCA_033070095.1). Lineage (NCBI taxonomy): Eukaryota > Viridiplantae > Streptophyta > Magnoliopsida > Escalloniales > Escalloniaceae > Escallonia > Escallonia herrerae. The sequence goes on along the minus strand of JAVXUP010000437.1, from coordinate 141,532 downwards.
ACGGAATTTTTGGAATTCGTCGGTAAAAGTCCCATTTTTAACGACAGACTTAATTAACTTTAGCAACGGGGCTTTCCGTCGTTGAAAGTAATTTCATTATTTCATTATTTTTTTATTTTTCAAAAATAACTTTTAGCGACAAAATGTTCATCGCTAAAAAACCTCACTGATATTTTTACGTCTCGTGTTGCGATGAATTTCGTCGCTAGAAGGTTAAATCTTTTTTTTATCATTTTCATTATTCTTTATCTGCAACATCATGTCTCTATGCAAAGTGTTAACAAAATCCATAAAATACTTGGATAGATATCATTCCAAAAGAACCACACACCAATCAACAAAGAGCTCAATCTAATGAATTGGAAATTCTGCTTGCACTTTGATCATCTCCGTCCAGCTTGCAAAGCCAATGGAAATGGAAATAAACCAAATATTACGAAGGCAATGGAAACTCTTTGTATCTTGCACTTCGAATCAAATTAAATCTGCAAAGGCAATGGAAATAAAACCAAATATTGTTAATCACTAATCCCAATTATCCACAAGGAGAAAACTCGAAGACCAAAGTTTCTTGAAAGGACATTTACCTTCTTTTTCTACGAAGTGCATTCTTACACGTTCACATCTGCAGTTAATAGAGCATCCAACGCCGCCCGCCCGCCCTTCAAAAGAAAACCATTACTTCTAGCTAACTAATAAACGTCATTTAAAAAAAACCAAAATTTTTTTTTGATCAAACATTCACATTATTTCTTTAGACACCCAGATTTCTCGCATTTGCATCCTCCTTTGTGCAAGATTAAGGATTTAATTGTACGTGGTACTTAACATCAATATACAAAGAACCCATATATTAATTTTTTATTTACTTCCTTACCAGAATTTCAAGTACAGAATCAGAGGTACTGATAACTTTGGGAGCAAATGCAAGCAAATTGCGAGATTCATGAATAGCTTGTTGAAGCATTCTTGACATGAACAAGGTTCCACAAAGTAGCACCAGCCACAAAGCATTCACACTTGGATATGATAAAGCTCAGAATATATAGTTTGAAAAGAATATTAGGGTAAGAAATAGTAGTCTTCTTTTTGAACGTCTACATGTCTGATTAATAGTCTAACTTAGCCACTTGTCTTCAAATATAGAAGGTCATGCTAAATTTTCTGTATATGTTCTAGAGGTTTTGTTTTGAAGTTTTTTTTCTCTTTACAGAAGGTAATGAACTTCAAGATGAAACTGTGCAAGTTTGAAACAGGGGCTCGGGTTCTGGTGCATTTGCCGAGGATGAAATTATAAGCGATCATTGTTATGCTTGTAATTTCATCCTCGATAACTTGCTTCCTAGTCCCTATAAGCATATGTTATGCCATATTTAGCAACCATCACTTATATAACCTCAAAGGTAACACCCTACCCCCTTCTCCTAATTTTTGCTGTCGTTTTCCTTCTAAATCATCTTATAAATCAGATCCTCATATGATAAGTCAGATACCTTATTTTATTTATAATACTGGAAGTGAAATTGTAGGGCTATTTTCCTCTCTAATACAAACAATGAAACGTCTCTAATTGGTTTCAGCCAAAAGCCTAACACTAACCAAATCCTTTGAAAGTGCTGAAATCTTTTGGTATGCTTTGAACCGGTATTTAGTATCTGAGCCAACAACTTCCTACTCAATTTCGTATCATTTCCTCAGCAGTAACTCCTCATTTACCTTCCACTCCTTTTCTTTATCTCTAATATGTTTTTAGGAATTCCAAAACTAAAGATAGTCAATACCTCTCATCTACACAATCTCAAAGACATAACCTATTGCAGATAAATATAGTAGGTTGCTCAGGTTCACTATGTGGGCGGATAAGTAATGTTCAAAAGGGGTTCTGTGTACAAGAGACTGACCAAGAATTATGTAATGGACCCAAAACTTCACGAATAATTTGAGGAATTTTCTATATATTTGATGAGAATTTAAGATGAACAATTGAACGAGAAAACCCAAAAGGGCAAGAGAGAAGAAGAAGAGAAGAATACTTTTTTGATAAAACTCGTTACCAGCAACAATGGCCATCACCATTCCCTTATACAGGGTGTTTACAACCGATTCTTGGATTCTTCTAACAGATTTGGAAATAAAAAGAAAATAAAAATGCCAGCAAAATTTCTAACTGACTATTCTAACTAATTTATTGTTTTTGGCCGTTAAGACAGGGATTTGGCCACTAACTTTCATTAACTAAGGAAATAAATGACTGCAGTGATGTGCACGCGCTCCCCATTTAATATGCAGACTCTAGTTCACGCGCCAAGACTTTTTCAGTTGTTTTTCCTCTTCTTTCTTTGTCCTCTTCATTCTACTTCAATTGCCATTATCTTCTTCTTGATTTGCTTCAGCTGCTTGGTTCTTTGATTTCAGCTTGATCTTTACTTTGAGGTTGTGTTGATGTGTCAGATTCCTGACAAATTACCAACCAAATTAAATGCGCTGCATACATTATAGGATGTTCTAAAGGGTCAAATAAAGGAATTAAGGAAACTTACAGTTTCAAGCACTTTGATTTCTTATAGTTACAACGCTTACATGCGTATTTCTCGCCGCCATTTTCTCACTTGCACCTGAAAATCCAATCAAACTTTCAGTAATACAAATCTAATACGACAACAAGCCAGTTTTATGGCCAGTGGTTTTACTAGGGAGGGGCGGCGGCAGCGCAGCTAGGGGTGGATCGCTTTGATGTGGATGGTGTGGGTGGCTTTGGGAGGGGGAAGGGAAACATCGAGGGTGGGTGGGGTGGGCGGCATGGGTTAGAGGGGAGAGAGAGAGAGAGAGAGAGAGAGAAGACGCGAAAGATGTGCGGCGGATGGAAAATAAGAAAGTTAGGGTTTTATTTTTCATTAATACCTTTTAACAATGGATTTTTGGTCGTAGCTGACTCCGTCCCTAAAAATTAGTTTTTAATCATTGTCAAAACTTTTTTTTAAGAAAAAATGAAATATATATATATATATATATATATATATATATATATATATATATATATATATATATATATATATATGAAAACCACGTTTAGCGATGGATAGTTCCATCTGTAACAATCTGTTGATTAAAGTCCGTCGCTAAAGATCTTTAGTGACAAAAAATTATGTCGGTAGACATATTTAGCTGTGGACCTTTAGCTACGGATTAATTCATCGATAAAGATAACTTTTTGTAACGCCCCTGCAATTTCTTGGAGCGTTAATGTCGAATAAGCGGAATCAGAAAAACTTAAAATATTAAAACTATCCCAAAAAGGGGGCATTCAGAGCATGTACTAATAATTCCCAAAAGTATATCAATAACTGTAAATATGGACTAAAGCTATTATACAATCCAAAATTTCTCCAACACGGAGTATCAAAATAAAACTTAAGCAATACCAAATTGTCTTGATTAAATACATGCAAAATACCAATACTAATTCTGAACAAAAGCAGCTAGCTCTCGGACACAGGTAATCTCGCAAATCCAAACTCAACTACTGATCTTCTGAAAAGAAAACAATAAGGGAATGAGTCAAATGCCCAGTAAGGTCGCTTAAAGAACCAATCAAAAGAATGCCAAGATATCTAAGAGACGGGATTTCGAAGGCACAAAAGTTCAATTTAACAGACATAAGACCAGATCTCAAATGCTAAAATATATCTAAGTAGAGAGACAGACAATATAGAGCCATTCAGAATGAGGTCACACGCGTCATTACTGACATATGAGGCCCCGTTCAGAAAGTAAGATCGCGATCTCTAGCTCAATCCTGCTGAGCTAGCTCACGTTCCAATCCACGTGGGTAAGTTAAAAAAAATAAGTCACATACACTGTGACATGGCTCATAGAGTTACCCAAACAAAGACTTCAAAATAACATTATCAAATAACGGACTTGTCAAACAATAAGCAGAGTTTACGAAATAATGACAATCATTAATCACTGAAACGAACAATTTCAACATGGCTAATTTTAAGGTCAAACAATTCCAATGGAGATTCAATTACACAAATAATAGCATTGAAAAATATGTTACTCATAATGAAGCTCAAAACAAAAGGAGAAGAAGAATAAGTTAACCAATTCGAAGGAATTCAGATTTCAAAAAGAACTAAGGACTTACATGAGCGATCGGTCCATTGCTAATTCAAATTTCAAAAGTAAACCCTTATTTTAATCAAGCTTTTGAGAAATACAAATCCTAAAGATCCACCATAGAACTCACAAACTTCCCAAGCCTTCTCTGCTGCTCTCTCTATCGCAAAGGAAAAAAAAAAAGAAACAGAGAACCCAAAAAGGCTAGAGAAAAAAATGAGACTATTTATATGGAACAAAATTTAAGTTTTCATTCGATCGAAAATATAGTTTTCATTCGACTGAATTCGACAGATGTGAAAATGCTTCTTTAAAAAAAAATTATTCAACTGAAAACATGTTTTCATTCAAATGAATTTTTTTTTTCATTCGACCGAAAACTGTTTTCATTCAAATGAATACTTTTCATTCAAATGAAAACTTCAGTACTCGCTCTTCACGATTTTAAATACTTTTCGTTCGAAGCAAAAAAAATTTCATAAAAAGCAAACTCATTTTCATTCGAAGCAAAAATATTCATTCGACCGAATCTTTCGGTCACTCCAAAACATCATTACCCTTCCCATTTTGATTCGAATGAAACCACTCTTCATTAGACCGAAAATTTCAGAAACGTTAACAACCATTTTCTCAATATTATCAAAAAGACCACAAACTTATTTACTTAAAATAATAATTTCGCACAAGGAAAAAGAAAATTTTCGGGGTATTACATCCCCCCTAAAGAATTTCGTCCTCGGAATTAAAACGTACCTTAAATGTCAAAAACTGAGGGTACTTTTCGCGCATAGCATCCTTAAGCTCCCAAGTTACTTCCTCAATTTCGTGGTTCTGCCATAAAACCTTAACTAACGGAATGACTTTCGTCCTTAACACTTGGTCACAACGGTCAAGAATCTCAACCGGTTGCTCTTCGTAGAAAAGGTCCTCCCAACCTAACAAAGGCTCGCACGGCACAATGTGCGTGGATCTTAAACATATTTCCTCAAATTTGAAACATGGAAAACGTTATGAACGTGCGAAAGCTCTAGCGGTAACCCAATTTTGTCAGCCACCGGACCGATTCTCTTTAAAACCTCGAATAGACCAACAAACCTAGGGCTAAGCTTGCCCTTCTTACCAAAATACATTACCCTCTTCCAAGGTGAAACCCTCAAAAACACGTGATCACCCACCTCAAATTCAAGTTCGTGATGACGGTGAAATGTATAACTGCACTGTCTATCCTGAGCTGCTTTGAGATGTTCCCAAATCAAATCAACTTTTTGAGTGGTCAACTGCATCAACTCTGGTCCCAATAACCGCCTCTCTCCTACCTCATCCCAACATAGTGGTGTCCTACACCTTCGTCCGTACAATGCCTCAAACAGTGCCATTTTAATACTTGCATGGTAGCTGTTATTATAGGCAAACTCAACTAAAGGTAAATGACAATGCCAACTACCACCAAGGTCTAGCGTGCAAGCTCTCAGCATATCCTATAACGTCTGAATGGCACGGCTGGACTGTTCATTTCTCTATGGGTGATAAGCCGTGCTGAAATGGAGGTCAGTGCCCATAGAATTCTGGAAGCTCCTCTAGAATTTTGAAGTGAAATGCGGATCTCGATCTGACACTATAGAAAATTACACACCCTGCAACTTCACAATCTCATCAATATATAATCTAACTAGCTCAGATAAAGGTGCTACCACTTGGATCGAAAGGAAATGTGCAGTCTTAGTTAACCTATCAACGATGACCCAAATAGTGTCAAAACCCTTGACTGTTCTCGATAAATCTTCCTACAAAATCAGTTGTTACATGATCCCACTTTCACTGCGGAATCTCAAGTGGCTGAAGCAGTCTGCTAGGCTTCTGATGCTTCGTCTTCACTTTCTAACAAACTAAACAATAGGAGACAAATTCCGCTATATCCAGCTTCATACCGTTCCACCAGAAATGCTCTTTGAAGTCGTGATATATCTTTGTTCCTCCTGGTGAATAAAGAAACTAGAACTATGAGCCTATTACAGTAACTCCCTCCTCAAGGCTAAATCAGCTGGCACACAAAGTCTCTTACGGAACCGAACCACACTGTGCTCATTAATTCTAAACTCAGATTGCTTTCCACTATTAATATTCTCAATGATATGAGCTATACCTGAATCTCCATCTTGGGCTTCCTTGATTATGCTGATCAAAGTAGGATATACCTGTAATGCTGTCAAGTATTCTCCACCATCTTGCCATCTAATCTCAAGATTCAAGTTCATCATATCCTCTAACAGTTGAGGTTGACAAGTGATTAGTGCTGCTAAGTTTCCACTGCTCTTCCTACTAAATGCGTCCGCTATAACTTTCGCCTTTCCAGGGTGAAAATGGATCGTGTAGTCATAGTCTTTCAAGAGCTCCAACCAATGCCTTTGTCTCATGTTCAGTTCCTTCTAGGTGAAAATATACTTAAGACTTTTTTGATCAGTGTAAATCTTGCAGGTTTCACCATACAAGTAATGCCTCCATATCTTCAAAGCAAAAATCACAGCCGCTAACTCTAGATCATGGGTAGGATAGTTATGTTCATAGGGTTTAAGCTATCTAGAAGCATAAGCAATCACCTTAGCATGTTGCATTAAAACACATCTCAAACCTTTCTTTGAGGCGTCACTATAAATCACAAAACCTCTAGAACCAGATGGTAAGGTTAATACCGGTGCAGACACCAACCTCTCTTTCAATTCTTGGAAGCTAGCCTCACACTCCTCGTGCTAAACAAACCGGGTTTTCTTCTTAGTCAACTGAGTTAAAGGCACAGCTATTTTTGAAAAGCCTTCTACAAATCAATGATAGTAGCCTGCCAATCCCAAAAAGCTTCCCACTTCCGTGACAGTGCTAGGTCTCTGCTAGTCAATCACCACTGCAATCTTAGAGGGGTCAACGGTTATTCTATCTTTGGACACCACATGCCCCAGAAATGTAACTTGCTCAAGCCAAAACTCGCACTTCTCAAACTTGTTCAAGTTACATTTCTGGGGCATACAATTGATTATCCTTTACATTTTGTAGAATAGTTCTCAGGTGCTCACTATGCTCTTCCTCCGACTTAGAGTACACCAAAATATCGTCAATGAAAACAATCACAAACTGATCCAGATACGGTCTAAACACATGATTCATTAGGTCCATAAAAGTAGCAGGGACATTAGTCAACCTGAACAGTATCACTAAAAACTCATAATGACCATAACGAGTCATAAACGCGGTCTTTGGCACATCCTCTGACCTGACTTTCAGTTGATAGTATCCAGAATGCAAATCTATCTTCGAGAAAAATCGCTCCCTGAAGTTGGTCAAACAAATCATCTATGCGCGGTAAAGTATAATTATTACGGATAGTGATCTTATTTAACTCATGATAGTTAATGCAAAGTCTTAACGTATCATCCTTCTTCTTGATGAATAAGACAGGGGCACCCCAAGGTGACATACTAGGGAGTATGAACCCCCTATCAAGTAGCTCTTGAAGTTGTTCCTTTAACTCCTTCATCTCTGAAGGCGCCATTAAGGAGCCTTAGAAATATTTGTTGCTCCAGGAATTAAGTCAATCGTGAATTCAACCTCACAATCGATGGGTTTTCCCGACAACTCCTCGGGAAACACCTTAAGAAAATCGCGTACTACCGGTACATTTGATATCTCAAGACCTCCGTGATTAGTATCAAGGACGTGTGCAATGTAACTCACACCCCTTACGAAACATACGGCGAGCCGAAATAGCTAAAATAATAAACAACTCGTTAGGTTTTGAACCCCAAAACTCAAACTCAGACAAATTAGATAAACAAAAATGGACTCGCTTCTCAGAGCAATCCACTAAGGCATGGTATGATGCCAATCAATCCATACCCAGAATCATCTAAAGGAACTAGATCCCTAGGGAGGTCCTTTGTCACATATGTGGATCTTGCAGCCCCTAAATACTGACTTAACTATCACAAAATCTCCAACTGGAGTACCGACAGACAACTCATAGTCAAGAGACTCGGGTCTAACCCCGAGGCAACGTGCAAACGAAAAAGATATAAAAGAGTGTGTGGCACCAGAGTGAAATAATACATGTCCATCAATTGAGTCAATCTGAATCGTACCTGCCACCACATCCTTTGAACCCAATGCATCCTTAGCTGTCATGTTGAATACCCTACCGGTAGCCTTAGGTTTCTGCCCTCCTATTGACTAACTTGTACTCTTTCTTGGGCTCAAAGTTGTACTCGCTGCAACTGAATCTTGTGGGTCAGATTGCCCCGATACTGGAATAGGACAATCTCTGATATGGTGACCTTTTTGGCCACACCTCAAGCACACTCACGTATCCCAATGGCAACTCTGACCCCATGTCTCTTGTTGCACCTCTGACAAATAGGATCAGGATCTGTAGACGGAGGCCTCTGAACAAAGTTCTGGATAAAGCTCCTACTCAAATTACCCTGAGCTTGACCTTGCCTCTGACCTAGTCGTTTTGACCAATAGTAGTCGACGAAGATGCCTGTTTTCGCTTCCCATCAGTTTGTGTCGCGTGTGACTGAGATAGTTCTGGGTGATCTCTCTTACCTACCTTGGCTTCTTTTCTCTCTCTGAATCCCTTGCCTCAAATTCAATAGTCTCTGTACTGTCCACGCACTGAACATAGGTCTCTATCGGGACTAGAATAATGCACTGCCTAATACTAGGCTTAAGACCCCAAGTGAACATCTGCACTCTATCCTTTTTCATTAGCCACTAACTGCTTACCATAACGAGATAGTCGCGTCAACTATACCTCATACTCGGCTACACTCTCGTTCTCCTCTTGCCTCAGATTAAGAAAATCACGATATCTGTTCTTTTACACTCCTAGGAAAGTAGCGGTCGAAGAACAAAACCTTAAACTGATCCCAAGTCATCGCCATGCGTTGTTTCGCCGTTTTACTATCCTCAATCATTTTCCACCAGTGGTCTACCTCTCCATCTAGCTTATACACTGTGAGTTCTATCTTTTCCTCATCAGTGCAACCCATACGCCTAAACTCATTTTCAAGTCAAGAAATCCTCTTCTCCGCCATAATCGGGGTATTGGTTCCCCCAAAAGGTTCTACATTCTTCTTATTGAATTGCTCTAACAAGCTACGGGTCTGATTCTGTCCGTGATTCGGATTCCGTCATGATTTAGGTTAAGTCTGTTGATTTAGTGAGCTTGCTGGTTAGCCAGTAATTGAGTCAGTTGGGCTTGTTGAGTTATCAGAAGGGTTAGAAGATCTGGCAGATTCTCGTTCCCTGTGACATTCTGATGTTCCATATTTTGATTGCGAGTTCGCTTATTACTACTACCGCTTGCCATTACTACAAAAGAAAATTAGGATCAGATACTAACTGAAATATTACACTTAAATCTATCCATCCTACCCCTCTCACAACTTATCTGATCCTAAGCATGAGTCTACAGAATCTCATTCCTAAACTCTGATATCAACTGTAACGCCCCGCAATTTCTCGGAGCGTTAATGTCGAATAAAGGGAATCAGAAAACCTTAAAATATCAAAAATCTGCCAAAAAGTGAGCATTCAGAGCATGCACTAATAATTTCCAAAAGTAAATCAATAACTGTCAATATGGACTAAAGCTTTAATACAGTACAAAATTTCTCCAACACGGAGTTTCAAAATAAAACCTAAGTAATACCAACTTGTCTTGAATAAATACATGCAAAATACCAATACTAATTCTGAACAAAAGCAGCTAGCTCTCAGACACACAATTAACCCTACAAGTCCAAACCCAACTACTGATCACCTGAAAAAAAAAAAAAAATAAGAGAATGAGCCAAATGCCCAGTAAGATCGCTCAAAGGACCAATCAAAAGAATGCGAAGATATCTGAGAGACGAGATTTTGAAGGCACAAAAGTTCAACTGAACAGACATAAAACCAAATTTCAAATGCTAAAATATATCTGAGTACGGAGACAGACACTAGAGTCTCATTCAGAATGTGGTCACATGCGTCATTACTGACATATGAGGCCCGGTTCAGAAAGTAAAATCACAATCTCTAGCTCAATCTCGCTGAGCTAGCCCACGTTCCAATCCATGTGGATAAGTCCGAAATAAGTCATATACACTGTGACATGGCTCATAGATTTATCGAAATAAAGACTTCAAAATAACATTATCAAATAACGGACTTGTCAAACAATACGCGGAGTTTTCGAAATTATGACAATCATTAATCACAGAAACGAACAATATCAACATGGCTAATTTTAAGGTTAAACAATTCTGAGAAAATTGAATTCCACAATTCATAGCATTGAGAAATATGTTTTTTATAATGAAGCTCAAAACAAAAGGGGAAGAAGAATAACTTAATCAGCTCGAAGGAATTCAGATTTCAAAAAGAACTAAGGACTTACATGAGCGATTGGTCCATTGTTAATTCGAATTTCAAAAGTAAACCCTTACTTTAATCAAACTTTTGAGAAATACAAATCTTTAAGCTCCACCTTAGAACTCACGAACTTCCCAAACCCTCTCTCTCTCTCTCTCGCAAAGGAAAAAAAAGAAACAGAGAACCCAAAAAAGGCTAGAAAGGAAATAAGAAGACTATTTATAAAATATAGTTTTCATTCGACTGAATCCGACAGAGGTGAAAATGCTTGTTCAATTTTTTTTATTCGACCGAAAAATGTTTTCATTTCATTCGAATGACGAATGAAAAACATTTTTTTTTTCAAACGACTAAAAACTATTTTTATTCGAATGAAAACTTCAGTACTCGCTCTTCACAATTTTAAATACTTTTCGTTCGAAACAAAAATCTTTTCATTCGAAACAAACTCATTTTCATTCAAAGCAAAAATATTTTCATTCGACCGACGATTTCAGAAATGTTAACAACCATTTTCTGAATATTATCAAAAAGATCACAAACTTATTTACTTAAAATAATAATTTCGCACAAGTGAAAAGAAAATTTTTGGGGTATTACACTTTTAGCGACCGACCTTTACCAACGGACAAATCCGTCGGTAAAGATCACTTTTAGCAACGGATTTTGGTCCGTCATTAAAAGTCCGTCAATAAAACCAATTTTTCTTGTAGTGCGGTATTCATAGCATCTAGCAATAAGTCTTCAAAATAATAAACAAATGTCAAACTAACCTAAAATGATTGTTATTCACAAACAACTCCTACGTGGAGTTCCGCAATGAAATCTAAATCATAATAATTCTCCTCTTATTATAACTCTAAAATAGTCAAAGTAACTCGCGCCTCACAGTTAGTCTCGTAATCCAGTCCATTTTACCTAAGAGAAAAACAATAAAGGTATGAGCAAAATGCCTAGTAAGGTCGCTCAACGGACCAACCAAATTAATACTGAAAATCTGAGAGAAAAAATTAGAAACATGAACGTACAGAATTTTCAATGGAATTGGTATGCGGCAAAATATCAAAATTTAAACATCTTTTAATAACAAAAAAAAGACACCATAAAAGCCATCCAGAAGGTCACACATGCCATCACTGACAAGCGAAATAAAGTTCAGAAAATAAGATTGCGATCTCTAACTTATTTCGCTGAACTAACTTACGTTCCAATCCACGTGAGTAAGTCAGAAACAGAAAGTCACATACACTATAATATGGCTCAACGAATTACCACACCAATACCTAGTAAACAAGACGGAACACAAACAAGTCGTCAAGACGATGTAAACTTATAGGTCGCATACGTTTAGCAGCCTTACATTCATGCCAAGCGTCACTTGTACGTTATACAACATCAAGTGACGTTATATTATAAACGGACAATGCAATAGCAATTTTTTTAGACATGATCGAATAAGTTTGTGGTTGACCCAAGAATGCATAAAATCACCATAAAACTGTTGATATGACAAGGCCTCTAAAAAGAACAAGCAAAACTTTCAGGTAATTGCAATTCTAAAGATGCAAACGGATAGACTAAGGCCACGTTTGACGCAGCTTTTTTTCCAGTTTTGAAAACTGGACAAAAAAAGTGCGTTTGGTAACCATTTTTTTTTCCTTCTCCAATTTAAAAAATCAGTTTTTAAACTGCAGAGTAAAAAAAAAACTCCAGAAACTGGTTTTTTTTTTTTTCACTTTTGGTTTTTTTTTTTGGAGACCACCACCAACACCCTCCCACCGCCGGCAGCCACCTCCGGCCGCCGGCCACCACTGCCTGCAGCCACCGCCGGCCGCCGACAGCCACCTCCGCCGGCCGGCGACCACCGCCGGCTACTGTCGGCATCCACCTCCGGCCGCCGGCAGCCATCGGCGACTGTCGGCGACCACCTCCGGCAGCCACCAGCCACCGCCGGCCACCACCACTGTCGACCACCGCCACGCCCCACCATCGCCACCGCAAACCACCCAAAAAAAAAAGTCAAAATAAAAAGGGTTACCAAACACCAAAAAAAAAAAAAGTTATCAAACACCCACTTGTTTTTGTAAAAAAAAATAAATTAAACTGCTCTTTAAAAACTGAAAACCAAAAAAAAAAATTTGTCAAACGAACCCTAACTGTAGGTAGCATATTTAACAAGCTAGGAGCACAAAGAATGAGGGGACGCATGGAGAAAATAAAAAAGACCCAGATTTCCTTTTTAAGTGCAGAATGAAGCAATGGCATAGACTTCCGATTCAAATGTGGTGACGAAAAGCTGATGAAGGTTGTAATGTAGTAACAAATAAAGACAACTGATGGGACTAACAAGCAAAGTGAAACTATCTGAAATTCAATTGGAGAGGGGTTAGTCGGTTCCCAAAAAGTCCGAGTAAATCACGGCTACAAAATTCCTAAGCGGCAGTGCCTCAATCGGTTTAAACAAAAAAGAGTTCATGAATATTCAAAATCGAAACGCTAACAATGATTGAAAGATAGGAGATTTAATTACTCTGATGACCCTAGAACGGATTACATGTGAGACTTCAATCCACAGATGCTAGAAAAATATAGACAAGACGTGAAGATTAAAGTTCCACAAATATCAAATTGACTGGTGATATAGATTTCAAAAATAATAAACCCTTACCTCAATTTGTGAAATTCCCAATAGAATTCACATAACAGAGTTTTTCTATAGATTCCAAACGACATTTAAATTTCACGCCAAAAGCCTGTCGCCAAGGAGGCTATCACTTGTTTTTCTATTTGTTCATCTCATAAAGCCAAACCAATAGTAATGATACGTGGAAGCCACCTAAACCCTAAGTAAAATCGCTGAAAATACTTTTAGAAATACCAATCACATACCTAACTTCTTTAAATTTGCAAAAAGAGTTTAAACTGAGTCCAATCACATAACTGTACTAGGATTCCATCATAAATCATTTCAGCAGCATTAAAAAATAAAATAAGTCTAGCAATCAATTTACTAGAATATCAAATCTATACCCTCCGGGTCAAATAAGTAAAAAGTAAGCTCCAAAAATGCAAGAAATAAAATCTTAATTTCACCAAATTTTTGGGGTATTACAATTTAATCATTTTCTAGCTCTCAGCGATAATTTTCCTTCACTTTCTTCTTTGATTAAGCCTCTAAGGTACAGTTTATAGAAGCAGGAAAGTGACTTAATCATATACAAGAATATAAGAATCAAACCGTACGCAGTCGAATAAAGTTTACAGCTTCACAACTTTGAAAGATTATCCAGATAATGTTTTGGAAGAGTTGAAGGTTGTATAGTACATCCAATATGTTTAAAGTTATTTAACGACGACTTAAACACAACCCCTATCAATCATATTGCCTATAGTTTATTTAACATCAAGTAAAATGCCCGTCCCATCCAGAAAAGTAAAAATTTGACTCGCACCATTTTTTTTGTGGAACATTTTTTCCTCGATGAACTACCTACACAATGTTAGTGTTAATAATATTTTGATGTGCACATTAAAAGCTAACACGTAAAATAAACCTTATAATTATCATATCTCGTCCTAAAATAGAGCCAAGAAGAGAGGGATGGCTGATTTAACAGGAGTTATTTTTCCATTGATATGCTGTGAGAAGACTTACTCATCACCTCCATCAGTACCGCTCTTTCCTTCTAGCCAAATGACACCCTAGAAACACCCTTGGTATTGACGGAACAAGTAAAATCCCAATCCTTATTCCATTTTGTATTAATAGCAGCAATGTTTTCTTCCCTGATCTCCATTTGGTTACTCTTGTTATACAGGGTTATTGAATCTCCTGAAATTACCAACTCGATATGATTGTCATCTAAAGTTTTGTTCCACTGCCTCTTCTTGCAATTGTTGTGCAGTTGCATATTTTGTCCGCCCATATCCTATCTAGTGGACATATATATTCAATAAATGTTCCTCCTCCATATTCTCAACTACAGATATTGCATGAAATCGATTGTTAACTTGCACCACAACAGCTTGAGCTGCTTAAAGATCACTTAGTGATGGAGTAACTTGTACATCTATCTGCTATGACGTATCCTCAATCACGTCATTAGGCGTTATGTTCTGCTCTGGCCTATTTTCCTATCTTTCTTTGCCACAGTTGTCGCTGAACAGGTTTTTAAGAACAGCTAGTGATAGAGATGTCAAACGGGCCGGGCTTGGGCCGCCCGGCCCGGGTCCATCGGGCTTGAAGCGAAACCGGGCCGGGGCCGGGCCAGGGAGGCAGCCATCCGGGCCGGGCCGGCTGAGGAGAAATGCTAGGCCCGGTCCAGGCCCTGGCCCTAGGCCCAATTTCTAGGGCCGGGCTTGGGCAGGCCCGGGCCCTTTTTTTTAATTTTTTTTTAAATTTTCTTATTATTCAATTTTAAATTTCATCTTTAGGCATGTCCAATTTTCAAATTTTGACAAATCTAATTTTTATCATTTTATTTCATTATATGTAATATTCATATATATGTATAGATATATTTATTTGTCTCTCATTTTATTTTTTGCTATATGTTAAATCTTTTCTTACTCTTCTTGGTGATCTTTATTAATAAAATCTGAACACATAACTAGCCGTTATATTGCTGTTGGGGGGTAAAAGTGGAATTTTGGGGGAATATATCCGTTGGAGGAAAAGGGGGAGAGAAAGGGGGGAAAACAAAAAATTCAAACAGGTGGGACCGGAACCGGGCCAGGGCCGGGCCAGAACCGGGCCGGGCCTGGCCCGGGCTTTTCCCCAGATTTTTTCGGCCTGGTCCAAGCCCAGGCCCCAAGCCCAATTCCTCCGGGTCAGCCCTGTTCATGAACGGGCCGGGCCGCGGGCCGCCCGGCCCGTTTGACATCTCTAGCTAGTGATTCGATGGCCATACTGCACCTTACAATGTGCACACTTAATACGAAGCCACCAATATTCTACTTTTTGCTCCATAATATCTTTATGTTGGCCTTTTCATGGGTATTGTCTCAGGTAATTGATTCTCTACATTTACATCCACGCACACTCTCGTAGAGCTTAATCTTTTTTTCTTTTTTCTTTTTTGCCGTCCCTAAAAAGGGTTAGCCAATCGAGTTCACAAATTGACTCAGCATTTGAGTTGACCAAAATTCTAAGGGGAGCTGTGTGAGCTTGATCCAAGCTAGGATAGAGCTTAATCTTTGTTTTCAAGAGACATATCATGTGTTGCACGTGGAGGAGAATGTTAAGCATGATAACATTGTTAAACCATTATTTAACTGCTTAAACTTTTAGAACATATTATAACTTAAGAACACGTTTTACATGGTAAAATGAGCAATTAATTTGCTAAAATCTGAAATTTCTATTTATTTCATTATGTATCAATATTTGAGGTGGCCGCCGGCAGTCGCCGGCGGTGGTCGCTGGAGGTGGCTGCCAGCGGTAGGAGAATGGTGGTGGTAGTGGTCTAAAAAAAATCAAAACTGAAAATCGAAACTCATTTTTGGAGTTTTCAAAAACAGTCTTGATTTAAAAACTGATTTTTTAAACTGAAGAAAAAAAAACGAAAACCGGTTACCAAATGCGTTTATCTTTTCCAGTTTCTTAATCTGAAAAAAAAAAAAAAAAACCTGTCAAACGAAGCCTAAATATATTAAGATAGGCTTAATGCCACAACAGATGCGGCTTTTGTCAAAAAAGCGTACAAGTTTAGAAACACATTGTACAACAATTAAGCATGTACATAAAAAATGCTAATACATAATAACGCGGGCCTTCTTGGTTTAATTCCGACTGCAGTGTTCAAGATTGAGCAGCTCGTGCACTTCTTTTTTCATTAAATATACTAGCCCAGAATCCCGTGTTAAGCACGTGACTATTTATTAACAGTAATTTATTTTAGTAGTTTTGAAATGCATAATAACATATATTGCACAATTTTATTATTTTATAGTTATTTTATCAAAGACGGTTACTTTAATTTTGGGCTTGAACTTGCTTGTAATAAAATAAATTAATCCTTATGGTGAAATATCAATAAGCGATGTTCTTGTATATATTTGTTAATTCTGATTTGGTAATTATGTAGATGAACATAAATTAAAAGTTCATTTAGTAAACAAAAAAGAAAAAGTAAATTCTACTGATAAAAATATGCGGAGAACATATTGAGATCAATTTGCTATTGCACAAGATATTTTTATTATTTCTAAGCATCTTTTAAAAATAATTTCGACTTTAAATGGGTTGCGCATAACGTTAATTACATATTAGTTTAATTTTGATATATATTGTTTATAGCATGTTATTTATAAAAGTTAATCAACACGACTTATTAAGTAAGAACGATGTGCCGCTTTTAAAAGAAAATGTAATCCACCAACACGACTAATCGGATGACTGTAGAACGGATTACATGTGAGACTCTAATTTACAGATGCCAGAAAAATATAGACAAGACAAGAAGAATAAAGTTTCACAAATATAGAATTGATCGGTCCGACGCAGATATAGATTTGAAAATTGCCAACCCTTACCTTCTATCACGCAGTTTAAATTAATGTCTTGATCCTTCTAATCGAATTGTATCAAAAGTCCTAATATCAAAATACCCAAATTCTTAATTAGATTCTAACAACCATAATAATTTATGTGGCTCTTACCATGAACTCCAATCCCAAAAGTAAAAAATATGCTCTTACCTCAAAGTGACGATCAAAATCTTAAAAGCTCTCTTCCTAGAGATGCTTTGGAAGCTTTCTTAAGTCATCATATACCCAAAAGTACATATTTATATTCTTAAAATAATTATAATTTTAAAATACCCGTTACGTCCCCAAATTCTCTAAATTTCTTTTTTTTTTATAAGCAATTTTAATGTGCGAGGTCTAACATACACCACTCTCTAGAAATGTTCATTATTGCCAAAAAAAATCCTCTCAAAGCTGGTATGATGTGTGGCCGGTGAAAAACAGTAGCGGCAGAGCAACTTGGTACAACAAATAGTTTGAAGTTAATTATTAATTTACCCATATTGAGTGTGGGTCGACACAACCCGCCTTTGAGAATCTATTATCATTCTCATTGACAGAGAAATGAATTTGCTTCCAAATTTTCTGATTTAGAAATTTATTGATGACTACATCAGTTGTGCAATGATCATTTATGGCCACACCTGTAAAATATACTCTTGATACTCCTACTACTAACCATCTCAATCAGGTTACTGCTAATGAAATTCAAGAAATAGTTGAACAGTCAAATTATGCTAACATAATCTTAAATACAAGATAGTAATTCCACGTCCCCTAAGTTGACGAGAGACCATTTTACCATATAACTTGAACAGCTTTAAGAGAACATGAGGGATCTGCTACTGATTCGGATAGATCCATCACAATACAATTTAATGCAATAAGAAGGTGGATGGATCCATTTAGCCCAACTACCCACACTGGGATCACATCGAGATCCGGGACTCTTAAGGCATCTCAACAAACGTTGACGTTATTTTCGAATCTATAAACGAAAATCGAAATCATATTAAAAATTTTGTTACTCTATAGAAGTTTTATATTATTCCTTCAATGTCTCAAAATCAGGGGTGACAATGGATGTGTTGGGTCAGGTTGGGTCAAAGAATTACGGGTCTAATATGGCTTGAATTAACATGGACTGGGTTACAAACGGATCAGGCATTTGGACACGGCCCGGCCCATTATTATTATTATTGTTGTTGTTATAATTATTGAAGCAATTACTATTATAATGTTTTATGCAATTATCAAGCTTTTTAAGATATATATTTCTAATTCTCAAAGAAAACTTTTCAAAATCAAATAAATAGATTCTCTGTCAACCAACCTCTTAGTCAAAATTTTGAGGCAAAATTCATTGTTTAGGTTTAGATTTTGGTACCACTCAAACGCGTAGATATTGAAATCCAAATTGTGAATCGTGAAATAGGCCGTGAAGAAGTGTGCAGGAGCTGGAGTTTGAGGAGGTCGACTCCTGCAGCATAAAATAAGATTAGCTAACAAAAAGTAATTTTCTAACACATGTAAATTTCGTTGTCACCATCTCGTTATAAATACACTCATTATTCCTCAAATTTAGTATTCACAGTCAAAGCACGAGCAGACAGTTGTTACATGTGGTATTTTTTATGTCCTCGGATGGTGACACGTGTAATCATCTTACATGTGGTATTTTTAACCCATATCATTTGCCCCCCATTCCATATTCTTTAAAAATATATATTCTTTGAAAAAAAAATATGGAATTGTACTATTTTTCGCAATTTTTCCAATCAGACCCTTTATAAAGGGCTCGTCTACTCGACCTGGCCGAGTGGAGGCATATTAAGGGCTCGTCTACTCGGCTGCTTGGCCGATTGGAGGCATGTCAAGGGCTCTCGTCTACTCGGCCTGGCCGAGTGGAGGACTGTCAATGGCTCGTCTACTCAGCTGCTTGGCAGAGTATAGGCCTGTCAAGGGCTCGTCTACTCGGCTGCTAAGCCAAGTAGAGGTCTGTCAAGGGCTCGTCTACTTGGCCTGGCTTAGTAAAGGCGTATAGTCCAATGTGCAGGTCTGCTTGGCAGAGGCTAGGAGTAAGTAGCTCGTCTACTCGGCTAGGGTAGAGGTGTATGGTCTAATGTGCTCGTCTGCTAGGCAAAGGCTAGGACTAAGTAGCTTGTCTACTCGGCTAGAGTAGAGGCGTATGGTCCAATACGCTCGTCTGCTCGACAGAGGCTAGGACTAAGTAGCTCGTCTACTCCACTAGAGTAGAGGCGTATGTCCAATGCGCTCGTCTACTCGACAGAGGCTAGGACTAAGCAGCTCCTCTACTCGGCTAGGGTAGAGGCGTATGGTCCAATGCGCTCGTGTGCTCGGTAGAGGCTGACTAAGTAGCTCGTCTACTCGGCTAGAGTAGAGGCGTATGGTCCAATGCGCTCGTCTGTTCGGCAGAGGCTAGGACTAATTAGTATCTCTGTTAGGATTTGTTAAAGTTTTTGTCAAAGGGTAAAGGGGTAAATTTGCCCCCTGTCATTTTATTGGATGCCTGCCACGTGTCCAAGGTATTCCAATGTTACAAGATCTCGATTGTTGAATGGATCTGTTGTTTCTATATAACGGGGAAAGATTATTCTTCTCTCTCACTATCAGTTTTATTTCTCAAGTGTGTTTTGAGAGAAGGAGATTTAAGGCTTCATCTGGAGGTGGTTTCTAAGTTAGAAAAGTTTGAAGATCGTCTTCTTTTTCAAGTAAGCTTCAACTTCTCAAAGTTTTCTTTTGAAATCTCCTGTTTTGATCTGAAATTATGTTCAATCGAGATAGTGAACTTGTTTCTGAGTTTAGAGTTGACGGCTGGTGTGTCAGGGCAGAGCCAACCTATGACCCTTTATTCTTAGGAATTGGTGTACCCGTAATTCCTTTCCAAAAGTCAAGGGCAGTTCCTGCAAAGGAAGTCTTAATGGAGAGCGCTAGTCACCTAAACCTTTTGATGCGCATACGCTCAGAAGCAAGTTAAGTAGTTATGACTTAAAACTTCTACTAGAGCGCTGTGAGATTCTGTCGACTTAGGTTACCTAATGAAGGAGAATCAGCTAACATGACCACAATTGACGAAATTGGGGTTTATTGGGACATGTTTATCAATGGCTTGAGAGTTCTTCTTCACCCAATCTTTATTAGAGTTTTGAATACTTATGGGCTGGCGCCGGCCAATTTCCCCCCACGCCTGGCGCTTTATAAGTTTCTTCATCTACTAGTGCCATAGGCTTGGGCTGAGACCTCGGGTGAGAGTATTCATATGGTTCTTTGCCATTTGTACAATAACCAAGCAATTAGGTTGGTATTTCTTAAGTCAACGCTCAAAGGCCGAGGCCAACCTGTTTCCTCACCCACCATCATCTAATCATAATTGGAAGGAGAAGTTTCTATTTTTTATATTACCTAAGTCTCAGAGGAATGAAGTTTGCAATGTGTGGCTTCCTGAGTGTGAGACTAAGAATTGTAATGTGTTAAAAGAAAGAGAGTTGTCAGAGACTGACCTTGAGCACATTGAGAAGCTCAAAGGAGCAGAGCCTTTAGAGAAAAATACCCTCTGAGTAACTCTCAGCTTCGCGAGTGTGGCCTCATCTTTTCTCCTGAGCCTCAAGACTTCGATGTGGAGGAAGAAGGCAAAAATGACCCTGGTAAATGTTCTTATCTAATCTTATGCTCGTTTTGCCTTTAATAGCGATCTTACTCTTGTTTTTTATGCAGAGATCATGTCATCCATAGCGCAAGGAGATCCACCACTGTTCAATGCTCAAAGGGTCTTGGGAGAGATTATTCCTGACTAGCTAGCTTCCATTCACTGCATTGGAGAAGAAGAGATGTAGGACTTGGATTTTGGTGCATTGGTTTCTGGTTCTCAACCAAGGGTAATGCAATCTGAAGACTTTATCCTGGGTTTATCTACAGTGGACAAGTCCAAAGAAGCTCCTAAGTGGAGCTGGGAACAGAGCTACATCGTCTTCTATTCGTCCTGATACCCCTCATTGTCCAGCCTGGGGTGTGTCCATTGAGGAGTTTGTCATCAAGTCTCCTTGCACGGCATGGGACGGGCTTCGTGCTGTCGCCGGCTCAATCAAACTGCGGCATGGGCTTAGCGCCGTCACAGGCTTGGTGCCATCGCCGGCTCAATCAAACTGCGGCATGGGCTTAGCGCCATCACGGGCTTCGTGCCATCGCCGACTCAATCAAACTGCGGGATGGGCTGTATGCCATCACCGGCTCAATCAACATGCGGGATGGGCTTCGTGCCGTCGTAGGCTTAATCAAACTGCGGAAAGGTCTTCGTGTCGCCGCCGGCTCAATCAAACTACGGCATGGGCTTAGCGTCATCACGGGCTTAGCGCCATCGCCGGCTCAATCAAACTGCGGGACGGGCTTCGTGCCGTCGTCGGCTCAATCACTGGGGGCTCTGGTCCTCGCAGTAGGATGGGCTCGCAGCCATGGATCCGTCGTCGGTACAACCTTAAAGCCACCGACATCATACTTGCAGGGAGCTCCGACGCGAAGACTTCACCACAACGGACCCTAAGCACCAAACGGCGACCATGGCCACTCATGTTACTCATGTTGTTGTTGATCGTCGACACCACCAGAGCAATGACCCACGGGTCACTCTGGGACGGGAGCCGGTCCTGGGAGGGCATCGCACCTAGTCTGCCCGGCAGTTGGCTACAGGGGTAACCCTTACCGCTGTCAGGCTCTCTGCGCGTCTCTGGACGCACCTTGTGGGATTCAGTAAGGGCTTGGACTAGAGGCTGGGGCAACGGGCTACTCTGATCATGCTACTACAGCGTGACCAGTCTCCTCAGACGGGCAGAGAGATGCTGCGAGGGCAGGGCAGCACGAACTTGGGGATCGGCAGTCCAACGGAGAATCAGTACTTTGGACCCCCTGGCGACGTGTCGCTCCCAGGGGTGACACATGTCAACTTATGACGCATACACATTTTTGCCTATAAATAGTGGACTTTGGAGCTTTTTCAAGGATCTTTCTCTCATTTGAACTTTTCACTTTCTCTTTCTAAAAAGACTTTCTCTCTGGAATTCTAGTGAGAGAAACACACTTGGACTCCCGTCTCCAGACCCTCGACGTTGCATCCTTGACACAGACTGTCGACTGTCGGCCCTGTTCGTCGCCGCCCTGCCTACGCTGCGCTGCCAACCCTCGCGACCTGTCTGAGGAGCCTTACTCTCAGCCCTTACTCCGTACTTGTTGTCTCCTACTTTGTCTATCTGGAAGCTAGCTCAGACTGCATCCTTTGTGGCACTTCCACGCAGCATTGAACCCCTTTTCGTATCAACAACCTTTCAATTGAGATTTCATTTTAGCTGGTGCCAACAATTATGCAAGCAGATAGGTGGATAGAAAAATTCTGTCATGTCTAAACCTTGGTTTAACTGAGAGCGGATCCTTCAGCATTATACAGACCCATCAGGAGTTTGCCTGTGCATATAGGGGCGCGTGTAGAGGCTATTGAATCCTAACCAGTTGCACCCTAAAAAATTTGAGCCTAAAGTTTCTAAATGTTAGACCGTATCATCTCTAGTTCGGCCAAAAGGGTATAAAATTATGTTATAGTGTAGGCAAAAATGCTTAATTACGTACAAATTGTAAAGTTGATGTCGTAGGAGTTCATAAATATTTTGAGGTCAGCAAAACTTGTATCGTGGGCTAAGCGCATTTGCTGTCGTTAGACTACTTGCAGACAAGTTTGAGTTTTTGGCTGAGGTAACTAGATACCCTATTTTTCTGAGGAATGCCAAAATGAACTTCAGCTCTAATCTTACTTCCTCCTCGGAGCCTCGTCAGAGCCTAGAAAGTACCTTTCAGCCTCCAGTTCTGATAGCACTCATAATGGTTACCTCCATTTCTAGAGGCCTATTAAGATGCGCATAATCTTACGTTGTCAAGGGTAAGTCATATGTCCGGAAAAAAAAAGAAAAATTCATTCTTTTAAATACTTTTTGTTTTGAGCACTTTTAGGTGTTAAACTACAAGAAAATTCACTTATAACGACGGAATTTTCCGTCTCAAAAAATGGGTAATCCGTCGAAAAAGACATTTAACGACGGACTCTCCGTCGCTAAAAGTCCGTTACCTATAACCCCGTTACTAAATCTAAAAATCTCTCTAAATCATTTACCAACAAAGTTTTTGAACGACACAATCCTACTGGTAAAAATCAGTCTCTAAATAAATTTACCATTTTGTAGGACTTTTAGCGACGGAATTCCGTCGCTTAAACCCAAAAGGCTGCTTTTTTGTTTTTATTAATCATTAAAATGCCAAATCTGTTTCAGACAATTACTTCTTATCAACTAATTCATCAATAATTTAATTATTTAAACTAGCATTCATCCGTACCAAATTTCAAGTAAAACAAATGAGATTTAAGTTAGATGTTTACCGAACATAATGTATAATATATTAAATCGTACAATCTCAAACAAAAAAAAATACCAGTTACATTGAAACTAAAAAAATTATAAACCAAGGATTTGCTCCAAAGCCTGCACAAGAAAAAAAAATACAAGTTACTTGAAAACAATTTGACTGCAGTTAGTTATTATCTTACCTTCTTCTAAGCTCAGTAAAAGTCCATGCAACGATATTTCCTATCAAGAGATGAAGGAAAGATAATAATCGTGTAATATAGTTAAAGATAATTTTCATAAAAAAAAATCGGTTGCTATAATTTATATGGGTGCTTCTTTAAAGTCACATTGCGTCTGCTGTACTCCTTCCAAAGAATGAGGTTTAGAACCGTACCAAAATTACTGCCAAGGGATTCATGTCAAAGACACTAAACTTTACAATAATTCCCGATCATGATATAAGAAAGACAAATACAAATAACAAGAACATGGGCACCATCCCAAAGACTATTACTTGAGCATTCAACAAAAAATTGATGTAATTGAATTCAGATATCCCCAGGTTTACACTGCTTCCCATATTGATGTAATTGTTTTGTTAAATCTTGAGGGTGAGAACTACCCTTTATAGATTTCTTCATTCTTGGTTGCACTTAAAGCAGCTCTTTTTACTTTGTTAAACAAAGTAAACCCAAGGTTTCATCTGAGCTACAACTGGACTAATATCGAATGTTAATTAATAGGGAATATAAAAGTGGCCTTAAATGAAATTCCCCAGTGTTTGCCAATAAAAATAAGTATAGTAGGTAAAGTATACTCTACATCTATGCCGCACATGATTTACTTATCCTGACTAACAAAAGGACTAACAAAAGTGTGCCGTAACCAAACACTCAACCAAACCTGATCAAATTACAAGAACAACCACAAGAGTCTGGAGGGGGTAACATAATAGGAGTAGGGGCTTATTCAGAATCGAGTACTGAAATTTTCAAATATAATTTGAAAATTAGTTAAAAAAAAATGCATAATTTTATTTGCCTTGAATGACTCAGTATTGGCGTGATTGAAATGCCAATATAGAAGATTTATTAGGTAAAGTAATTCAGCATATGCTGCTGGAAGGTGAACAAGTAAACCCTACATCTACTATCTAACTTGATACATTAACAAATGTAGGATAACCAAATTCTCACCCAAACTACACCAAATCAAAAGAAACGGAATTACAAGAGACATGATCTCCGAGAAGCATGAGTAGTACAGTTGGAATCAAGTTCTACCTCTTCAGATGCTATGCAACTTCTGCCCAAAGAAAAGTGCACATCTAGAAAGTATTTAGATAGAAAGGGGGGGGTGAAGGGAGAGGCTACTGTCACTGGAGATGGCGGCAGCGGCGGACGTCTCGAGTTTATTAGAAACCTCCTAACATAATTTAACTCGTCTCAAGTGGTGGAGTATGCCTAATATCTCCATACTGGCATTTTTTTATTCTCCTTTGCAAGTTAACTCTTAAATATTGTGTTTGCAATCAAACAATATAGGACAAATCACAGTTTTCAACAGCTATTTATGATACAGAAAACAAGCAGCAAAACTGAGCAGCCAATCGGGGCAAATAATTTAGAAATTAGATTCTATCTTTGGTGCGCACAAGCAATCAATTCTTAAATATGGCAACAGAATAGACAGTCCCACTGGTTGGTGAAATACATAATAGCAAAACTAAAAAAAGATAAACCAACATCTTTCTGTGCTAAAACACTAAAGTATGACAAGTCGCGAGAGATCACTCACTTGAGATGATAGTGGCATCATTAGCTTTAGAAAGCGAGGAACAAACGATCCCGTCAATACTGATGCAGCCACTATCTTTCACCTCCAAATCGAAGGGGAAAAAAGAATGGCGGTGCAACGGTGGCTCGATATTGTGTCTTCTTTTGTGTATGTATGGATTGCACAGAAGAGATGCGAGAGTGGTCGTCGGTGGATCTGGACTGCTGAGAGTGTGGAGACAGCGGGGTGGCATGGGAGGTGGTTGGCGATGGTGGGCGGCGCCAGTGTGTGTAAGACTGAGAGAGAGAGAGAGAGAGAGGAGGAGGAGGAGGAAAGTGAAGCGACGGGGATGAGAAACATAAAGGGAAAGAAGTAGGATTTTCTTGGTTTTAATATTAGATTTTTACCGATGGAAACGATCATCGGTAAAAATCCGTCGCTAAAAGCTTTTCTTAATTTTTTCCTCAGAAAAAAATACGGAATAAATAAAAAATTTTCGAAAATAATATTTAGTGATGGAAAGTTCGTTGCTAATAGTCTGTCGCTAAAGATCTTTGTCTACGAAATGTTCCATCGGCAAATTTCTTTAGCGACAAACTTTTCTCGACAGGGAATCAGTCGCTAAAAGGCACTTTAGCGACAAATTTTGTTCCGTCACTAAAAATCCATCGCTAAAAGGTCATTTTCTTGTAGTGGTTCTATTATTTTCTTTTTACCCTTAACATAAAGTGACATGAGAAAGGTCTATTCTACTCCCTTGTATATGTGACGTGAAATAAAATAAGTCAGTAGTATCAACTCTTGTCGTAGCGAATTTTAAAATTTATAGCCTGTACGTTTACAGGATTTTGTTTTCATTTTTGTAATGATGATGAAAAGATGCATTTTTTAGTACTTTTATCTTTTTCCGTATTCGTTTTGGGTAAAAAATCAAAACAGTACTGAAAAAAAAAACACCCAAAGCGTGTTTTCACATTTTCTCGCTTCTTTATTCTCTGTGTCAGAGAATACCAAAGCAAGTGCGACACCCTCAACCCTGGTGACATTATCGGGCTGAGTTATAGATCATAATCACCTTCAAAACCCTATGTAGAATACAGAGCAACTACATCCTCATACTCATACATTGTTAATAAACACTTTAAAATGCGTCCTTACAAAAGTTTTCCTTCTAAACATACATCGTACTGCAGCGGAAGACTTTCCGGTCTCTAAACAACATGAATGTTTACAACCTAATATACGACTGTAGTCGTAAGATTCTTATCAACTTATCTCGTAGCTCAATCTTTCTCTCACCATTTCTAGTTTTCTTACCTCACACAACTTATCATCTTGCTCAACTTTTCTAACTTGTTTCTCTTCCCTTTTCTAGAGGATTCTCCTTGATCAACCTTATAGCCTGCATAATACAACATAATGAATGAGCGCAAATCGCCCAGTAAAGACAACACGAGAAGTATCATGTACAAATGATTCAATAGACTCGAAGGACTAATAAGCATCTCAACGATAGCAATGAATCAAGAGTACACAATAAATTTTTAACATAAGCATAATTGTCAAACCATATTTTCTTTCGCCAGACTAAGCGGCTTCAAGGCCCAACAGAACATCATCATTTCAACTTGGACAGGGACACGACAGACATTGACTATGCAAGTGTAATGCAAAAGAAAACAATAAAGCAAACATAAATCATAAGGAACATACACAGTAAAAATTAACAACATCAATTAGAATCAATTGCAAATGCAGACTCGACTTGACTCAATTGACATACTCTAGTTCATCCTCTTTGTCAGTTACTTAATTTTTCACTGACTACCAGTTACTTTATTTTCACTGGTCACCGGTTACTCCACTTTTCACTGGTATTCAACTTATTGATGCCCCATTGCATGGGTGTTCATCTCAGTCTCAAGTAGTTTAAGAGAGACACTGTCAATAAGAGGAGACTCACCACGAGTGTTTGTCCCTAACCGCGTTACAACTAAACAACAGTGCTTAATCAACGGGGCGGACTAAGGGAAAATTATTCAACCTTATGTCCTCAACAATACAACTCAACAAGGAATACCGGATTAAAAGATCAACCGGTGTTCCAACCTAACAACAAGAGTTCAACATTACATCATCAATAGGGCGGACTCGGGAGAAGTATGCCACAAGCCCTCACCAAGATTCTTACATAAGAGAAATGTCGGTTATAATAAGTGCTGACATTTCACAACAACAACGCAACAATCTCTACAGTATCATCATCAACGATAGAGCGGACTCGGGAGAAGTTTGCCTTAAGCCCTCAATGGTGTTCTTCAAGAGAAGAGATATCGGCTATATATCAATAATTGCCAAAATCTCACAACAACCCCTACACAATATGACCCCCAACGTCAGATATGCTAATCGAGTCGAATCATAGCATATGCTAGGATACGCATCATCATCATTAAATTCTATCAACAGGGCAGACTAAGGGAATTATTCTACCCTAAGTCCTCAACAGCACAGTTCAAATATACGTATACTGGTCACAATGACTACCGGTGTCAACTCATAACAGCAAGAGTCTAACATAAACGTCATCAACATGGTATGCTAATCGAAACAATGAATTAGCATAATAGAACGCATTGTCCTTACCTGATTGGCTTATAGCCGAAGCAACTCGTAATCTCTGATCGAAACAAGCTGCATCACGTAGTCAAATAATACCTTGATCGTTAGACATTATTCAACATATACGCACTCCTTATTCTACCCCTTCCCATTTAACCGCTCATAGTGTTTTACTATAGTTAGTTAACCCGATCCAATAACTGGATCCTTAACTAGCCTTATCGACGCATTAGCGATAACCACCTCCCTTCATTTTAGACGTACTAATATCATTCCTCACTTCCAACCACTCCGAATGCTTAATAACACGCGTCTCCAAAAATTTAGCGCCAACGTGATAAATTATTAAAATACCCCTGCCAATGGCCGCTACACCACCAACACCCCAAAACTTATTTAAAATCACTTTTTAGATGTATTACATCATTTTTAGACCAAAGAGTCCCTCAGAGAATTTTAAAGGAAAAAATTATCAAAATACCCCTCTGTTGAGTGCAAATTACCGAAATGCCCTCGGGGATTCACTATCACCCCAACCCCCCAAATCAGCTTCAAAACAACCTCTCAAGTGATTTACAACCCTTCTGGGACTAAAAAGTCCTTCAAAAAACTTTATCGAGAAAATTATCAAAATGCCCCTAAGGGTTCTCGGCATAAAAAAAAAATCTCAAAAACACTTTAAAACACCATTTTAAACCTCCTAAACTCATTCTTGAGCTAAAAAGTATTTTACAAAATTTTTGCCAAAAAATCCCGAACTGGTATCCGGACCGAGCGCTTAAAAGCCCGTTCGGCCAAAAATAGCTAACGACTTCAGAATGACCCGCAATCCTGGGAAATGGAACTTTCCAACATCCTAGGGTTCTCATAAAAGTTTTGCCGAAACCGCGCTAGTTTAGTATTTTAAATTACACTAAAAAATTTCAAAGTTCCTCATATCGGTTAACCCCTTTCCAGTCTTCAGAAAAATCTGAAATTTTCCCTGACAAAGATCTTCTAAAAATACCTAGGGGTCTCTTCTTTTCACTTTGGCTAAATCTAGCCTAGATATTTATTCAAATTCATTGAAAAACTGCTTAATTTATTTTGGTCTTTAGCGACACTAACCAGCACTATTCAGATTTTTTTCACCTTCTATTTCACCCAAAACACACACCTACCTTCATCTTCAACCTTCGGCCAGAGCACCTGGGCACACACCATACATGCACCCACTCACTAATTCACATTAAACCTACTTTAAACCATTTAAACCCATTATAACTCACACCTTAACACCTCATACACATTCAATACCCATAATCTCACACACCCGAACCACCCACAGTCAATAACACGCAAGAACACACTTTCACCCACAGAACACACACACCATTAACGAACCCGCGCTGCCTTGCTCTTCCATCCATTAACACCATTTAATTTCACACACCAACACTCCCATTAACTCACTACACATGGAATTTTACACTCCAATCACCCCACCACTCACATGCCCGAAAACATATGAGCGCACACGCACACACACACTCACGGCTGCAAGACATACACAAAACATACACCAACTCACACGCATAGAACCACAGTCACATCCTCATCCCATATGACCCACCAACCAGTCCAAACTTCATCACCATCCCTCCTACACCCTGCGCACAAAGAATACACACACGCAGTCACCCAACGCACACACAAGCACATTGAACGCACAGTCCAACACACACATAATACCTATGATTAAACACTAAACTACTCATACCACCTAAATTAATATACACCCACCTATATATACACAGCGTAGCCCCATGGCTGCTCCCCCTCCCCCTTCTTCACTCACACCCACACAATAGCTACACATACTGCACAATTTAACTTCACGCACTTCACTACACACATCCACATCAAGGATTCAAAAACACACATACTGAAATGGGTTGAGAGATTACCCTTTGCAATTCTCACAATTTCTTCCCTTTTCTGTTTGCCCCAGCTCTGTTCTCTCTCTGGCTCTCTGTTTCTATTTCTGCTTCTCTGTTTCTGCGGTGCACTTCTCTATTTTGTTTGTTTTTCCCTCTTCTTTGTTCACCCAAAATTTCTATCCTTTCATTATTAAATATTTAAATTAACTTAGTCACCACCCTAACATGAGGTCGCAACCGGTAACAAAAATTTCCTTGAACACTTGGCATATGGGCATGCTTTTCAGAATTTATGAATTGACCCCCCAATGGTTTTCATATTTATAAAATGACTCTAAACTTCAGGTCATTACCTTTTGGCCCGAATGAATTCTGATGTGATTAAATATCACACTTTTCGACGGTTCACTCAGCTAGAATTTATGATAGGTGTATTTGATTTTTCTGTGCACAACACGGAGTTTTATCTAGTTTAAAACATATACATAAACCATAGTAGGTGGTGCCCTACACCCTCACACTCAGTCAGACTAAGAACCATAGTCTTCTACCAAATGCAAATGAAACCGCAACAGCATAAGGGCCGAGTAGTTTGCATCATTACGGGAAATATCCAACTACAGTATGTACTCAAGCAGTGTTAAAGTTACCTGAACAACGGCGACACAAAAACTAAAATAAGTAATGAAACTCGTAACTACCTAGTCAGAATGAGGATACCTACTAACACTAGGAAAAAAAAATTTGGTAAGCCAATGAATTGATATTCCCATATAGACTACAATAAACACCTACATCAAGCTTAGTTCGATTCCAGCAATACCTGAACCAGTAAAAGGAACCAGCCTTTTACGACTTGAACTTGGATTGCCTTGCCTCTGTACTTGTAAGCAACATCGCGAGTAAGGTATATAACAATCATTGCTCTTCAATTCATTCCCAAAAAGTGCTATGTAATATACAGATGTTGTACTAAGATGAACTCGGTAGCAAAACTAAGGAGGGCATCATCTTTATAGCCTCCCAGTGAAAAGAGAACTCACTACTAGAGTATTGTGTACATGACATGATTGAGTTTGTTTTATTTGCAGACTGCAATGGGGTGATTTTTGAAAGAAGAAGCGATGCTAACATAATTTGAGAAGTTGAAAAGAGGTGATAATAAGTTTGGAGTTAGTCAAATCCTTAGTTTATGGACGACAATTACTCACAAATGATTTAGAAAATGTTCACGTGCAACGCACGTGCAGAATTACTAATAGCTTTGAAATTACCATGATTGTGGCTCTTTTCCTCAATGACAACCAATTTTTCCAATTTCATTTCAGTTTTTGAGCAATTATCAATGGTTAGAATGTGGTATGTAAGCATGCACTTCAAATTATTCTATTCATGCATGCACTTTAAATTCTCCTTTACAAACCATAACAACAATTCTTGCACACCGCTATATTTTTGGCTTAAGGGAGATGGTTTACCTGTTATTAAGATGGCAATGGTGCAGTGGAGGAAGAGTACAAACCATAACAACAATTCATGCATGCATGTATATTTTAGGCTTAAAGGAGAGGGGTGGTTACCTGGTATAGAGCGGCAAAGCTAAGGTGGAGGAAGAGCATATTAAAGGATTGAAGGAGCATTCTCTGTTGAATAGAATCTAAGCAGCTCAACAAAGAGAGGAGTGCCATTTTTTGTGGGTTTATTGAGTTTTGTTTGCTGATTTGCATTTTATATTTTGGCTTGAAGGAGTGGGCTTACCTGGTACAAAGATGGCAAACACTAGCTGGAGGGCAGGATGGAGGCGGAGGTAGAGCTGGAGGGCAGCATCAACTTGAAGCGTACGCGGCAAAAGGAGAGGCAATTGATGGATTAAAGGAGGTTCTCTATCAATAGAACTCTAGGTAGCTGCACATACACATGTTCTATTTTGTGGCTTACCTAGTGTAGTGTGTTTGCTGGTGTGTGTGTGTGTGTGTGTGATGGCCAGTTAGAAGAGGTTTGTTATAGGAGGATTCTCTAGGAATGAAAGTAAATACTATTTGGCAACAAACTATGACTGCTAAAAATGCAATGTGGCACTAAAATAATATGATGTGGATGTTTACAATAGGGGTGGCAATGGGCGGGTTGAGTTGGGTGGAAAATTGTGGGTTAAAAAGGGTTGCGTCAACAACAAGTCCAACCCAGATCTGAACCAACTAGACTTCGGTTGACATAGGTCTGGTCAAAAAAGGGATAGCCAGTAAGCCCAGACCCGCCCAACCTATGGTGCCCTTAGTGGACTGCATTGAATTGTTACACCAAAAGAAAACGAATCTTGTTTGTCCATGTGTATTGTCATTTAAAGTGGATAAGCTAGCAGAATATGGGAGATATTGTATTATACAAGCCTAAAAGACTACTTCATTTCTTTTAGTTTCCATGAACCCTTAGTCTTCTGTGTCCTTTCATTTATTGGAGAAGTGATCTCGTAATATATGTGCTTCTATATGGCCGATATTATACATGCTTCGAATATGGAAGAATATAGACACTCCAGTGATATATATTGCATTAAACTCCAAAATATGTGTGCACATATGCACATAAATTGATCAACATGTTGATACATGCAATTCAACTGGTCAACTTTAGGGATGTTACATCCATTACTTTCAAATATTAAAGTTTTCTAGCATATCGAAATCCTTCCACCACCATTTTTGTTGAAGTTCTACAAGTATGACCATGCTTCAACAGATACTATGCCACAAAGATATACTCTAATAGCTAGAGTTCCCTGAACAACAGCGACACACAAACTAAACTAAGTAACGAAACTCCCAACAACCTAGTCAGAATAACGATATCTATTAGCACCAGGAAATTAAAAATTAGTTTGTCGTAGAATGGATATTCCCATGTAGATTTCCAATCAATAAACAATTAGGTCAAGCTTAGTTCGATTCCAACAATACTTGAACCAGTAAAAGTAACCAGTTTTCCTTGACCTGACCTTGGATTGCCTCGTCTCTGCAATCGTAAGCGACATCGCGAGTAAGGCCTATAACGATTGTATCTCTTCAAAGCATTTTTCAAAAAGTGCTACGTAATATACAGATGTAGTTCTGAGATGAACTCAGCAGCATAACTAAGGACAACAATGTCCCAATAGCCTCCTTCTAAAAAGGGAAGTCACTACTAGATCATTGTGTGCACTACATGATTGAGTTTGTTTTATTTGCAAACTACAATAGGGTGATTTTTGAAAGAAGAAGCGGTGCTGACATAGTTTGAGAAGTCGAAAAGAGGTGAATTATTTGATAATAAGTTTAGAATTTGTCAGATGCTTAGTTTATGGATGACAAATGATTTAGAAAATATTCACGTGCAACGCATGTGCATATTTACTAATGGCTTCAAGCTTACCATGGTTGTGGCTCTTTTCCTCTATAGCTGGTATTTAACTGAAGTGGTAGAAGCTAAAATAAAGAAAGAATTTATTCAACGATCCATTTGAATGTATAAAAGGGAATGTGACCCTCTTGTCTAAACCACGAACTCAACAAGCTACAAAAAAATTAAAATGAATAGCATTAAAAAAATCACAAATTAAGGATGACTGCTTTAACATAAAGCGATATGGTATAGATTGCCTTAAACAATTTATTCACTAAACTAATCTATTAAAGCAAGCATTACAAATTCTCCTCCACAAACCATAATAGCAATTCATGCATGCCATTATATTTTTGGCTTATAGGAGAGGGGCTACCTGTTCTTGAAACGAAAATGGTGCGGTGGAGGAAGAGTACAAATCATAACAGCAATTCATGCATGCAATTATAAATTTTTGGCTTAAAGGAGAGGGGCTACCTAGTACAAAGGCGGCAAAGATGCAGTGGAGGAAGAGGATATTAAAGGATTGAAGGAGTCTTCTCCGTTAAATAGAATCTTGGCAGCTCAACAGAGAAGAGTGTAATTTTTATGGGGTTTATCGAGTGGTGAATTTGCTAATTTGCACTTGTATTTTTGGCTTAAAGGAATGAGGTTACATGATAAGAGAGATGGCAAATAGGAGGTGCAGGGCAGAATATAGGTAAAGGTGGGGCTAGAGGGCAGCGTCGACTTCAAGCATGGACGATGGAGGGAGAGGAGATTGATGGATTGAAGGAGGCTTTTCTATCAATAGGACTCTAAGCAGCTTAATAGACACGAGTGATGTTTTTGTGGGTTACATAGTGTAGTGTGTAGTGTGTGTGTGTGTGTGCGCGTGTGTGTGATGGCCAGTAACAAGAGTTTTTATAGGGGTTTTAGGAATGAAACTTAATCCTTTTATGAAAGCAACTATGAGTGCTAAAAATGCGATGTGGCATAAAAAATAATCTGACGTGGATGTTTATAGTAGGCGTAACAATGGGCGGGTTGGGTGGAAAATTGCAGGTCAAAATTGGGTTGGGTCAACCACAGGTCCAACCCAGATCTGAACCAACCAGACTTAGGTTGACACGGGTCGGGTCAAAAATAGGATAGCCAGTAAGCCCTGACCCGGCCCGATCCGTGGTGCCTTTAGTCGACTACATTCGATTGTTACACCAAAAGAAAAAGAATCTTGTTTGTCCATGTGTATCATCACTCGAACTAGATAAACTAGCAGAATATGTGAGATATTGTATTCTACAAGCTTAAAACTACTTCACTTCTTTTAGTTTCCATGAATAAAATAGTCGTCTGTGTCCTTCCATTTGTTGAAGAAGTGATCCAGTAATATATGTGCTTCCATATGGCCGATATTATATATGGAAGAATATGGAATACTCTAGTGACATATATTGCATTACACTTCAAAACATGTATGCACATATGTAAATAAATTGCTCATGCTGATATATGCATGTCAATTGCTCAACTTTTGGGATCATACATCCATTACTTTTAAATATTAAACTTTTCTAGTATATCGAAATCCTTCCACCACCATTTTCGGTGAAGTTTTACAAGTATGACCACGCTTCACAGGATACTATATGACTAAGATATACTCTAGCAGCGCTAGAGTTCCTTGAACAATGGTGACGCACAAACTAAAATGAACTCCCAACTACCTAGTCATAATAATGATACCTATTAACACCAGGAAATTAAAAATTGGCTCGCTATAGACTTGATATTCCCATATAGATTTCCAATCAATAAAAAACTAGGTCAAGCTTAGTTCGATTCCAACAATACTTGAACCAGTAAAAGGACCTAGCTTTCCTCGACCTGGCCTTGGATTGCCTCGCTTCTACGATCGTAGGCGACTTTGTGAGTAAGGCCTATAACAATTCTAGTTTTTCAAAGCATTCCTGAAAAGTGCTACGTAATATACAGATGTACTACTTAGATGAACTCGGTAGCAAAACTAAGGACGATACCGTCTCCGTTGCCTCGTTTTGAAAAGGGAACTCAGTACTAGATCATTTATGCACGACATGATTGAGTTTGTTTTATTTGCAGACTGCAATAGTGTGATTTTTGAAAGAAAAAGCGAAGCAAAATTGTTCGAGAAGTTGAAAAGATGTGACATATGTGATAATAATTTTAGAGTTTGTCAAATCCTTAGTTTACGGACAACAATTGCTCACAAATCATTTAGAAAATATGAACGTGCAAAGCACGTGCAACCTACGTGTAGAAGTTCTAGTGGCCTTCAAATTAGCATGGCTGTGGCACTTTTCCTTTATAGCCGGCATTTAACCGAAGTGGTAGAGGCTAAAATAAAGAAGGGCTTTATTCAACTATCCATTTGAATGTATAAAAGGGAATTTGACCCTCTTGTCTAAACCATCTACTCACCAAGCTACCAACAATTTACAAAGCATAGCATCAAAAAATACAAATTAAGGAAGACTACTTTCACCCAAGAGCGATATGTTATAGATTGCTTTAAGCAATCCATTAACTCAACTACTCTATTCAAGTATGCACTTTGAATTGCCTTCTACAAACCATAACATCAATTTGTGCATGCCATTATATTTTTTGCCTAAGGGAGAGGGGTTACCTGTTATTGAGATGACAATGGTGTTGTGGACAAAGAGTACAAATCATAATAATAATTTATGCATACAATTATATCTTTGGCTTAAAAGAAGATGTACCTGGTATAGAGGCAGCAAAGGTGCTGTGGAGGAAGAGGATATTCAAGGATTGAAAGAGCCTTTTCCATTGAATAGAATCTAAGCAGCTCAATAGAGAGGGGAGTGTCGTTTTTTTATGGGATTTATCTAGTGGTGTGTTTTCTGATTTTCATTTTGTAGTTTTGGCTTTAAGAAGTGGGCTTACGTAGTACAGAGACGGAAAATGAGAGCTGGAGGGCAAGATGAAGCTGAAGGTGGAGCTGAAGGGCAGTGTCGACTTGAAGCGTGCTCGGTGAAGGGAGACTAGATTGATGGATTGAAGGAGGCTTCACTGTTAATAGGACTCTAGGTAGCTCAACATACACGAGTTCAGTTTTTGTGGGTTCCATTGCGCGCGCGTGTGTGTGATGGTCGGTTAGAAGTGTTTTGTTGTAGAAGTCTCTAGGAATGAAACTTAATCCTATTACACAAGAAACTATGAGTGCGAAAAATGCGATGTCGCATAAATGTGAACTTAATCCTATTACACAAGAAACTATGAGTGCGAAAAATGCGATGGCGCATAAATGTGGATGTTTACAGTAGGGGTGCCAATGGGCGGGTTAGGTTGGGTGGAACAATTACGGGTCAAAAATGGGTTGGGTCAACAACAGGTCCAACCCAGATTTGAACCAACCAGACTTTGGTTCACACGAGTCAGGTAGAAAATGGGATAGCCATTAATCCCCGACCCGGCCTGACTCGTGGTGCCCTTAGTGGACTACATTCAGTTGTTACACCAAAAGAAATAGAATTTTGTTTGTACATGTGTATTGTCGCTCGAACTATGTAAGCTAGCAGCATATGAGAGATATTGTATTATACAAGCCTAAAACACTTCTTCATTTCTTTTAGTTTCCGTGAAAAATAAGTCGCCTGTGTCCTTCCATTTGTCGAAGAAGTGATCTATGTGCTTCGATATGGTTGATATTATATATGCTTCGAATATGGAACACTCCAGTGACATATATTGCATTACACTCCAAAACATGTCTGCCATATGTATTTAAATTGCTCATGTTGATATATGCATATCAATTGCTCAACTTTAGGGATCATACATCCATTACTTTCAAATATTAAACTTTTTTGGCATATAGAAATCCTTCCACCACCACTTTCGATAAAATTCTGCAAGTATGACCACGCTTCACATGATACTATGTAACTAAGATATACTCTAGCATCGCTAGAATTCCTTGAACAACGACAACACACAAATTAAAATAAGTAACGAAACTCCCAACTACCTAGTCAGAATAAAGATACCTATTAACACTATAAATCGGCTCGCCCATAGACTTGGTATTCCCATATAGATTAACAATCAATAAGCAAGTAGGTCAAGCTTGGTTCGATATCAGCAATACATGAATCAGTAAAAGGAACCAGCTTTCGTCGACCTGATCTTGGATTGCCTCGCCTTTGCAATCATAAGCGACATCGCGAGTAAGGCCTATAACAATAAAGCATTCCCGAAATGTTCTAATAATATACAGATGTAGGAGATGAACTTGGCTGCAAAACTAAGGACAACACCGTCTCTGTTGCCTCCTTCTAAAAGGGGAACTCTCTACTAGAGCATTGTGTACATGACATGATTGAGTTTTTTTATTTGTAGACTGCAATAGGGTGATTTTTTAAAGAAGAAGCAGTGCTGACATAGTTTCAGAAGTTTAAAAGAGGTGACATATGTGATAATAAGTTTAGAGTTTGTTAGATCCTTAGTTTATGGACGACAATTGCTTATAAATAATTTAGAAAATATTCACGCACGTGCAACCCACGTGCAGAATTACTAATGGCTTTAGACTTACCATGGTTGTGGCTCTTTTCCCCTATAGCTGTTATTTAACCGAAGCAATAGAAGTTGAAA
Organism: Escallonia herrerae; assembly: GCA_033070095.1. Lineage (NCBI taxonomy): Eukaryota > Viridiplantae > Streptophyta > Magnoliopsida > Escalloniales > Escalloniaceae > Escallonia > Escallonia herrerae. The sequence continues at coordinate 103,743 of JAVXUP010000437.1, read as the reverse complement.
TAAAGAAGGCGTTTATTCAACGGTCCATTTGAATCTCTTGTCTAAACCACCAACTCACCAAGTTACCAAGAATTTACAAAGGATAGCATGAAAAAAAATCACAAATAAAGGAAGCCTGCTTTAACCCAAGAGCGATATGGCATAAATTTCTCTAAGCAATTCATTCACTAAACTAATCTATTCAAGCATGCACTTCGAATTCTGCTCTACAAACCGTAACAACAATTCATCCATGCCATTATATTTTTGGCTTCAGGGAGAGGGGTTACTTGTTATTGAGACGACAATGGTGCGGTGGACGAAGAGTACAAGCCATAACAACGATGCATGCATGCAATTATATTTTTGGCATAAAGGAGAGGGGTTACCTGGTATAGAGGCAGTAAAGGTGCGATGGAGGAAAAGGATATTCAGGGCTTGAAATAGCCTTCTCCGTCGAACAGAATCTAAGCAGCTCAACAAAGAAACAACTGCCATTTTTTGTGGGGTTTATTGAGTGGTGTTTTTTTGTAATTCTAATTTTGTATTTTTGGCTTAAAGAAGTGGGTTTACCTGCTACAGAGACGGAATGAGAGCTGTAGGGCGGGATGGAGTTGGAGCTGGAGCTGGAGGGCAACGCCAACTCGAAGCGTGCGCAGTTGAGGGAAAGGAGATTGATGTATTGAAGGAGGCTTTTTTGTCAATAGGACTCTGGGCAGCTCAACATATACGAATTCTTTTTTTGTGGGTTACATAGTGTGTGTGTGTGGATGGTTAAAAGAGTTTTCTTATAGGAGGATTCTCTTAATTTAAAAAAAAAGTGAGATGACATAAAAATAATCTCATTTAGGTGGTTACAGTATGGGTGGCAATTGGCGGGTTGGATTGAAAAAATTTGGGGTAAAAAACGGGTTAGATCAAAAAAAGGTCCGAGCCAGATCTGAACCAACCGAACTTGGGTTGACATGGGTCGGGAGATATAATATTGTACAAGCCTAAAAGACTACTCTCTCTCTCTCTCTACATACTTGCAAAGATTGAAGTTTTCTAGCTTATCAAAATCCTTCCACCCGCATTTTCGGTGAAGTTCTGCAAGTATGACCACGCTTTAGAGGATACAATGTCACTAAGATATACTCTAATGAAGTACACGTATGAAAGATGACACTAGTAGACCTCAGTGACACTTCCTACGGTCTTCAGCAACGTAAATCCCAAGTTCCTGAATTTATTGATATAGGATAATTTTGTGATTACATCTAGGGTTTGTAATAGTAGCAAATTAATGCTGAACCAGGAGTTCATTTCAAAGAGAGAACAAGGAAGAAAAAGCCATAGAGAAGAGAAGCAAGGCGACACGATTTCCAAACGAGTAATCACATGCGACAAAACAACCATGACTAATGTACATAGGAAATAAGACATGAAAAAAGTCTTGCTGATGTATTGTGACAAAAAATCTCAACTTAAATCTTGAGAGTGACCTTTTTCTTCCTACCTCCCTCCACACTGTAGCACACAATACGTTCATCTTCATCTAAAGTTGCAGGTTTTGTATATCTTATAAGTGGGTTCAACTGTTGAGGTTCAAAGACATCATAGATACAACAACATACATTTGATATCATAGAAATTTAAGAAAACGCAAAAAATGGAAATTTTAAAACGGAATACACATTGAAATTCATATCAAATGGCAACCCACATAAAATCCACATTCTTCAACCAAAACATTCAAAACATAGAAAGAATCGAACACATAAGGCCAGGGTAAACTGGAAAGAGTAATAATCATCACGAAAACCCATTTACAGAAAACAAGAGAGCAAGATAAGAAATATGGTTAAAGAAATAATACCTGATTCGAGAGAAGAGAGACACTAGGATTTAGGAGCGAGAGGAATAGGAATGGATGCTGCCGACGATATAGAAAAGAACTACCGATGCCGGAGACAGGACCTTCCTGTGTTGGAGATAGAACCTGCCGGCAACGGGGAGAGTTGATCAGCGCACGAGAGAAGCACTGCCTCGTGGTTGTGAGGTAGAAGGAAGGCACTGCTTTGGTTGAACCAGCAGGCGATGCGTTAGGTCGGGTGATATGGGTTGAGGGAACTTTTGCCAGCCCCAGGTAACGGCGATCAAGTGCAGTCGGTTCGAACTAGGGGTGCTGTTGATGGTTGGTATGGAGGCGGCAAATGTGCGTTGAAGGAAGAGGATATTGATGGACTGAAGGAGCCTTTTACATTGAATAGAATCCAAACAGCTCAAAAGAGAGAGGAATACTGTTTTTGTAGGGTTATAGAGTGGTGTGTTTGCTGATTTGCACTTGTATTTTTTTGTCTTAAAGGAGTTGGGTTACCTAGTATACAGACGACAAAGGAGAGGTGTAGGGCGAGGTGGAGGAGGAAGTGGAAGGCATCGTGAACTTGAAGCGTGCGCGGTGGAGGGAGAGGAGATAGATGGATTGAAGGAGGCTTCTCTGCCAATAAGACTCCAGGCAGCTGAACAGAGACGATTCTATTTTTGTGGGTTACAGACTGTAGTGTGTTTGCTGATACGTGTGACCGGCGGATGGAAGGGTTTTGTTATAAGTGGAGTCTCTACGAATTAAAGTTAATCCTATTTAGCAAGCAATAAGTACGAGTGCCAAGTGAAAGCTGATTCTTTTAGGCAAGCAACTGCGAGTACTAAAAGTCTAATGTGGCATAAAAAAATAAGAGTACGTAACTGCAAATAGGTTTGTGTTGAGGTCGGTGGCGATGATTATAGACGGTTGTGCAGGTTGTTGGTGAGACACAGTGATTAGCAGGGATGAATTGGTGCAATGCTGCAGTACAACTTATCTAGCCTGTAATTGGGTTTGTCCAAAAGCCTAAAAAGATTTATACCTTATCCGGCATATGATATCTTTTTTTGACTTATCCGACTATATCCTATGATATATGCAATCTTAGTGAGCTTTTATTGAATTGCATTAACTAAATGAGAAAATGCGAATTTCTTGCGCATTAATGACTATATTGACCACATGTTGACACTAATAAAAGGTCAATCTGGATCTTATTTCTACGTGTTGCCACTATTAGAGTCTTACTGAAAGCAAAAAGGGTACTTAGACAGTGTAAATACAACTGCCTCAATGGAAGGTAGAAGGTTGGATCCGGTCGATTATAATTAAGGATGTCGCTGCCACAGTGATAGTGGGATCAAAATGGTATATTTAGTTATAGAAGAAAGGACACTATTTCTTAAGACAATTGGAGTTATTATTTGCTTTTATTTTAGTTTGTACTTGAAAATTCCAAACGGTGACACGTGGCGTGGTTGACCACGAATCACTTTGGGGTCTGTTTCAGATAGGCTCTAGAGGAGGTGATAGAGGCCATGTAGGACTCTACTACTGAAAGGAGAGTCCTAACGCAGTTCTAATACGTCGAAGGCCTATCGGGAGAGAGTCCTGGAAAAGGGAGGAGTCTGGGAGCAGTCTCTATGAAGAGAAAGGCCTCAGGTACACAGACAAGTTCACAGACAAGCACCCCGTGCATTTTCTGCTATTCAGAACTCTAGCCTAGTAGCTACATTCTGGCTTTAGTATCGGAGCATACTCCACCGGAACATCCCCGGTGGTCATTCGTGTTCTATTTTACAGGTCCATTTCCTGACTGTGGTTCTCGATCAACATTCTAGCAGCAACACCAATATTTCACGAGTATAATTTGGCCAGAATCCTATATACGGATAAAATAATTTGCGCGACCGTCTACAGTTTTGACAATCTTATTTCTACGTTTCTTATTGCTATGGACAAAACCGTTTCGGAACGAGTCATAAGTTTCACACTTGAAAAGGAGTTGGCTAGGGTTTCATTGTTTGTGCTAAAAAACAAACTTGCAATCGAATTGCAGAGAACTCTACAACCCATTCACAAAGCATGTTCCTTTCTCTAAGGGCTTCTTCAAAGCGTTTGAAAAGCAGTAATGAAAACGTAGATTATGCATCCAAATGTAAAATGAAAACATCTTAACTTCTAAAAATACTTTGAATAAACTAGTGCACTTGTATGAAGGCTTTGAAAAGGATGATAATGCCTTTACATTGAGTCTTCCTACACTTACTTATAGTAAATCAAATTATAGAAAGTAACTTCTCCTAACAGATGGGTAACTAACCTCTAAAAAATACCCAACAATATTTATCATATGCAATAAGAAAACATTCTGCATAAGCTAAGTTCTTCACCTGAGAAATAACTTCCAAATTGAAACTTGCATCCATCATCGTCTCGTTTTGCAAACTATAAGAAGAAACCTTAGAGTCATTTAGTGGCAACTTGTTAAGGAGAATTCATTAACTGTAGTGACTATCGATATGTTTAAGCAAAGGACCTGCCTGAGAACTATGATCTTTGGCTCTAGAACTACGATGCTACTTTAGCTGGTGCTAACAATTATTCAAGCAAATAGGTGGGTAGAAAAACTATGTCAAGGGTAAACTCTGGTTTAACCGAGAGCAGATCCTTCTGCATTACATAGACCAATTAGGACTGTGGCCGTGTAAAGCTGTGCGCACGTATAGACGCTATTGAATCCTAACTAGTTGCACCCTAAGAAATTTAACCATGAAGTTTAAATGTTAGACCGTATCATCTCTATTTTGGCCAAAACAGTATAAAAGTAGGTTATAATGTAGGCAAAAACGTAATGACAAAAACCTAATCTTGATTACGAAACAACAAAGGTTGACGTCGTCGGAGTTCATAAATATTTTGAGGTCGGCAAAACTTGTTTCATGGGCTAACCTGGCATAGTTGATGTGCCAAGGCCACCGCATTTGTTGTCGACAGACTACTTGCAGACAAGTATGAGTTAGTGAAGGTGGGATTACTTTCTCTTTTTCTTGATTGGAAGGCTATGGGTTTCGAGTGTTGGGCTTAAACAACTAGATACCCTGTATTTGTGAAGAAAGCCAAATGAACTTGAAAAAAAATTTGACTGCTATCCCGGTTGAAGCAATCTTTCTCCTACCCCTTATATAATTACAATCATGTGTAAGTCATATGATGACTATTGAAAGATTTCCGAAGAAAAAGAGAAATTCATTGTTTGAATAAATATTTTTTATTGTAAGCATATTTAAGAGTGTTTTTGTCTTCTTGTTATGGATATCATGATTATGTTACTTTACATCACCGTTATTGTAAAAGAGTTTATAAATGTCACAAATGTGTATATTTCCAAGAAAAAGGAATGAAAAATATATCAAGCGTTGAAAATAAATCTCCAAGTCTGAACTATGAAACAAATTTATGTTATGTCTCATTGAAACTATACATAAAAATAGAGAAAAAAAATCATGTTAACTTGTTTTGCATGAGCTAGCATAAATAAAAATGTCGTACTAAAATATATTATTATAGTAAGAAAGGACAAGCAGAGACAAGGCCTCATGATCGTACAATAATTCTGGAGAAACAAATGAAATACTGAAATGGGGGAAACTGAACTGGTAGTCACAAATAAGAGAAAATTTTGGGAGCCCATAACTCATAAAACATGGAGGACGTTAATGTGAAGATTTGATTAGAAAAAAAAAATAGTCTTGATGACGTATCTGAAGTGAGTATTTGACCTCCAAATCTCCTTTTCAAATCCCTCCTAAAATTTATGAATCCCTTTCAACACATCAACAAATAATGGATTCTATAAAAGGAAAATTAAATGCCTTGTCAAAGTAAAATCCCCACTTAAAGATACCTCATCCAAAACATACTTTAAACAGATTGCAAATCCCTGGTGGCTTGACTTGTAGCAACCCCATTACAAGATGTAGATACCTGCTTCTCATAGTGCTTATATATCGACAAAATTTTGAGATAACATACTGATCATCGACTTACCAATTCAGAAATTTCTAGCATTTCAATATACATGGAAAGTTAATTATTGAACTACGAATCTCAAGACATATGGTAGCACGTGCCCTCATGTATAGTCTCAGTGACGAAAACTTCTGTCACTTCTAAATACTTGGAAAGTGGAAAAGCGTTAAATTGCGAGCTAACATCACAATTACTTAATTGACAATCATAAAACTTCAACGGATGGTGAAAATGAATAAAGAAATTGAAAAAAGTATATAGCAGAAAGTTCAAAAAAGACGTCATTGCAAGAATGCAGAGCCTTAATAACAGTAAAAAGAAAGTTAGTCATGAGGAAGACATGTCTGAAAAGATATATGCAAATTCATTGTGCGAATCCCCTTCAAGTTGCAACTAATCACAAGCTGATTCTGTTTTTGAATAGTAGTTGCTTCTTTTGCCTATAATGCTTTCACCACCGGCCTGAACTGTCCTCGCGGTGACAAAAGGGACAAGTCTCTTGTGACCACCCCATAACCACTCTTATATCCTGATCATTCCAATGAGTTTTTGCCTAAATAATGTAGTTTTAATACTTAATTATCTATCTAACGCATTTTAAAATTTATTTACCCGCATACCACACTCTTAAAAGTCGCGATTTAGAATAACGATTTTAAGGAAAAAAATGTGGTTGAATAATAGAAATTGGCCTCGATAACCACGTTTTCAATAGAAATCGTTGTTTCTAAAAACGTGTACTATTGAAATCTAACCACGATTTCTATTAAAATCGCTTTGCTTACCACATGTTCAAATCGTGGTTTCTAAATAAGTTTTCAAGAGAAATCCCAAAGTAAGAAAGAAGAAAGATCACCCAGTGCCAACTAGGTGACACAGAGCGCAGCGGTGACGCAAGAGCAAGGGGCACAGAGTAAAAAGAAAGAAGAAAGGAGGAAAGGGAAGGAGGAAGAATTTATTTTCTTACGTTTTTCTTTTCTTGGTTTTTCGTAATATTGAGAAAATATGGAGAAAAGGAAAAAGAAAACGTGTGTTTTATTATTTGAAATCGTTATTTGTGGAACGACGACTTTCATAAGTGCAATAAGCGAGTAAATAAGTTTCAAAATGCAATATATACGTAATTAAGTATTAAAATTGTATTATTTAGTGCAAAAACTCCGATTCCCCTCATGCTCCCTTGAAGTCTGATTCCACTCGCATACCAATAAGCCGTAGAAATGGCTAGTTTAACCTTGAACTATATCATCGTCCACCACATCATTCAACAGCTTAACAGATACAAGTCAAAAGCATACCTGCCAAACTTATATTTGATAAACATATGCTAGTTTCTCTAGGAACAAAGGCAACATTCAAGTTAGAGGAAGTTCAGGTACTTGTTAAATTTTTCCTCGTAATCCTCATCTATCAAAGCTTCCTTCCAGCTAGGTCACCTGCAATCGTTCAAAGTGAATCTACATTTATGATGGTGCATGTAGGTGCATATGTTTAGGTGCATGAACTATGTATGTTCTTGAGTCTTTTCATTTTGGTTCATGTATGGTGTATCTAGACAATAGTGTTATTAATGTGGTGTTTCTAGAATTGTAACTTGGGTACTATATAAACCCTTGTACTAAACCATTTTGGTATGAAAGTGAGTTCAAGTAATAAAAGTCCTCTTCCATCTTCTCCCTAAGTGTGCATGTGAGTGACTAATTTTTCTATCAAAGTGGTATTAGAGCCTTGTTATTTTTGAGAATATTACCATGAATTGTATGAATTCGCTTCCATCATCCCCATGCCTCACAAAAGAAAATTATGACAATTGAGCAATTCGTATGAAAGCCCTACTTGGATCTCAAGGTGTGTGGGAGAGTGTTTGCAAAGGCTATGAGGAGCCTCAAGATAAAGCTACCTTAACTCAAAACCAAAAGAATGCTTTAGAGAAGAGTAGAATGAAGGATCAACTTGCCGTTTATCTCATCCATCAAGCTTTGGATGAATCCATATTCGTGAAGGTGGCAAATGCATCGACCTCCAAGGAAACATGGGAGATACTAAAAAACTCTCACAAAGGAGTGGACAAGGTGAAGAAGGTTCGTCTTCAAACTCTTAGAGGCGAGTTTGAAGCTGTTCACATGAAGGAGTCGGAATCCGTTACCGACTATTTCACGAGAGTTTTGGCAATTGTGAATCAAATTAAGAGAAATGGCGAGGACGTGCAAGATGTTCGCGTCATTGAGAAAATTCTCCGCTCTTTGGACGACAAATTTGAGCATGTGGTTGTGGCTATCGAGAAGTCGAAGGATTTAGACGCCATGACAATTGATGAATTAAGTGGGTCGTTATCTGCCCATGAAGAAAGGATGAACAAGAGCAAGCATGAAGAGGTTGAACATGTCTTACAAGCAAAGCTCTCTTTACGAGACAAGGGAGAACCACAAGGTCGTGGTGAAAAAACCCAAAGAGGGTGAGGCCAAGGTCATGGCCGAGGCTAAGGAATAGGACAATGGGGTGGACGGAATCCATCAAATGAAAGAAAAAGCCAAAGCTCGTCAAGGGGTCATGGTCAAGCAAGAGGAAGGGGAAGAGGAAATTACGCAATAGGGAATGATAAATCACATGTAGAATGTTACTCTTGTCATAAGAATGGTCACTATTCTTGGGAATGTGAAAACAAAAGATTAAAAGATAAGGCAAACCTTGTTGAAAACAAGGAAGAAAATGAGGAGCCCACTTTGTTGTTCACACTCAAAGAGGATGAAGAAAGAACCAAAAGTTCATGGTACCTTGACAATGGTGCAAGTAATCATATGTGTGGAGACAAAAGCATGTTTGTGACGCTAGATGAAAATATAGGTGGAGATGTTACTTTTGGAGATTCTTCCAAGATCCAAATCAAAGGAAAAGGTAACATTTTGGTTTATTTGAAGAATGGTGAGCATAAGCTTATTTCCGATGTTTATTACGTGCCAAAATTGAAGAGTAATATTTTGAGTTTGGGGCAACTCTTAAAAAAAGGCTATGAAATTCATATGAAAAATCTAAGTCTTTTCTTAAGAGACCATAATGCTAATTTGCTTGCCAAAGTATCTATGTCAAGGAATAGAATGTTTTTGTTGGATCTCAATATGGTTGGACCCAAGTGTTTGAAGGCATGTGCAAAAGAGACAACGTGGTGTTGGCATATGAGATTTGGGCACTTGAACTTTGTAGCACTCAAAGCTTTGGGTCAGAAGAAGATGGTGAAAGGGATACCCTTGATAAATCTTCCCAATCAATTGTGTGAAGCATGCCTTCTTGGTAAGCATGCAAGGAAATGTTTTTCGAAATTAGCAAGTTCAAGAGCAACCAAGCCACTTCAACTAGTTCATGCGGATGTTTGCGGACCAATCAAGCCTTCTTCTTTCGGTAAAAATAATTACTTCTTGCTTTTCATTGATGATTTTAGTCGAAAGACTTGGGTCTACTTTCTAAAGAAAAATTTTGAAGTTTTTGGTGCCTTTAAGAATTTTAAAGCCCTTGTTGAGAAAGAAAGTGGCTATGAAATAAAATCATTAAGGCGGATAGAGGAGGCTGATTCACTTCAAACGAATTTAATAAATTCTGTGAATCAAATTGTATTCGTCCTCCTTTAACGGTTCCTAGAACGCCACAACAAAATGGCATGGCTGAGAGGAAGAATAGAACAATATTAAATATGGCTCGAAGCACGTTAAAAGGTAAGGAGATGTCGAAAGAATTTTGGGTCGAAGCTGTCGCTTGTGCAGTTTATGTGTCAAATCGATGCCCCAGCAAAAGTGTCATGGATCAAACACCCCAAGAAGCATGGAGTGGGGTGAAGCCAAGTGTTGGCCATTTGCGAGTTTTTGGAAGCGTTGCCTATGCACATGTGCCTGATCAAGAAAGGAGCAAGCTTAATGATAGAAGCAAGAAATATGTTTTTATAGGCTATGACTCGAGCTCTAAAGGTTATAAACTTTATAACCCTAATGATGGAAAGATTATGGTTAGTAGAGATGTTGTGTTTGATGAAGAAGGATCGTGGAATTGGATTTCTCAAGATGATAGTTCTTATGATTTCTTTCCATATCCCATTGAAGAAGATCATGAACGTGAAGCACCTTTGGAGCCTATTACTCCACCTTCGTTGCCACCTCATCCAAATGAGCCTTTCTCATCCGAAGGGAGTTCAAGTGAAAGGCCACAAAGAAAGAGAAGTCTCCAAGATCTATATGATGAGACTAAAAGATTAGACAATATTACTTTGTTTTGTCTTTTTGCAGATATTGAACCAATAAGTTTTGAAGGAGCTGTGAAAGACAAGAATTGGAGACAAGCTATAGACGAGGAGATCCAAGCCATTGTAAAAAATAAAACTTGGGAGCTAGACAATCATCCCAAAGGACAAAGACCAATTGGAGTAAAGTGGGTGTTCAAGGTAAAGAAAAATGCCAAAGGCAAGGTGGAAAGATACAAGGCAAGACTTGTAGCCAAAGGCTATAGTCAAAGGAAAGGGATCGATTACGAGGACATATTTGCTCCCGTTACGCGTTTGGAGACAATAAGATTGCTGATTTTGTTGGCAACACATAAAAATTGGAAGATTTACCAATTGGATGTGAAATCCATTTTCCTCAATGGTATTCTCAAAGAAGAAGTCTACATTGAACAACCCAAGGGGTATGAAGTCAAGGGAAAAGAAGATAAGGTTTTGAAGTTGAAACGGCCTAAAGCAAGCACCAAGGGCGTGGAATAGCCGAATTGACAGATACTTTCAAGAGAATGGATTTGTGAGATGTCCCCATGAATATGCACGGATGTAGGCGCATAAAAACGGAGATGTTTTATATATTTGTCTCTATGTGGATGATCTAATCTTTACAAGTAATAACCCAAGCATGTTTGATGAGTTCAAGGACGCTATGGCTCGTGAATTTGAAATGACAGACATGGGGCTCATGTCTTATTATTTGGGACTTGAGGTGAAGCAAATGAAGGATGAAATTTTTATGACACAAGAGGGTTATGCAAAGGAAGTCTTGAAGAAATTCAAAATGCTTGATTCCAAACCAGTGAAAACACCCATGGTATGTGGAGTTAAATTGAGAAAATTTGATGATGGAAAAAAGGTAGATTCTACACTTTTTAAGAGTCTCGTGGGAAGTTTAAGGTACTTGACTTGCACAAGGCCCGGCATTCTTTTCTCCGTTGGACTAGTGAGTCGTTTCATGGAAGCTCCATCCTCGATCCACATGAAAGCAGCCAAACGAATACTCCGCTACCTAAAAGGTACTCTTGATTTTGGATTATTCTATAAATCCTCTAGCAGTTGTGAGATGTTGGGTTATTGTGATAGTGATTTTGCCGGAGATATAGACGATCGAAAAAGCACAAGCGGTTTTGTGATTTTCATGGGAGATAATGTAATTTCATGGAGTTCGAAAAAACAACCTATTGTGGCATTATCAACTTGTGAGTCCGAGTATGTTGCTGCTACTTCTTGTGCATGCCATGCTATTTGGATTAGAAGGTTGTTGAAGGAACTTCATTTACCACAAGTGGAGGCTACCAAAATTTAAATTAACAACAAATCTGCTCAAGCTCTAGCACAAAATCTCGTCTTTCATGAACGGAGCAAGCATATAGATACAAGGTATCATTTTATCCGAGAGTGCATTGCCAATAATCAATTACAACTCAAGTTCGTCAAGTCACTTGATTAAATTGCTGATATTTTTACCAAACCCCTCAAGTATGATATTTTTCACAAGATGCGGACCCTACTTAGAGTTGTCAAGAAAGTCAAGTTTAAGGAGGAGTATTAGAAATATAAACTTGACTTTGTACATGCATATTATCTACATTTATGATGGTGTATGTAGGTGCATGTGTTTAGGTGCATGAACTATGTATGTTCTTGAGTCTTTTCATTTTGGTTCATATATGGTGTATCTAGACAATAGTGTTATTAATGTGGTGTTTCTAGAATTGTAACTTGGGTACTATATAAACCCTTGTACTAAACCATTTTGGTATGAAAGTGAGTTCAAGTAATAAAAGTCCTCTTCCATCTTCTCTCTAGGTGTGCATGTGAGTAACTAATTTTTCTATAAGATTCCACTCGCAAACCAATAAGGCGTAGAAACGGCTAGTTTAACCTTGAACTATATCATCGTCCACCACATCATTCAACAGCTTAACAGATACAAGTCAAAAGCATACCTGCCAAACTTATATTTGATAAACATATGCTAGTTTCTCTAGGAACAAAGGCAACATTCAAGTTAGAGGAAGTTCAGGTACTTGTTAAATTTTTCCTCGTAATCCTCATCTATCAGTGCTTCCTTCCAGCTAGGTCACCTGCAATCGTTCAAAGCGAAACCCCTTTATTTATCAAAGTAAACTTCACAATAGGCTTCTTTCCTTTCTTAATGAGCTCAAACTTAAAAGAATCTCCTTCGTTTAGGTCATTTGCAATGCAGAACTCACTACATCCATGTCCAATGTAAACATAACTACCCGCGTCCCTAATTTCCACTGGCCATGATCTTTTCTTTTCATCTCTGAGAATCATCACTCCATTGCTTAATCCATTCATCCTTGTGAATTTGTTTGGAAGATACTGAAATGTATAAGCATGACATACCATACCACAGAAAATATGATGAAATTACGTCAATATGGTTCTAAGGTATGTACTGTAGACTTTCTACGTTCAACATGACTTCTTATTGGAAGCATATAGGCTTACCAACACCGACTTCGTGATGTTATATTGCGTCAATGTGGACTTAAAGTAAGAAAGATGACGGTCAGGAGTAGAATTATTAATAGCCTTCCTTTGATTACAAGTCCTGACTGTCATCTTCTTCAGACCTGATTTAACAAAAAAGGGGCGTGAGAAATTATTAACGTTGCCTGTTATTGTGCAGGTGCAGCCAAATTGTAAACTGCTTAGGGCAAGGGATCATGTCCATCTCCCATTTCTTAAAAGTATTCTCATTAGATAACGCGAGTCCAATATATTTTTTCCACCTTTAGAAGCCTTTTTTCCACACCATTTCAAAGTGTACTTTGAGCTATATTCGTGATATTCTGCTAACCTCTTCATATCCCTAAGAAGAAAGTTTTATGAAGCGTGAAAATAGCCACAAAAAAGTTCCCAAGCCTGTTCAAAAGAAAAGGACCAAAAGTGGAACCAAGCAGTTGAAGTCTCTTTAGGTAGTCAATACTGGTGATTTGATTAGTCTCGGAGAAAAAGGCCAAAAGTAGAACTATTTGCAGACATTAATAAGGTTAAAAGCAAGGAACTAATCCAGTTGACTCCATCTAAACCAGTGTTCAAGTTTTCTGTATGACATCAACCCAGAAAATATGCACACAATATGCATTCACTGCTTTTAAAGGGAACTTACGAGAGAAGTTCAAAATAGGCTTTTTTCCGTTCCTAATGAGCTCGAGCTTGAAGGGCTCCCCTTCCTTAATGCCATTTCCAATGAAAAATTCGCGACATCCACGTCCGATGAGAGAGTTACTGCCCTTGTACCGCAGTGTGGCCGGCCATGACGTTTGGTTTTCAAACATGAGGATAATCTCACAACGCCTGTAACTTAGACCATGTAACCTACCAAACTTTGCTTGAATAGGCTGCAACAGACATCGACTGTTAAAATAACTTCCTCTTCATTCTATATGTTATTATACAGACTTTGTATCCAAATTGTTTGTGGGCTTAATAGCTCTGACTTTGTACTTACGAAAAATTGGATTAACAGGATTACTATATTAAGATCAAAGTAGACAGGTTCCGTAACTCCTAAGTAATGAAAGGGCCACATGGGCTTAGCATAACTTTACACTTGCGGAAACCAGCTTAACCAAATGTTCTATTCAATGAGAGTAGACCCGGTAGTTAGCATGTCTGATAGCTGTGATAGAAAGGACTATTGAGCTTTGTGCTAACCTGTAATTGTGTATGATCATGCTAGGCTTTTTTCGTTTTTTGTCTATTAGTGTAGATGTGACTTTGTACAGCTATTTATGGGCATTTATTGATCTTATGCCAGCCGAAAGATTTAGAAACAAGTTCATTTCGGAAAGCTTCTTCATTTGCAAAATAAACATGTTCTCTTATGATAAACAAGGAAGCCATACGCAGTTGTATTTGACGGTATATAAGCTGGTTTTAATGTTTCAATAAACATCTGTGCTTACCAAATACCTCCGGTTGAAACTATCTGGTGTCACCGTTGACAGGAAATATGGATGGTGACGAAGACTGGAAGATGTAGCTTTCGCTTCCCCATGAGACATCATATCCTTGCCTTTTTGGTACTCGTTTGACCCTTGAATAACACGTTCAACAAAATCAAGCATTGGATCTCATGGGATCAGTACAAATCGCACAAAGATCAATCTAAAAACCGGACTGGTATTTAACATTGCAAGCATAGGGGTGAAGGATCAGAACGGAAATTGAGTTCAGTTTTGACACTAAAAATCTGAAAAAGTGCATCAGCAATTTTATAGAAGGGAAGAAAAACAGGAAGCATGCAGTTGCTTACCATTGAATTTACATTCCTCAGTAGATAGAGCAGGTGTGGTTTCTTTTGCCTCACGTGGGTTACATGGGGCTTCCGGAATCTGGTATTCTTTCTCGTAGGAACTTGGCTCAAATATCATAACGTCAAAAACCATGCGGCCTTCATGCCTGAAAACCAAGAAATACCCTTCTTCGACCTTGTTGTCGCGGGCAAACTCCGTCCATCCATTTTCAAACAGCCCGTCATTTATCTTCACTGGCCACGTTTGGTCTCCCCTTCTCAGCATCGCTTGCTCCAGATTCTCTCCTCTTATGTAGTTGAAAAATGCTTTAGGAATCCTCTGCAAAAACGCCTACGTGTTAGATATACTTTTGGGATCTTCTTTGTTATGTGGATGTGTGCGCGCGCGCCAGAGAGAGAGACTCACAACTCCGTTTCCCAAACATGGCTGGATGAACTTAAAGAAGTGAGGCTTCTTTGAAGGAGATTTCATGGCAGTCTTTTGAGTGTAAGCGTGTGAGTGGGATGTTTGTCCATGTGCTGACCAATTTGTGACCATTGGCGTGATAGATAGGTGTGCTCATATGCATGCATCATCTTAAACTTTGGTTGTTGAAAACCATAACTATCCTTTAAAATGAAATTATCACATCAACATTACTGAAGCCTCAAAGCATACACAGTTTTGAGATCGAGGCCTGAATAAGCATAAACGTCCAGTCCAACATCTAAATTCATTGCACTAAACCTATTAAATGCTTTGGACTGATCTCTACGCAACTTGTGGGATAAATGAAAATTCTAATTAGTGTTTCACAAAGACTGAAGTATAAAAAAGGTTTCATATGCAGAGGCAGCCTATTGGAATAGGGTGCATTTGACCCCATAAGATTTGGGGAATTCTTTTGTTTTTTGATGCACCGAATTGGACCAACGTGTAATCTTGCAAGTTTTGACCCTCTTAGCAAATATAAAAAAAACTCTATACTTTACACCCAAGAAACACCACAAGGGGGTCAAATTAAATTTAAATAAGGTAGCTTAAATGATTGAGGGTAATTGTTCATTGAAGCTAAAACTTCTAGGAGTAATTACGTTTATGACCTTAAGTTTGCACTTATAACCTACTAAAATCCCTTTTCTTTTCCGTGCCCCGTAAAATTTCTGTCCTCTGTAACCTTCTGTCCATTTTTTTATACGAAAAACGTTAAAATGATCCCATTTAATCAAAGGAGAAGAGTAAGAATCACCTATAACTTGTAAGCTATCACCATTACCAACCAAGCCCATCCAAATGTAACCATCACCACCCATACCCACCCCTACCCAAAACCATGGCCACCCCCACCATGTCCATCACCACCCATGACCACCTCAAACCATGACCACCCCCACCAAAATCATAACCGTTGTGATTACTTCTACCAAAACCATGACCAACCTTGACCACCCGACTATAATCGCCCTTTCCCTCGCCCCAATCTGTCATCGTTGCCCATGCCAAACCCTAATCACTGCTGAAATAACCACCTCTTGCTTTCGCCAATAACCACTCAGTCCCACACCTGCAATAGCTGCCACTACAATAACCACCTCCCCATCCGACCTTCGCAAACTGATAAATAAGTCCCAGTCCCTCCACCGGCTGCCACCATAATTACCAACTCCGAACCCCACCCCCGATAACCGCCAACTCCGGCTCCCATTGCCCGATTGTCACTAAAATAACCACCTCCCCTCCTCCCTCTGCCGTTCGATAACCATGCAGTCTCACTCTCTTCAATCGCCACTGTAATTACCATATCCCTTTATCCCGTCTGCCTATAACCACCAGGTCCATCTCCCTCGCATCAACAGCTACAAGCAGCGGTGATCCACCACTCAAATTTCCACTTTTTCCTTGTGGCAGTGGTGGTGGGTCTTCGGTATATGGTCTCGATGACATGGTGTTTGTTTATGCATGTGTTTGTGTGTTGGGGGTTGATGATAAATAGGGGGTGGTAGGGAGTAGGCTGTGCGGTGTTGGAATGGTTATAAGATTAGTGGCTGGGAAGGTGGGGGGGTGTCGACAGTGGTGTTTACATGTGTGTGTGTGTGTGTGTGTGTGCGTGGTTGTGCGTGGTTGTGTATGGTGAGGATGGGTAGGGGTTCAGGGTTGTGCAGTATCGTGAGGGTGGGAAGACTTGGCTTGGTGGGGGGAAGGGGGAGTGGGCGAGCTAGAGGTGGCCACCGGTTGTGTGCAGGGGTTGAAAAAGAAGTAAAGAAGGGCAGTGGGGTAGTAAGGGGAAGGTGGTGTTGTGTTAGGAGTTCAAAAATCGTGACTAAAATCATTCAAATCCTTAAATAAAACAAGTTTTCGATTGCATTTTGAAATATTAAAGGTAGTAAATGGGGCATCTAAAGCCATAGATGATAAAATGCATTCATAATCAATTTTGTGAAGACAATCCATTATCTTACAAAATCTGTATATAGTAAAATCGCAATTGGAATAGGAAAACTCGAATATAGATTCCAAACTAATTATCCACATCCATGTGAAGTTTCAAAGTAAACTAAATATCAGAGTTTAAAGCTTGCAAAACCCCTAATCATCTCTTTCACCTGTGAAGACGAAAAAGGTAAAAGAGTAGGGTTTTTCTATAAGGTAAGAGAGTTGGGTGAGCTCGAATAATCAGATAACATATGATAGACAAACCAAAATGCAAAAGTCGAATACTTTAAGGGTTCGTTTGACAAATTTTTTTTTTTTGGTTTTCAGTTTTTAAAGAGTAGCTTAATTTTATTTTTTTTACAAAAACAAGTGGGTGTTTGATAACCTTTTTTTTTTGAGTTTTTTTTTTTGGTGTTTGGTAACCCTTTTTATTTTGACTTTTTTTTTTGGTGGTTTGCGGTGGCGGTGGTGGTGGTGGGGCATGGCGGTGGTGGTGGTGGGGCGTAGCGGTGGTCGACGGTGGTGGTGGCCGGCGGTGGCTGGTGGCTGCCGGAGGTGGCTGCCGACAGTCGCCAGTGGCTGCCGGGGGTGGTCGCCGGCGGCCGAAGGTAGCACCGACAGTCGCCGGTGGCCGGAGGTGGCTGTCGGCGGCCAGCAGTGGCTGCCGGCAGTGGTGGCCAGCAGCCGGAGGTGGCTGCCAGCTGTTGGAGGGTGTTGGTGGTGGTCTCCAAAAAAAAACTAAAAGTGAAAAAAAAAAAATAGTTTCTGGAGTTATTTTTTTTACTCTGTAGTTTAAAAACTGATTTTTTAAATTGGAGAAGGAAAAAAAATGATTATTAAACGCACTTTTTTTTTTCCAGTTTTCAAAACTGAAAAAAAAAAGTTGCGTCAAACGTGACCTAAGTCAAAACAATGAAAAGTAAGTGACAACTAACTCGAAGCGCAAAAGAAGAGGCAAAGCTAAGTTTACCGAACGTGAAGGTAAGAAATGCATGCCAATAACGTAATAGTCATTGCTGAGCATGTTATCCGAAAATCAATACGTGGGTACTTGAAGTTACCAAGTACCTAAAAAGTCACTAGGTCAGTGGTGGAGCGGTTGTTATTCGTGTCCTGCAGTGGTCAATAGCATTATGGTGATCTGCAGGGGCGGTGCTGTAGCAGCAGTGGTGGTGACGCGTTGTGGTGCATGGGTAGGAGTTCGAGGCACGTGGTGGTTATTGGCCGAAGTTGGCATCACTGTACTGGGAGTGCTGACAGGTGATGGTGCTCACGTGTTTAATTTTCGGCTTGTTTGGTCTTTGACTTTGTGTGTTGTTTTCTTTTGGTGCTGATTGCCTATTGGCTTTTTGGACTGACTTATTTATTTTTGTGTTGTTTGGCAAACCTCCGGGACACCGAGATTGTCCCTTCTTCATACATAATGTCTTTGTTGGGTTGAAGGCGTATCAATCTTTAATGCAAGTAATTTTTTATGGAGGTTTCCTAGCGTTGAAACCGTTATTTTTAAGTTGCGCTCTTAGATATTGCAAGAAGGTTTGACTATGTGTCATTCCTTGTCTCACATTTCCTCGTGGGAGAACAGTAACTGTTTTTTACTCCCTCCGTCCTTAAAAAACTGATCATATATTTTTCTAACTCGTCCCACAAAAATTGATCACTTCTAAATTAGGAAAGATTCTATAGGTATTTTTACATATTTACCATTTTTATACTTTTTAATTCTATTTCTCTCACCACATTTAATTATCTATCAACTCATTTTCTCTCTCATGTCCCACCACTTTACACTTTTTTATTCTATTTCTCTCTTCACCTTTAACACTCTACCAACCAATTTTCTCTCTAATGGCCCACTCTCTTCCCCCTCTCTCTAAAAGATAAAATGGGAAAGACACACAATATATAACCTAAATCTTTAATATACGTGCAACGTCAAATGGATCACTCTTTTAGGGATGGAGGTAGTATTATTTTTTGGTATTATATAAGCAATGATATGACTTGTACGATTTTTTACCCAGCCCGTATTAAACATAAACGACTGAAAGACTTCCAATTTGGTAAAAAAATAATGCTTCTACAAATAAAGACATGAACCATCACACAATCGAATAATAGGCTAGTAATTGAATGATGCACGTAAAATTCAGAAAATAATAAACAATAATACCCGAGTTAGTATAATGAAAAAAACCAAGGCTTAGAGGCGCGTAAACGCTTCTTGAAGATAGTTGAAGCCTCCCCCACGTGCAAACGAAAGACTAACTTGACAGCTCTATCATCGGGATTCAACCAAGCCCAGATTCACTGTTCATACAAGAGAGTTGCACTTCTCTACAATGGATCGTGTATCCACCTCCGATCGATCAAGCATAAGTTTGAAACAAGTTTTTAATTCAAGTATTTTCTTTTCTCTCAAGTGAAGATCTTATCTCTTCTCTTTTCTTATACTCAACTTCCAACCCTTTACCCCTTTAAATAGTGGTAGAAAAAAGGTATGTTCTTTGAACCTTATCAAGTTCTTTGAATCATACTAATTCAAAATTCATCAATGAATCTCATAAAATACAATGAACTAAAAGATAGGTTAATCTTATCCAAGGAGTATATATGAAGCTAAGTTCATGAATCTTAGAAAAACAAAGTTCAAAGAATAAAACCTTTTGAAAACTTAATAAGTCTTAAGTTCATGTGTATACCTTGAAAAACTAAAGTTCAATGAACTTTATTTTATTTTTCATATATAAATAGCCAAATTTGAAACACATTTCCAACAAACCCCCACTTGTTTCAAATTTTAAAAGATATGTTTGATCGGGACAGTCATGTATATCAACAAATTGTTGGAACAAATGCACGTAAAATTCAGAAAATAATAAACAATAATACCCGAATTAGTATAATGAAAGAACTCAGGCTCAGAGGCGCGTAAACGCTTCTCGAAGATAGTTGAAGCCTCTCCCACGTGCAAACGGAAGACTAACTTGGCAGCTCTATCTTCGGGATTCAACCAAGCTCTGATTCACTCTTCATCCAAGAGAGTTGCACTTCTCTACCATGGATCGTGTATCCACCTTCGATCTTATTAAGTTTCTAAATGGTTTTATTCTTTGAACATTATTTTTGTAAATGAATTTGAAGATTCATGAACTTAGGTTCATGTATACTCCTTATATAAGATTAACCTATCTTTTAGTTCATTGTATTTTATAAGATTCATTGATGAATCTTGAATTAGTATGGTTCAAAAAAATTGATAAGGTTCAAAGAACATATATTCTTCTACCACTATTTAAAGGGGTAAAGGGTTGAAAGTTGAAAAGAGACAAGAGAAGAGATACCATCTTCATTTGAGAAAAAGAAAATACTTGAACTAAAAAAACTTGTTTCAAACTTATGCTTGATTGATCAGAGGTGGAAACACGATCCATTTTCGAGAAGTGCAACTCTCTTGGATGAACAGTGAATTTGGGTTTGGTTTAATCCCGAAGATAGAGCTGCCAAGTTAGTCTTCTGTTTGCACGTGGGAGAGGCTTCAACTATCTTCAAGAAGCGTTTACGCGCCTCTAAGCCTTGGTTCTTTCATTATACTAATTCGGGTATTATTGTTTATTATTTTTTGAATTTTACATGCATTTGTTCCAACAAATTGAAGATAGTTTTCTCTCATGGCTACTTCATCGAATGGAGTTACTAAGACTAATCACCCGAATTTTGAGCTTTTTGATGGAAAGAACTTTCAGAGATGGCAAACCAAGATGGAGTTTTTCCTTCGTCAACTTAAGTTAGCTTATGTGCTAACTCAACCATGTCCATCAATTCCAATTGAAGAGTCTCGTTTGATCAAGTGAGAGCAATCAATGATCAGATTGATAAGTGGAATGATGATGACTACTTTTGTAGAAATCACATCCTTAGTGGAATGACCGATTCCTTTTATGATCAATACTCCAAAAAGAGTAAGACTGCAAAAGAGTTGTGGGATACTCTAAAGTCAGTCTACCAATCGGAGGAAGCAAGTTCAAAGAAATTTTTAGTTTCAAATTACATGGACTTCAAGATGACTGATGATAGACCTGTTTCTGTTCAAGTTCGTGAGTTTCAATTGATTGCTAACGACATATGTGCCGCAGGTATGGTTCTTGATGAGAATTTCCATGTAGCTAGGTGCTATTGTTGCTAAACTTCCACCAACCTGGAAGGAGTACCGTAACAAACTAAAGCACAAGAAAGAAGATCTTGCCTTGGATCAACTTATGCAACACTTGCATATTGAGGAAGAATCTAGAAATCGTGAGAAGGAGCCTGCGAAGGAAACAATTGTCAAAGCTCATGTTGTTGTAGACAAGGATGAGAAGAAAAA
This sequence comes from Escallonia herrerae, assembly GCA_033070095.1. NCBI lineage: Eukaryota > Viridiplantae > Streptophyta > Magnoliopsida > Escalloniales > Escalloniaceae > Escallonia > Escallonia herrerae. The sequence continues at coordinate 82,555 of JAVXUP010000437.1, read as the reverse complement.
TTCTGGAAGGCACAATCAGAACAAATTCTTGAAACCAAAGAATTCCAAAGGCTTCAAGTCTTAAAGCTCAAATCCTATGGCAAAGAACAAGGAATGCTACAACTGTCACAAGATTGGTCACTTTGCCAAAGATTGTTATCAACTCAAGCATGGAAGTGACAAGAAGAAAAATAGAAAAGAAAACAACAATGATCTTATTGCAGTTGTGACGGAAAGTTTCATGGTAGGGAATGAAACTAAATGGTAGGTTGACACTGGTGCTTCTCGTCATATATTGCGGGAGACAAGAATCTCTTCAAACACTATGAACTAGTGGGGGATGGCATGGTAATGTATATGGGTAACTCCTCATCTGCCAAGGTGATTGGAAAGGTATGGTTGAACTTCAGCTTACTTCTAGAAAAGTTATTACCTTGAAAGACGTGCTTGATGTTCCTGATATTCGTAAAAATCATTTCTCTGGAGCTCTTCTGTCCAAGCATGGTTTCAAAGTGGTCTTTGAAGCTGACAAATTCACCTTGTCAAAGAATGGTATGTTTGTGAGCAAAGGATATGCTGTAAATGGCATGTTTAAGCTCAGTGTTGAAAATAAAGTTATTTCTGCCTATATTGCTGAGTCTTTTGAATTATGGCATCAAAGGGCATCAAAGGTTGGGTCACGTGAACTATAATTCTATTGGTCGCATGGTAAATGAAGGGCTTATAAGAAAATGTAATAAAACACATGATGATCAATGTGTGATTTGTAGCAAGTGCAAGATCACTAAGAAACTCTTCAAATTAGTTGAAAGGACCTCTAGCCTTCTTGGATTGTTCACACGGATATTTGTGAAATGGACTTCATTTCGCGATGTGGTAAACCTTACTTTATTACCTTTATTGATGACCATTCTAGATAGGCCTATGTGTATCCTTTAAGATCTAAGGATGAAGCTTTTGAAAAAATTAAGGCATATAAAGCAGAAGTTGAAAATAAGCTAAATTCGACAATCAAGATCGTGCGCTCAGACAGAGGTGGTGAATACATGAAATCTGAGTTTCATCATTTCTGTGAAAGGAATGGCATTGTTAGACAGTTAACTACTTCATATACACCGGAACAAAATGGTGTTGCAGAAAGAAAGAACAGAACTTTGATTGAGATGATCAATTTTATGCTAACCAGTTCTGGACTAACAAAAAATTTGTGGATGGAAGCTTTGTTGTCAGCTTGTCACACTTTGAATAGGATTTCTCACAAGAAGAACAATCTGACACCTTATGAAGTTTGGAATGGCAAAAAACCAAACATATCATATTTCAGAGTATGGGGCTATTTTGGCACATGTTCGACTTCCTGATAAAGAAACTCCGAAGGTTGGATACAGAGGAGTGGACTGCATCTTTATTGGTTATATAACTACCAGTAAAGCTTATAAGTTCTTAAACATGGAGACACCTTCTCCTCATACTATGATCGAATCGGTCCACGCAAATATCTTTGAGAATATATTTCCAAAGAAAGATAAAAGAGTTGAAAAATGACTCCTCAACTAGTTTAAAGCGGAAGGCCTCAGATCAACCAGAAAGAGTCGAACTTAGAAGAAGTTCAAGGGTTGCTACACCGAAATCCTTTGGAGCTGATTTTTGCACTCTAATAGTGGATAAGGACCCTGATACATATACGGAGGTTATGTCTTCCAATGATGCACCTTTCTGGCTTGAAGGTATTGATGATGAAATGCAGTTGATTATGTCCAACAACACATGGATCTTGGTTGATCCTCCAACAGGTTGTAAACCTATTGGTTGCAAATGGATCTTGAAGAGAAAGATCAAACCGGATGGCACATTGGACAAGTATAAGGCTAGATTGGTCGCTAAAGGGTTCAAGCAAAGAAAAGAATTTGACTATTTCGATACCTTCACTCCGGTTGCATGTATCGCCTTCATCAGACTTCTTATTGCATTGGCTGTTATTCATAATTTGGTTATTCACCAGATGGATGTTAAGACAGCCTTCCTCAATGGTGATCTAGAGGAAGAAGTATATATGGAGTAGCCAGAAGGATTTATCAGTCATGGACAAGAGCATAAAGTTTGCAAGCTATTGAAATCTCTTTATGGCTTGAAACAAACTCCTAAGCAATCGCATGAGAAATTTAGAAGCGTAATGCTTGCTAATGGCTAGGTTGCCAATGGAGGAGATATATGCATATTCAGCAAATTCAGAGCTGGTTTTGGTGTTCAAATATGCCTATATGTTGATGACATGCTCATCTTTGGCACCGACATCGATAGGATTAATGAAGCTAAGAACTTTCTTACTTCAAATTTCAGTATGAAGGATCTTGGAGAGGCTGATGTGATTCTTAGAATCAAGATCATAAGATCTTAGCATGGGATTATTCTTACACGATCAAGTTATATTGAGAAGATCCTTAGAAGGTTCAATCATTATGATGATGATCCTACTCCTACTCCTATTGACTCGAGTGTCAAGTTGGTATGTAATAATGGGCAAGCTATTAATCAGCTTGAATATTCCCAGGTTGTTGGCAGTCTGATGTATGCCATGTGTTGTACAAGGCCAGATATAGCTTATGCTATTGGCACTCTGAGTAAGTACACCAGTAATCCAGGAAAAGAGCATTAGAATGCTCTATTACGAGTTCTGAGCTACCTAAAGGGTACGATGAGCTATGGTCTGCATTATGGTAGCTTCCCAGCTGTTATTGAGGGCTATAGTGATGCCACTTGGAATTATGATAAAGATGATTCTATATATGTGACAGCATGAATATTTTCGTTGGGTGGAGCTGCGATTTTTTGGAAATCGAAGAGGCAGACCTGTATTACTCACTCTACCATGGAATCAGAATTTATTGCTTTATCCTCTGCTGGAAAGGAAGCTGATTGGCTGAGAAGCATTTTGGTTGATATTCCTATATTGAGTAAACCAGTCCCTCCTTTGACAATATATTGTGATAGTAAGGCTGTTTTGCTTCAGGCAAGTAGTGAGTGCTATAATGGCAAATCTAGACAAGTTCGTCTAAAGCACAATCATGTGCGGAGGATCCTGGCTGATGGAATCATGTCCATTCAGTATGTAAAATCAAGTTTGAATTTAGCAGATCCTTTGTCAAAAGGCTTGGGAAGAGACTTAATGTCTGAGACATCGAGGGGGATGGGTTTAAAGCCTATTGATTTTTAAGTTGTACATTATGGATACCCAACCAGTTGATTTTTATCCTAGGTTTTTGAATGGGAAAAACGAGTAATGTGACAACTAGTGATGCACATAATGAAATGAATTTTCATTCTGCCCTCCCTATGATGTACGTGCATGTTCTGGCATGATATAGAGGTTGAGATTATATCTCTTAATGAATCTATAGACCAGTGGGTTTGGTTGGGGCTAGCAGGATAGCTCTTAATAGATTCACCGAATGACCTTGTTTAAATGGAGGTTGAGACTTAGTTCTCTTAATGAGTCCATAAACTTTGTGTTGGGGTGTGCAAGGTCACCTTTGATGGATTCACCGATCTGGGTGTGGAAGTGTGGCCGCTTTCTATAGGATTATTAAGGCTTTATAACCCTTAGAGCACTCAGAGTGTTGGGATCAAGACACAGGGCCATAATGTGTCGGGCTTTAGTACTTCATCTCTGAAACAGAAGTGTATGTGATGTATTTCTAATTTGTTAACATGGTTCTTAATTCCAGGCTTTGTCCATTAAGTTCCTAGATGAATCAAGGAATACTTCACTAGGCAATGGTTCAAACCCAAAAGGTACCATTTGCTGATGTACATGACTGTGCCGATCAAGCGTATCTTTTAAAAATTTGAAACAAGTGGGGGTTTGTTAGAAATGTGTTTCAAATTTATGCTTGATCGATCGGAGGTGGATACACAATCCATTGTAGAAGTGCAAATCTCTTGGATGAACAGTGAATCTGGGCTTGGTTGAGTCCCGAAGATAGAGCTGCCAAGTTAGTCTTCCGTTTGCACGTGGGAGGGGCTTCAACTATCTTCAAAAAGCGTTTACGTGTCTCTAAGCCTTGGTTCTTTCATTGTACTAATTTGGGTATTATTGTTTATTATTTTCTAAATTTTACATGCATTTGTTCCAACATGAACAAGGACTAGGAACCATTACGTGAAAGCAAGAGACCGGTAACACAGTGGATTGGTTGGCAACTCACAACTTAAATAAGTAGCCAGAAAAACATAGACAACACAAGAACGTAATTCTCTGGCCATAACAAATAGGCTGACATAACAGCGCACTTAACGAATACTACTACGGCTATCAAAGATTGATGAACAATCGGGCTGTCAAAGACCTCATCTGATTAAGTTTATGATTGCCAAGTGAAATCCTTGCCTTTCCAAAAACAAATTGACCAAAAATTAATAAACGCTAAATATACCAAGAGCGAGCAGAGCAAAACCTAAATACAATATACCAAATAATTAGTAATTTACTCCCAAAAATGATCTGGGGTTCATCGTAACCACATCATCTAAACCCATATCTAGCACCACAATCCAACAAAACTACTAAATTAAAGTTAGAAAGAAGAAAAAAAAAAGGTCTCCGTGAGAGGCGGCTTCTCCGCGAGATAATTTTCCCCCAAATCCTTGTCTCTCAGACTTCCATCTCCGTCGCCAGAGCCAGTTTTCCCGGCGGGTGGAGACGTGGTAGTTTAGGTGATGTTTGGTTAGAGTCTTGTGTGGGATCTTGGGGGACTAAGGTGCGCTGGACGGCGTCGCCGTCATGATGGCGAGTCTTGATATTGTATGGTTCTCCTAGTTTTTCGGTGCCGAAGCTTGATTAGTGATGGTTGATGGGTAAGCTGTCAGGTCAACTGACAGATGACGGTTGGGGACGGAGATGGTGTTATACAATCGAGTTGTAGTGGCTTTACGTGATTGTTTATTTCGCCTGGTTTTGCCATCGAGATTCGTCGGGCTATTTAGAAGATGGGTTGGTAACTTTAGATCTAGGTTTCTCTCCTAGGGTTTATTCCTCCCCCCTCTCCCCTAGTTGACTTCTTCCCCTTAGATCTAGAAAGGTTGGTGTTCTGCAATTGCCGGTGGAGAGGTTCTATGCTTTGCTTGTAGATTGTTTCGTGCTAGGCAAGGTTGGCAGCAGCAGGATGACAACAGTTTGATTGGCGATAGTTGATGTCAAGGAAAGTGGGTTCGTACCTACGTGTATATGCCACAAAGGCTGCAGTCCAAGTCGGCTTCCAGATGTACAAAGTGAGAGACAGTGAGGGTGGAGTAAGGGCAGAGAGCAAGGCTTTCCAGACAGGCCGTGATGAGTGGCAGTGCTGTCTAGACAAGGCTGAGACGAAAAGGGCAGGCAGTTGACAGTCAAAGTCAAGGTCCAAGTCAGGGTACAATGCTACGGTCCAATGCTATGTCCAATTGTGTTTCTCTCTCTAGAATCCAAGAGCTCTTGAATTCTAGAGTGAGAAAGTGATTTTTAGAGAATGAGCAAAAGTCCTTGAATAAATCACAAAGTCCACTATTTATAGGCAAAGGTATGCTTATGTCATCAATGCCACGTGTCGTCCCCTGGGAGTGACACGTCACCAGGGGGGTCCAAAAATGCCGGTTTTCAAATTTGCGTTGCCTACCCCACACAGCGTTGCTCTACCTGTCTGAGAAGATTGACCACACCGTGATGGCATGATCAGAGTAAGCCCGTTGCCCCAGCCACCGGTCCAAGCCCTTACTGAATCCCACAAGTGTGCGTCAAGAGACGTGTAGAGAACCTAGCAGTGTCGAGGGGAGGCCCCTATGACCAATTGCTAAGCGAACTAGGCGCGATGCCCTCTAAAGACCTGTAACATGATTGTGGCACATGGGCACGATGCCAACGGCACGAGACATGATTGTGGCACATGGGCGCGGTGCCTATAGCATGAGACATGATTGTGGCACATGGGCGTGATGCCAAAGGCATGAGACATTGATTGTGGCGCATGGGTGTGGTGCCAACAACATGGGACATTGATTGTGGTGCATGGGCGCAGTGCCTACAACACGTGACATGATTGTGGCGCATGGGCGTGATGCCAACGGCATGAGACATTGATTGTGGTGCACGGGGACGGCAACGACCGTGGCAGAACAATACCTGGTACCGGGCTGGCCCCACGAATTTCAAATCAAAATTTCCCCCCTTTCCCCTCCCCCCCCCCCAACGACCATATTTCCCACTATTTTCCTAAATTTCACTTTTACCCCCCCCCCCCCAACAATAATATAACGGCTAGTTTCGGGAGTATTTTGGTCCAACTTAATTTTTTCAATTCTTTTAAGGTTTTGTACACTCATACCCTCCCCAACAACTATAAACGGATAGTTTTAAGGAGCATTTGGGTCTTTTGTAAACTTTCAAAAATCTATAAATTCACACCCTTTCTTTCTAATTTTTTACACCAATCTTCTTACTCTCTCTTATCTAAACATTCTACATTTCTACAAGCTTTGCTACTATTTTCCTCTCCAACTACTACTCTTGCTAATTACTACTCACTAATTACTACTCTCGTTTACTAATTACTACTCTTCCTATATTCTAATTACTTCTTTTATTCATTTGTTACTCTCTAATTCTTTTGTTTACTAATAAGTAATTAGTGCATTCTTATTTATTAATTATTACCAAATTCTTTTTAATTACTAACTCTCTCCAATTTTGAGTTACTAATTAGTCTTATTTGTTAGTTACTCTTTAATTTAATTTTAATTGTTATTTTTAATTAGTAATTACCTGCATTTAGTTTACTATTAGTAGTTTTATTTTTCAATCTAGTAAAAAAAGTTTAGCGTTAAATATGGCTGGACTACTGAAGAAACTAAAGCGTAGATCATCATCACGACCAAACATCATCATCATCACAAACACCACCACCAGCACAAGTATTTCTCGGCCCGAAAAGCTTGGATGAAATTACATCATCATCATCACAAACACCATCATCATCATCATCTCCAAAGTTGAGTGTTGGAATCATTTGGATGAAATTACAGTCGACGGTGCCCGAAAAGCTTGATTTTAATACTGTGCTAAATTATTTACCACCGGTTCTGGTAATTTACATCTTAACAGGCATTATCCTATGTGTGCACCTCTAAGCGGCCACGTCGAACCTAGCCAAACGCAATTATCCTTTGACGGTAAGTTATATGTTTATAATCAGCAACAACAAAGAAACGGTCTCGCGGAATTTGTTATTCATGATGAACAAGCCTTTAGTTTGCCGATAATCCTAAGCACTCTAGATATATGAACACCTACGTGCAACCTTTGTACAAAAAGGTTACACGAAATACCACTAGATCCGATGCACTCCGACAGTATTATGCTTCTAAAACACGCTTGATTGATTATTTTGATCATTTTGACAGTAGTGTTAGTCTTACTTATGATATTTGGCAATTGTCGTTTACTTTTGTTAGTTATGCTTGTGTGACGGTCCATTTTATTGATGTTGATTGGGTTATGAACAAAAGAATCATTGCATTCAAACTATTTCCTTTTTCGCATGATGCAAATAATGTAGCTAGTATTATAATTAATGCATGTACCACATTTAAAATAAAGAATAAGATTCCGAGTGTTAGTTTCGATAATGCTTCTAGCTAATAATAAAGCTGCTATTGCAGCTTTGAAGGACACCCTTCAACCTGTACTTGATGGTGAATTATTTCATGTTCCCTGTATTTGTCACATTATTAATTTAATTGTTCAAGATGGTTTAGCTGCGCAATAACAAGAAATTAAAAAAAAATATTGGGCCCAGGCCCGACCCAAGCTCGGCCCTAAATACAGGGCCTAGGGCCAGGGCTTGGACTGGGCCTAGATACCCCATTAATCTGGTCCAGCCCCTGCCCTTTTTCTCTTTTGGGCCAGCTGGGCCAGCTCGGCCCAAGCCCAGCCCTTTGACACCACTAGTCTGACCCCAAAGGGGAGGCCAAGGCTGAACCCCCTCTGCCCCGGTGCACGCCGTCGGTCGAAGTTTTTGGTTGGAAATGGGTTGAGTGGTCAAGGCGTAACGAGCGTGCTACCGTGAGTCATGCTGTTGTAGCAGAATTGGCGCCAAAGTCACGCACGAGGCATGCGGAGCGAAAAATGCACGTGACTTGGCCATGCGTACTTTGACCTGTTCAATACGTTGAAAATTTGGCTGTTGACCGTGTCGATGTGTCACGCAAAACGGGACCCCTTGTGGACACTTAGGTGCGATCAGAATGGGTTAGGAACATAAGCTCCCTGCGTGTGGTGGGCGCGGAAGGACAACATGAGCGGGCACTGCACGCATAAATGTTGTTGTCCGAAAATAACGCGTCGTGATAGGAATTGTGTTAGCCGACGCGATAGTAATGGGAATTTTTTTTTTGAAGAGCGAAATTTTGTTTGGATTTTTGTTTTTTTTTTAATCGAGAAAAAATGTAACCGAAAGAAAAAGGTAAGGTTGAAAGTGGAAAAGAAAAAAGCATGGCAGAAAGCGAGACGTTCATTTCTGTTAGTGTTAATGTAAAAGGAGAGGTAGCATGAAAACAAAAAATTTGACCGGAAAATGAGTTTGGGCAAAATTTTTAGCAGCGGAAAAATTAATGTCGTAAAACTTATGATGTCGTTCCTGGCAAAGGTAGCGCAAGAAAATAAAGTTAGCGAAAAATGGGGAACGCGTTTGAAAAAGAGTTGTTGGGGATTGTTTTTGGGGGGAACTTTGAAATTTAAATTTGAAAGGGATGGTGGTAGGTAGGAAGTCTTTTATCTTTCAAGACTTGGGAAAGAGAGAGCCTTAGAGAAACAAAATAGAGAGAAAAAAAAAGAAGAGAAATGAGAGAAAGAAAGGGGAGAAAGAAGAAGAAAGCTTGAAGACCCAGATGAGATTGAGGACTTCACAAGAGGCCAAGAGAATGCAACAAGGTAGGAGAGAAGTTGGGGGGAATGGTATTGGCCGACCTCGTTACGAGGCCAAGGCACACCCTGCGGCCAAGGGCGTGGAGGGCTGATTGATGGAGTGAGGGAGGAAGGGGGTGTGGGGGGCAGAGGCTGACCAATGTGGTGGCCGAGGCTGAGGCCGAGGTGGGTGGCGACGCAGAGAGGGGTAGAGGGAGGGGAAGGGGGAGGGAAAGAGGGGAAGGGAGAGGGAGAGGGAGAGGGGAAAGGGAGAGAGAGGGAGAGGGAAGAGAGGAAGGAGGGGAAAGGAAGAAATGAGGAAGGAAAAAGGAAAAGAAAAAAGGGGGCGGGGGAGCAGGGTTGAGGCACCCGAGGCTGCTCGAGGGCCGAGGCTGAGGTCGGCGATGGGCTTGGCATGCTCGCCTTTGTTTCCTCGGATGCGAGAGAGGATGCCAGTTGAGTGAAAAAAAAGACAAGGAGGAAGCAGAGTGTGAGACCACGAGGTAGAACGAGAGATCGTCCACTGTCTTCACGGGGTGCCACGCTTCACGACATAGAGGATGCTCTTGAGCCAGCTGGGATGTCGGAGTTGCCTTTGAGCTTTGATGATGGTGGAGCGAGGAGTTTTGATCCAACGCTGAGTCGGAGCAATGTGTTGTTGATGGCAAAGGGAGCGGCGCCCAGCTACCTGCTGGAGGAGCTATGGAAATAATTGGGTCAGCAAGTGGCTGTTGTGGCTGCTGATGCGTTTCTAGGGCCTTAGAGTTCTTCATCGATGGGTGACAGTCCCATGGTGCCATCGCCATATGTTCCCGCACCGAGTGGGGAGGTTGTTCTGGTGATGTCGAAGAGGTATGTGCAGGGTTTGTTGGCGGAGTGACATGATATACCGTGGTCGCCTGTGATTTTCAAGAGCTACAACGCGATGCCGGTGGGGTGGAATTTTCGGTGCACTTACATGCTAGAGTGCTCGATTTGGAAGGAGAGGTTGGAGGCAATGGGGTTTGTGGTGGCTGTGGAGGTGACTTTTGAGGGGGTTGATCCAGTAAGGGATATTAGTGGCTTGACATTGTTGCTTTCTAGATGGAGTTCCCAGACTCATACTTCCATCACCGAGTTTGGTGAGATTGGGCCAACACTTCTGGATGTGGTGATGCTAACTGGGTTGCCGATGCATGAGACGGAAGATGTTTGTGCACCAAAGTTGACGGCACAAGAACAATTGATCGTCAAGGTACTGCAGGGGTTTTTGGCCGAGACAAAGAGCCACCGGAAGGGCACGTATAGCGGGTGAATCAAGCATTTCTATGGTACGACGATTGTGCGACCAGGGTAAAAGTTGGTGTCAGAGGCCGATACATGGGTCCCTGCTATAGGCACGAGAGATATAAGCTAGTGGGCTTCCTCGCCATGCTCTTGTCGAGGTACGCGTTTCTATTGTCTTCGTTTCTGCATTGGTTGCATGTTCTATCTCTATTGCTCTTGTATGTGTAGTAAGTCGAATTATATACTTAGAAAATTTTTGTGTTTCAAGAAGTTAGTGTTGTTATACTATCATGCATTGCGCTTTATGTTCTGAACAGGGTGGGGTGGTCGTAATAGGTGTTGTATTTTCTATATTTGTAGGTTTGTACTTGACAGGACATCGGAGAATGGCGTAGCCCGGAAGGTGTTCCCAGTCGCCGTTCAGATGGAGAGAAGTGGTCGCGTCGGGCTAGCTCGGATATATTTAGGTACACTATACTCACGTCTAGACCAGTTTTCCAATGACATGCAGAGGTCACACGGGCGATCTTAGGTGTCGATCTACGTGGACTGGATGTTCTTGCAAATGTATCTATTCAAGATTTACATAGAGTATCGGCCTCCGGGGTATCCCTTGGCACATTCGTCATCGTGAAGGGCATAGTGACGCCCCTGGGTAAGAGTCAGGAGGTAGCAATCTGGTACTCCAGTGGCCGCGTCTATGCTTAGGCAGGTGGGAAAAGCCCGGGTGTGAGTTGGAGGAGGTATTTGACGTGCGAGACGAGTGCATTGTTCGTCTATATGTTAATATGTACTCTTTGTATGATACCCCTCCATGGATACATATGCGAGACATTAGCATGCGGCTGCACACAAGGGCTGAGCTGACAGATATGGAGGTGTCTCTACTAGTGGCCTACTTTCCGGGGTGGCTTCCTGTGATGACTGATGACGGCAGTAAGTCGGCGATGACTCAGTGCTATGTGGCAAGGTATAGTCCTGACCGTCTATCCTTGACTTTTTGTTATGATTTGGAGCCCCATGTGGCAACACTAGTCCTTGGGATGTGAAGACGGCCTTTTAATATACTATACTTGAGGAGGCAAGAGCGTGGCCGTTACCGATAGAGGAGTGGAGAGGCATGAGCGTGGCCGTTGTTGACAGAGGAGTGGAAGGGGCCTGGGGCGTTATCGACTGGAGTAGTGACAGTCGAGTATGCACGATGGTGGGAGGGAGTGCGGATTACATGGTCAAAGTGGCTATTGCAGGCACCGCCCGACAGGTAGCAGTTTGACGTCTTTTCATGATACAGAGAGTTGGGGTTGATATCAGCGCAGGTCGCGAGACAGTTCGGCATGTCGGTATTGCTTACTGGTATATCAGATGTGCCGGCACCAGCGCGTGTGCCGAGGGTTCCGAGTGCCGGCAAAGGTCACATTTCGTCATTAAGAGTGGAGATGATGGCGAGTGGACAGCAGACTTGTGTAGGTTTTTCGGCAGCTGACGAACTCAGGCCAAAGAGGCTGCAAGAGGTGTTGGAGGAGTCTGATGTTGACGTTAGTATTACTCTTTGTTTTCTTTGTGCAGTTGTTGATTATCATATTAGTTATGTTCTAAGATCCTTTATCTTCTTCTTCTTTTTTTTGCTATGCACAGGGGCTCGACGATGCTGATGATGTTGGCGATGCAGAGTCAGACGATACGACGGAGGACGTCGAGGCCGTTACTGATGATGTTGAGGAGTTGGATGCTGAGGCAGCTATTAAGTCCAAGGAGATGGATGCTGCGGCAAACGATGAGGTTGACCCCATGGATAGTGAGGCCTTCGGCGAGGCCGAGGTGACGGGGCAGGCAGCAGCATATATTGTAGAGCCAGTTAGTCGTCCGAGTCCATCACCCGTCTTAGTCGATGAGGTCGCAACATTGTTCGATGGGCAGATGGGTGACTCTCATAAGTTTGATGAGGATGATTGGTGGACAAGTAAAGAGCCAGATGCTCCAACAGGATCTCATGATGAATTGCCAGCTACACATTCAGGAGGTACCTGGTCTATCTATTGTAGAGCATGTGCCGGATACATTTTCAGGGTTAACCATGGATGCGAGTGATGCTTTTTGGCGATGGATTCTGCTGCCACTGGCGTGGAGTCAGTGGGTGGTAGAGCTTCAGGGGTTAGTGATGCCAGTGGTGGGTTCGGTCAAGCAGGTGGACTGGGCATCATGGGAGGGTGTTGGGTTATGTGATTCAGTAGTCTATCTATTGGAGATGATCAGGGCGCGAAATCCAAAGACATTTGCTGGCACTATTATTGTGTGGGGCACAGTATTCACAAAAGCATTGTACACTGTATTCGTGGATTGGCTGGTGACTCTTGGTGCGGTGTCGGCCTCGGGTTGGACTTCAGAGGTCATATCACAGTTTATATCTGAACTCGCACCTTTTTTATCTCTTGGTTTACAGTTAGACTGGTTGATAGACTATATCAGAGCGAGGGGTCAAAGTGCTGAGGCCATAGCAGGACTGACCCTTACAGCAGCTCAGGAAGTGGCTTTGTAGAGTCAGAGGCGAGTGCTTGATCCAGAGATGACAGAGGTAACCCGGGAGAGGGCAGAGAGATGGATCCATTTTGCGGAGGCAGAGAGACGACTGGCCGAGACAGAGGCTCAATGGGCAGGGATAAAGCACCAGCGTACCAATTGGGATTGTAGATGGTCTAATTTACAAACGCAGCGACAGACATAAGAGTCGTACACTTCTAATTTTGTTGGTGCATTGTTTGCTTCCTTACATTAGATATCATGTATTTTGCATTGTTTAGTAGACATTGGGTCAGTAATGGCCCGCAAACCTGTGACTTGTGTACATTTTGCTGATATTGATATTGTTGTCATATGGTTCTTTTGTACTTGTGTTTGTTATGGCATGATATTTAGGTTTTGCTGTACTTGTGTGATTGGCATGTGTTGGCTTCCTGTTGGTGTTTTCCCCCTCCCCGCCCATAGCAAGCTACTTAGTGAACAATTGTGCAAATAAAAGAGTGCATTACATACAGTAGTTGAGGCGAATGAATGTTTTTTGTGTTGATAGTATTTTGGCCAAAATGCCATTACATGAGTAAAGTAAGAACTTGTAATGATCAGCAAAAGTTACAAGTCTATAAACATGTGTGCATAAAAAAAATGTTTATGTGTTCGATTGTTCTAAGCTTTGGGAGGGTAAGGCTGGGGGAACAATCCACAGCCAGTTATGCATAATACTTCTTCACGTAGCGGCCATTGATAGGGGCCGTGATCTGTCACTGGCTGTATGCACTTCAAATGGGCCTTCCCAATTTTGTGTGAACTTGGGGGCTGACATGTTGGCACGTACATGCTTGGCAAGTTGGGTGGCTTGACTGTCTTCCCGTAGGCTTTCGTGAGCTATTCATGATACTTCTTTATTTGTCGCAAGGCGTTGGCTCTGTTTTCGTCAAGGCCCTCAAGGGCTGTCATTCTAGTTTCTTCCTCCCCAAGACAAGTGCTTAGGAAAATTTGAGCTGAGGCGACTGCGATCTCAGCTAGTACCACACACTCATCCACATAGTCGAGGGAAAAGAGCGTGACCTTTGTTGTTGTGTGCTTGAAAGTTTTGTAAGCCCAAAGTGCTAGACTTAGCTTTTCGGACCATGACCCGCTTGTGTCATGAACCATTCGTGGCAACACACATAGTAGAGTCTTGTTAGAGGCTTTAGCTTGACCATTGCCTTGTGGATAGTAAGGAGTTGATGTGGCATGGTTGATGCCGTATCCTTCCGTTAGAGCCTGAACATCCCTGTTGATGAATGGGTGCTGTTGTTGGATATGATACACCGGGGGATGCCGAAGCGGCAGATGATGTGATTGTGCAAGAAGTTAGCAACGGCGCCTCCCGTGGCTCTTTGTAGAGGTATGGCTTCGACCCACTTTGTAAAATGTTCCATCGGGACCAAGATCTATATGTGGCCTCTAGACGGCTGGTGTATGGGGCCGATGAGGTCAAGAGCCCAAGAGTGAAATAGCCACGGGGCCAAGATCATGCGAAGGTCAAACGCTGACGTGTGCATCCTGTTGGTGTGCCTTTGACAGGGTTGGCAGTGTCGGACATGGGAGATGGAGTTGGACTCCATAGTCGGCCAGGTAGTACCCCAACCTTAGCAAATCTACATACAGCTTTTGAGATCCTTGATGCTCCCCACAATCACCATTGTGGACTTCATTAATCACCTCTACTACCTAGATGCCTTGCAAGCATCGCAGGATGCACCCCGAAAAAACTTTGCAAAATAACTCACCTTCCGTTACAAAATACTTGACCGATTTTCATTTGATAGATCATGTCGAGCTGCAGTCAGGAGGTAGAATTCCATGAGATAAATATTGGATGAAAGGCTGGCGCCAATCACCCTCGACGTTGATCACAAGAGCTTTGATATTGTCTACGCATATAGGCATTTGGGACAATCCTGTTGTATATCTAAAGCATCCTTGGCCATGGATGGCCAAAAGAGGCCCATGCGCTAAAGGCGATGGTATAGAGGGCGACCATCGAGGCCACAACACTTCTGATGGCCGAGTCGAAGTTTATGCTTTGCTTCTTCCGGTGCCAAACACCTAGCCAGAATGCCTCTGGGACATCGTCTGTACAAGACATCTCCTAACATCAAAAAGTCCGTAAGGGTAAAAGCGTAAGCAAGAGATGGTGCCTTGAGTTGGTCGACAATCGGCTGCCTCCAATTGTCTGTGGTAGTATCCTTTGGCATTAAGTTCAAGGCTGTGCAGGGTTTGGTCCTCTTGATAATAGTTAGCATCCATTGTTCTCCATCAACCTATATCTTTGAAGCGATGGTGGCCAAATTGTCCGCATGTCTGTTGTCGCACCTATTGTGATCTTCACACTGGACGTGGCCAAGTCATCCTTCCAAGTGTTGTGCCAAGGCCCGATAAGGTGCCAAGGCTGGTTCCTTGACCACGAACTCTCCATCAGCTTGCTTCATAATCAAGTTCGAGTCTCCCTTCACGCATAAGGCCTTAGCCCCCATACTGATGGCGAGCATGAGGCCAATGATGAGTGCCACATACTCGGCTTTGTTATTAGACACTAAAAATGCAAGCTTGAAGGACAGATAGGTGGTAACACCATCTGGGTTTCTAAGAACGATGTCGGCACCCCCTTGCTAAAGGCATGCTCCATTGGGACCTTTACTGGTGGTTGAGCTGTCGAACTCAAGCGTCCACAATTCATCGATGTCGGTGATCAGGGCTGTCTCCTTTCCAGGCAATTAATCTGAGGTCAGTTCATATTGTTGGCGTGAGAAAAGGCCAAGAGGTCTGCAAGTGCTTGGCTCTATAGAGCTGTAGGATTCTTGATAGATAAGCTAAACTCAGCCAAGAGCAACAAGTCGGCCAGACAGGGCGGGGTGGGTGAGCATGTAGGTGCGCCAAAAAGTAATGTCTAAATTTTTGTGAGGCGTAAACCAAGGCTAGAGAGTGTTTCTCGATCTCAAAGTAATTGGCTTCAAGTACCCTGATTGACCGACTGAGATAATAAACAGGACGTTCCACCCCATCCACCTTTTAGGCAAGCAAAGCCCCTATGGACCTGGACGTAGAGGTCAAATAGAGTAAGAGTGGGATACCTAGCTGTGGCACCACCATCGTTTGCGACGACATGATGACCAACTTGATCTGTTTAAAAGCTTGCTGTTGGGGCCCAACCCAACTCCATGGTGTGGTCTTGCGCATCAAGTGTTGGAAAGGGGTGATAAGTTCAGCCAATGCAGGGATGAATAGGCAGAGGTGAGAAACCTTGCCGAGGAAGCTCACCGTTTGGTGCTTTTGGGATCTGGCATATTTTGAATGGAGGCGGCTTTAGAAGGGTCAACATCGATGCCCAGTCGACTGACCAGGAAGCTGAGGAATATGAATGAGGAGACTCTAAAGGTACATTTCAGCAGATTCATCAGCATATTGTACTGGTGACAACGATCAAAGACTGCTCGGAGGTTAGTGAGGTGATCACTTTCCTTTTTAGACTTGGTGATGAGATCGTCGACATAGTCTTCTACTGTGCGGTGTATCATGTCATGGAAGATGGCTATCAGTGCCCTTTGACAGGTAGTACCTGCATTCTTGAGGCCGAAAGGCATGACTTCCCAGCAAAAGTTACACATGGGAGTTCGGAAGGCTGTCTTGGCACAGTCGTTAGGATTCATCCTAATTTGGTTGTAGCTGGCAAAACCATCCTTGAAAGACAAGGTTTCGTGTCCGATGGCAGCCTCCCTAAGCATGTTAATTTTGGGCAGTGGAAACTCGTCTTTAGAGCATGCTTTGTTCAAGTCCCGAAAGTCAATACAAACGCGGACTTGGCCATTCTTCTTTTGTACCAGGATGACGTTAGCCAGCTATATGGGATGAGTGATAGGCTTAATAAAGCCAAGCTGCAGAAGCCGTTCTATCTCTGTCTTGATCTTCAACTCGAGCTCTGGGCAAAAAGTCCGTGGATGTTGTCGGACAGGGACAGACCCGGTAGTAATATTGAGATGGTGCGTCACCAAGGTAGGGTCCAACCTAGGCATCTCATTGTAACTCCATGCCAATACATCGTGATATTTGCAAAGGAGGGTAACCAATTTCTCTTCGGCCCGGGGCAATTTTTGTGCCAATGTACGTAAGTCAGGGTTCCTCACGCAGGTTAGCCAGGTTGATTTCTTCAAGGTCTTTGGCCTATGGTCGAGGGCCATCTTTATAGCAAGGTGGGGTTATGTCGGGGGTGAGTTCGGGGTCTGGCCGGCAATGCTCAAACGCGTAACATCATTCAGTCTCCATGGGCGGGTCAGGGTCGAGAGGGTCAGATAACAGACCACCTAGAGCCCCCGCACACCGTCACAACTGGTAGATCACTTTGTCATTTTTGACAATGCATTGGAAGGTTGGTTCAGGCTTTTGTTTCTTGGACTTTGGGGATGTAGGCGAGGAGTTGACGTTGACAGCAGGCATTGTCATTGAGGTTGATCCCTTGTTCTTGTTATTCGTCTTGGCTTTGGACTTGGGAGGCTTATTTTTGCACAGCTCGTCCCAGTTTGGCAGTTGGGTCGACTGGATGTGAGTAGCATTCTCACCATCCTCAGCAAGCTCGGTGGTTGGGATTGTCACTGCTACCTCACGTTCCGTAGGACGGCCACTAGTTTCAACACTGATGGTACGTTGAGGGAACGACTTTGTTGATATGAATCCACGGTCGGCCAAGTAAGAGGTGAAATGTAGGCTCATTGTATATCACGTGGAATATGGTGTCGCGACGGATGGTTTCGACCATGAGGTTGACAATAATATGGCCGAGGGTCGACTGGGAACCCTACCCCGAAGTCGGTGATCTTGATTGGTTTGCGTATGATCTTTCCTGTGGGGATGCCAACCCGTTGCAAAGTAATGAGATGTATGATATTGACTGAGGCACCATAGTCCACCAGGGCACAATGAAAGCCCATGCCATTGATTAACGGCCGGTTATGATGTTCAACCGGCGGCAAGTCTTTGTCTTAGAAAAACAATGCAGTGGATGGGATATGTCGGAGTTCGGCTTGAGCAGCGAAGCATTTGGGACCGAGGCCAGTGGTGACCTAGATTAGGCAGTTAGATAGATAGCTTTTGGTGGCAGGTGAAAACACCATTTCATCAAAGGAACCTCTGATCTTCGTCATTTGCCCAAATGAGGATGTTAGCTGACTAGCTGAAGGTGCACAAGGTGTGATCGTAGGGATGGCCACTGTTAAGGTTTCAGTGATGATAGGCTCGACTTGGTCAGTGATGGCCATGAGCACCTGATGCTCCCTGTTGTTTTTGCCATGCAGTGGATAAGGGTGCCCATAGACATCATTGTTCTTTTGTAGTTTGAGGTCGCCTGCAGCGACCTTTCTTCCAAAAATCTGTCGTAGCCCGTTGCAATGCTTGAGGTGATGTCTGACGGCTCGATGGTAGGGGCAGTAATTGGTCTTGGCTTTATCCGCTTCGGTGATGTTGGTCCTCATCTATGGCAGTTAGGAGTTAGTGTCATGTGCTACCCACTCTGCTAGAAGGTCTTTCACTGTATTTAAGTCACATGGGTAGTCGGGGGCAGGCTCTCGCTGCCTTCGCTTATCAGGGCATCGGTCCCCCTCTTGGAACTGACTCTTATAGCCAATGTAGTTTTTGTTGCTGCCGTTGTTGTTATTGTTGTTGTTGTTCTGAGTGTTGAAGGTGTCTGCCATGGCAAGGAGTGCATTCTGTGTACAAGGCTTCCATGGCTTGACTAGACCGACTGACTCGTAAGTGCGGCGGGCTGTCTCTTTGAGGTGACCCCATGACTTCAACTGCAAGTTTTCAGTATGTACATGGTATACATCATCCATGTTCTTGATGCAAATTGGAACCAATGTCTCATTTTTGCCGAAGTCCGTACACTCGAGGCACTTGAGATGGAAGCGATGCACGTATTTGTTCAAGTCCTCCTCCGGGTTCTGGCGTATACCAGCAATATCAACAATAATGACCCCTTCAGCTTTGAATGGAACTTGTCCGAGAACAGCTGGACCATGTCGCTCCATGAATGGACCGTCCCCGCAGAGATCTGGTGGTACCAAGTATAAGCCAAGCATGTGAAGGACTTGTGAAACTCGCTCAACTTCAAACTGTCCTCCAGACCATACTGATCTAACAAGCCTGCAAATCATGTCAAGTGCTTACGGGGGTTGCCCTCGCGTCTGTTGAAGAGCACAAAGGTCGATTGTTTGTACTTGAGTGGGTATGGTGTGATGGCTATGTCATTAGTGTGTGGTGCATGGCCTGTCAGCTCGGCTGAGGAGTCAGATTCAGAGTTCTTCGACAAACGGTGGATGAGTGCTTCCAAGTCTGACCGGGTGACATAGTTCGGGGATGGTTCCTCATTTCTGATTAAGAGATGGTGGCTGGCTGGGCCGCCAAGAGCCCCTGAGCCCCCAGATGGGGCAACTTGGTCAGCGGGAGCAATTAAGGGTTGATACATGATAGGGGTTGTTGGTGGCAATTGTACATGAGCATGGGTGGGCAAGACATGTCCACCACTTGGCCCATGGTTTGGTGTTGTTCAATTGGGTAAGGGTTAGGATCCCTCTTAATGGAGTTGTGGGTTTCGGAAAAGCTTCGGGTTGGCATATGTTGAGGTGCAACAATAGGAAGAATCTGTTGCAACACCGGTCCGAGGTCTCTTTGTGGTCTATAGGATGGCACCGTAGAAGGAGATGTGTCAGCTACGGGTGGTGATGATCACTACAAGAAAAAAGGCTTTTAGCGACGGGAAAATCCATCGCTAAAAGCCAAAAATTTGTCGCTAAAAGTTTTAGCGACAGATATACCGTCGCTAAAAGTCCCTCTTATAATAGTCAGTTACTAAAAGTTTGGCGACGTAATTTTCAAATCTGTCATCTAATATTTTGTGACGGATTTATTTATTAATTAGCGAAGGAATATCCCTCGCTAATTATATTTTATATATTTTAATTTATTTTCTGTTTTTGTGAATTTAGCGACAGAATAAATGTTTTAGCGACGAAATGTTCCATCTCTAAATAAGAGTTTTGGCGACGGAATATTCCGTCGCTAAAAAGTTTATATAAGATACACTTTTAGTGACGGAATTAATCCGTCGCCAAAAGTCAATTTTTTTAATATTTTTTATTTTTCTATTACCCAGACCTGTAGTAAAATTTTCAATTCTCAACAACGCACAATAATCAATACACGAAGAAATATATACAATCAATTATAAAAAATGTTTATTATAAGAAATACTCATGATGTACAAGCCGGGCGGGGGGAGGGGGGACAAGCTGGGACCGGGCACGAGAAGGGGCTCATCAGGGGTTGCCGAGTCCCGAATCTAGATCCTGCTGATCCGGGTCCTGCTCAGCATGTCCAGCAGCGGTACCCTACTGATTCTGCTCCCTGATCATTCTCAACACCACCGTAGCAATGCGCTGGATCTCCTCGTCGTCCAACAGATGTCGAGGAGCTGGTGTCTGTGGAGGGGCAGCGGGGGGTGATGACACTCCTATCATGGCATGAGCAGTTGTGCTAGGCAGGCCGCGTATGCGGCCTTTCGGCCGATTGACGACCTTGGCGTATCCAGCCATCACTTCAACGCCCCAGTACTCGTACTCATACTAGTGGACACTGATGGCTGTCCGGACTCCCTAAGCTGTTCATACGAGGCCTACAAAAACAGTGATTTAAAGATATGTTAGGGCATTAATTAACGCAACAGACATTGAGGATAGAAAGAAAAAATTAACAACTTAATTAAACACATCGACTTACATCGATCTGCCGTGAAATATCCGAAACATAGTCGCCGGCCCGGCGCACCTCGTCCTTGTCCTTCTTCCGCACGTGGGTCTGATTATACGTTAGAGCTATAACCTCATCCTCCTCGAGATCCGGGTTCTGGACCGCATTCATGTGTCGGACGATGTCGTATGGCACCAATCCCCCCCGGTGTGTATCGGATCTTTGTTCTGTATGTTCTCGGCTCCGCTCTTACTCTTGGTGTCCCAGCCTGGATCCGCAGCCCACAGATCTATCATCTCCCCCATACAGTCGGAGATATCCAATGTGGGGGATATGTCTTTATCTCCGTCATCGGGGCCCCATCGGCCAGCATCTTCTTCGCCCCATCTGCTGTATGCGATCACTCTGTGCCTCATCATTAGTGAGCAATGACGAGGTGGGACCCACCAGGGATGAAGCAGCTCGGCGTCCAGCCTGGCCATGAATAGCTCGTATCCTATCCATATCTGACTTCGTATAGATAAATTGCAAAGACATTAACACATTAAAAACAATAATTTGACAGAAATCATCATCGGCACTGTATATATGAACGGAGGTGCAAAAACACATCAATATGAACCAAGTTCTAGAATGTTACTACATTTTTTCCGTGATGTTACAACATTACAAGTCAGTCATTTTCAGTTTGGGAATCATCATCATCTTCCTCACTAGACTCATAGTCCTCTTCATCTTCTAATTCATCCTCTTCATCAGTAGACTCAGTCACATCGTCTCGAACACTTTCTACGTCTTCGGCGTCATCATCTATGAATTATTCTCCTACATGAAGTGTTGTTGGAAGAGGAAGATCGTCCACCTCGTTGTTGACCTCAACAGGTAACGAGACAGGCGGTTGGTCGGCTTGAAAGGAGTCTACCTCACTGTCATATGTCACGGGAAATTTCTTGGACTTGATAACGGTATACCAATGAGATTTGGGATTGGCGACGTCCTCTGCGTAAAAGACTTGTGCAGCTTGACTAGCAAACACAAAGGGCTCGTCTGTTGCAAGTCTTGACTTGACATTAACATCTACAATCCCTTAAGAGCTAACACGGATTCCTCTACTGCATGTGACATTGAATCACGTACACTTGAACATTACCAGGCGATTTTGGGAACCCAGATATGTTAGCTCAACAATCTCATCTAACTCTCCGTAAAAGTCCATGCAATTCTCAGCATAACAGTCGTCGTTGACCAAGACTCCACTGTTTTGGATTTGTTTTGTTCGGTCATCATCTTGTATGTTAAACCTAAACCCTTTGATGATGTAACCTCCATGATAGGATTCTTGTTTGTTAGGGCCTTCAGCTAGTAATTTCAAGTAGGAGGCCACTGGTCTATCCATTGACTGAACCTATTATAGATGACGGTAAATATTAAGGATAAATCAGTATACTAATTGGCCATAGAACTGTATATAACACATAATATAATTTTGTTAAGGACTTACACGCCTTTTGAACCAATGTACAAATTGTGATTTCCGATGAGATTCAAGTCCAGCGGGATCAGTGATTAAAGATTCCGCATCGAACTCACTGCAAACCAATATAGTTGACTCGTTTATCACACACTTTCAATTATGTACAGCAATGTAAGTGAATTAAGACATTAACTTACTCAACGAATGCCAAAATTTCAGCGCAATTTAGAAGGGCATATATTGTTGCAGCACTATACTCTTCATCTGTTAGCCATCTAGTATACGTTCGGCTGAACGGACTACCAGACTGCTTGAATATTGACAATTGCCCTTCAAAATTTGTGCTCGATCCAGGCTCATTTCGGCTTAGTTGATTTAACCTTGTCTCAACATCAGGCCCAAAATATTGACTACAAAAGTGTCCAACACATACCGACACGTGTCAAATACCTCTGGACACGTGTCCGACACCCACTGACACCCACCTCTAGACACATCGGCATACGTTGATTTATTTTTTAAATGTCGGACACCGTCAATCAGACATGGTGTCCGTGTCTGTGCTAACTAACAGGTATCTCAATCCAATTGGTTCCCATCCTCCGTCAGCAATCTCAATATCTCAAATGCTCAATGCACGATTAACAATCTATAATCATAAATTAACAACCTAAAATCATCAATTATTAATCTCAATTACTTCAAATGCGTAGCTAATAACCTAAAATCATCAATTAACAACCTAAAATCATCGATCAATAATCACAATTCTCAAATGCACAATTAACAACCTAAAATTATCAAACAAATGATCAATGTTCAAATGGGAAAAATTGTTCAAAATGCACATATCCGATGGGCTTGAATTATTTCAATTTGGTGTTCTATTCTATTAGGACAATTAATTTATGGTTCAATCAGGGGGTTTAGTTACTTCCATTTAGGGTTCAATTAGGGGGTTCTATTAGTTCAATTTTCGGTTAGGTTGAATTGGGGCATTCAATTTAGAGTTCAATTAGTTCAATTTAGGGTTCGATTGGATTAGGGCATTCAATTTAGGGTTCAATTAGTTTAATTTAGGGTTTGATTCAATTAGGCCATTCAATTTAGGGTTCAAGGGTTTAATTACATCAATTTAATGCTCGGTTGAATTGGAGCATTCAATTTAGGGTTCAATTAGTTGAAATTAGGGTTCGATTCGATTAAGGTATTCAATTTAGGGTTCAATTAGGGGGTTCAATTACTTCAATTTAAGGTTCAATTAGTTTAATTTAGGGTTCGATTCGATTAGGTCATTCAATTTAGGGTTTAATTAGCGTTCAATTACATTAATTTAGGGTTCAATTATGGTTCAATTACTTTAATTTAGTGCTCGGTTGAATTGGGGCATTCAATTTCGGGTTCAATTAGAAAGATCTATTC
Organism: Escallonia herrerae; assembly: GCA_033070095.1. Lineage (NCBI taxonomy): Eukaryota > Viridiplantae > Streptophyta > Magnoliopsida > Escalloniales > Escalloniaceae > Escallonia > Escallonia herrerae. Next base: position 59,189 of record JAVXUP010000437.1, on the reverse strand, counting down.
TGTACATTAGAGGTGTCACCCTAGCATCCCGAAGACAAAAAAAAATTCTAGTTTACTTCTTGCGTCGTCTAGTTCTTAAATTATGACTTACTACATATGTTTAAACTATTGGATAATGTGGCCAACCACGCTCAACGCTCTCCTCACCTTCACTTATGAGTTCTGATTTGCACGTAGAGAGGCAAACCGCAACGGGTAGATAAGTTACATCAATGTGCGCCATTGATAAGTACACAACATTTTAGTTATCGCTTACTTTAAAGATATAAATTCTCAAAAAATGAACTTAACAATACAATTATGCTCAACAACGTTGACCTAAAAAAATATGTTCGTACTATATTGTACGGTTCATCTTAAAGTAAGTCATATCTAGCGTATATGAATAGCGGATGTAAACGAGTAAAGGTCCTATTGTATCTTAGTAAGACAAGCATTTCCTCACCATTTGTATGAATGTGTCCAATCACAGTACTCTATACTGGGTTAATGTGCCCTCGTCTAAGGAAGGTAGTTGCAAACGTGACACCTATCAACTCAAGCGGCCATGATTACGGGTTGAATGTTGAACCATTGTTAGATGATGTGTATATATATATGATGAGATAAGGTGACAAAAGGAGAGCCTGTAACGCTTCATGTGCGAGGTGTTGCTTGTTGGTAGTTAGCACTCAAATCTGTATGTATGAACTTTATTAATGTAGATGTCCTCTTATAAAGATCACTGTGATGTTGTTTGTCGGATGAAGTGATGTTGAATTTTGGTTCCTCCTTTGGACTAAAATTCAAGGAGGAATTTCAGTTCCTCCTTTGAGTGTGGCCAGCAATTGACAATTACAGATAGATGCACACAAGACCTAATTGATGTGCAACCAATTAACAAGTACTATATTCGAGCTCAAAGAACATACTGTTGGAGATTAATGAGATTAGAAACTAGTTCGAGACTTACCAGAGTTGGCAGGAGTTGAAGACTGGCCGTGGCGGCATCCAGAGGTGGCACGGCATCGGGGGGAAAAGAGGCATGTCGCCGAAGGTGGGTCGCCAGAGAGGGGGTCGTCAGAGTGAGAACGTCGGTGGGTGAGAGATAAGAGAGAGAGAGAGAGAGAGGGAGACGAGAGAGAGAAAACAAAGAAAGCAGATCTGTGATTTAAGGGGAACTTTTAGCGATGGAACAATTTCGTCGGTGAAATTTTGTAGGTAAAAGTCCATTTTCACCGACAGAATTTTTAGAGATGGAATTATTCTGTCGCTTAAATTTTTTTAAAAAATCGTCAAAAATTAAAAATTCTCTAAAATATTTAGCGACAGCTACTTTCGTTGTTAAAAGTCCGTTGGCAAATTCTTTTACCAACGGACTATTCCGTCGGTATACTTTTTTTAACAACGGATGTTTACCAACGGCAAACCCGTTGCTGAAATATGTTTTAGCGATGAAATTTCTTCCGTCGCTAAAAGTCTGTCGCTAAAACCATCTTTTCTTGTAGTGGATGTCGCGAGTCCTACCGCCAAGGGTCTGGATAGTCGAGGCGGTGGTGGTTGCGACACTGGGGCCTGAGCGGCATCAAGAGCCGGCCTAGGTCCTGAAGGCTGGACTGGTCGAATGGATTGTTGCGAGGCCAATGCCTGTATGGAGTGTATTTCCATGATAGCGGCCATCAGAGTGGTTTGAGAGTCTTGCAGATTGGCTATGGTGGGAGTAAGTTACTGGATGGCTGAACTGGCAACCAATTATACATCAGGTGCAGTGGTTGGTGGCTGGTCTTGGAGTTTTACGGTGCAAGTCTCCTCTTGGTCGCCGAGGTGGTCTTCTTATTGTATAGCGAGGTTGAGGCCTTGGCTGGTCGTCCTGGTAGATCTCCGTTGTACAGGCATGATGCCTAAGTGTGGAAGATAGGCAGACTGCAATACGATGCTCACCTCCCCAGTGGAGTCGCCAAAAAGATGCCAAGGAAAGTGAGTTCGTACTTACGTAGAGGTGCCACAAAGGCTGCAGTCCGAGTCAGCTTCCAGATGTACAAAGTGAGAGACAGTGAGGGTGGAGTAAAAGCAGAGAGCAAGGCTTCCCAGACAGGCCGTGAGGAGTAACAGTGCTGTGGAGACAAGGCTGAGACAAATAGGGCCGGAAGTCGACAGTCCAAGTCAAGGTCTGAGTCAGGGTCTAATGCTACGGTCCAAGATTATGTCCAATTGTGTTTTCTCTCTAGAATCCAAGAGCTCTTGAGTTCTAGAGTGAGAAAGTGATTTTGAGAAAATGAGCAAAAGTCTTTGAATAAGTGTGGACGCATGGTGTGGAGTCCCTCAAAATGCTGCACACTCCGGAGAGTGGGTTAAAGCATGTTCCACGTCCATGGCGGGGGCGCATGATGTGGTGAATGAGTGTGGTTCCCAGAGGCATGTAACATAATTGTGGCGCATGGGTGTGATTCCAACTGCACGAGACATAATTATGGCGCATGGTCTCGGTGCCTACAGCATAAGAAATGATTGTGGCGCATGGGCATGATGCCAACAGCATGAGACATTGATTGTGGTGCATGAGCACGGTGCCTACAGCACGAGATATGATTGTGGTGCATAGGTGCAATGCCAACGGCATGAGACATTGATTGTGGCGCATGGGTGCGGCGACGACCATCGTAGAACAATACCTGGTGCTAGCGGCACATGTTATGGAAGTTACACAGGGGCGCGGTGACGACCATCACGGAGACGGCGCACGGGCGCGCGTCGAGTGTCCCTGAGACAGGGCGTGAGCCAAGTGCGCATGTTATAAAATAATGATGAATGCGATCTTTGGAAATGACAAAGTTGGAAGTAGGGGTACGCGGCCGTCGGTGAAGGGTCATTCGGGGGTAGCGCGCGGCTTTGGGCCACAGGCATCGCAGACATCGCAAGGGTGGTGTGCGAGCACTGGTGGGCATCACAGAGATGCAAGACCCCATGAAGAAAAGTGTGTGTGGAAGGCAAGGTCGATGGCCAACTTTTAGGAAAAGGCCAAGGTTGACCCCCTTGGGGAGGCCGAGGTCTCCCCTCTTGGGGGGAAGGCCAAGGCCAAAGCCCACTCTTCTTGAGTAGGCATCAGGGCGCGCCGATGGTTGGTCTTTTGTTGAGCGATAAGAAGCAGGGTAGTTCGAGGTTAACGAGCGCGTTACCGTGAGTTGCACTGACGTAAGAAACAAGGTATCAAAGTCGTGTACGGGACACACATACCAAAAAATGCACAAAAATAGGCATTGTGAGGGGAGTGGAAAATTTGGGGAAGGCTCAAGGCCAAACCCTGGGGGGAAGGTCGAGGGCGACCCCTCGGGTGAGGCTGAGGCCCACCCCCTCTGTCCCAAGGCACGCCGTCGATCAATTTTTTTGGTTAGAAAGGGTTTGAGTGGCAATGGCGTGACAAGCGGGCTACCGTGAGTCACGTTGTCATTACAGAATTGGTGCCAAAGTAGCGGACGAGGAGTGTAGAGCGAAAAACGCACGTGACTTGGGCATGGGTACTTTGACCGGTTCAATGCGTTGAAAATTTGGCCGTTGATCGTGTCGATGTGTCACACAAAACGGGACCCCTCGTGGGCCCTTGGGTGTGACCATAATAGATTGGGAACAACAGTTGATTGTGAGTCTTGTTGTTTCTAGTCTAATGGTGTTTTATTCACCAATGCACTCATCGTGAGACACTTCCATCCGTTAGTGTTTGTCTTCTGTCTTGACAACAATTAGTTGGCCAGAAATGGTGGTGCACTGGAATAAAAGCAAGGTAATCGAGGTAGCAATGCATGACGGAGCCACATGTCTAGAATCTGGGTTGGGGTTGATAGACTGGTGCTGTGTTTTGATTTGTTACTTTTCTAATTTTTATCTTGTGTTAGTTCATAGTTATCCTCTTGTTTTGTAGGTTTGTATATGTTTGTAGGTTTATCTGTTTTATTTATTGTATCTTCATTTAAAAATATATATATATAGTTGTTCTTATCTTTTGTCTGCTTTACTTTTGTGGCCTATTTCTTTTTCTTTTTGGTGCTCCATGTCGAATAGGGTTGTCATCTCTTATGAGCATTATATGGATATATAACCCCAGAGACTAGGGATGTTAGCCTCATTTATTTTTCAATGGTATATATTTCTGATAATTCTCAAAAACAAAACTATCAAATTTGGTAATTATTGCTTACCAAAATCGTCACAGAATTTGTAATCCAAAAGTAGCGCTTCTTCTCTTTGAGACTGCTGGTGAACTGTACGAGGAAAAGAAGAGGAGGTCTCCGACAATCAAACTTGATTTACTGGATTAAATCAAGCTGATAGATATTTGGCAAACATATAAAACTGATTAAATCAGCTTTTAGATGCTAAAAAAACTCATTAAATCACAATTCAGAAAATGATGAGTATGGAGTATTTATTTTTCTATAATCAACTTTGCTCAACTAACTAAAGTACCAGAATATCCCTACTAGTTACAAAGACCTTTAGCACGAATAATTGAAACATTAAATTTTGTCATTTTACCGCATGGATGTTTTTATTATTTTTACCCAAACACGATACATAGCTTAGAGCTAATTTCACTAAAATACAGTTGAAAGATGATTCGAAAATTGATTAAGATTTAATCTAAAAAAATATTTTCAAAAATTAATTCCAAACATGCTCGTAACCTAGTATCTATAGCATATAAATATATAATAGACGAAGCGTTGTGAGAGTAAAAAACCAATTAAGCACCTTCTAAAACTCTATCTATTCAATATACTAATATATAAGGTTTTAATTTTCACAACTAATACCCCAAAAGTACTTTAAAAATCTCTATTTGTTAATGTCACACATGCATCATGACTCTTTACTACTCTCTCCGTCCCTTAATAATTGATCATAATTTTTTTAGGTCGTCTCACAAAAAATTGATCACTTCTAAATTAAGAAAGATTCTGTAGGTATGTTTACATATTTACCTTTTTTATACTTTTTTTATTCTATTTCTCTCTTTACATTTAACTCTATGCCAACTCATTTTCTTTCTTCTGACCCACCACTTTACACTTTTTTAGGGATGAAGGGAGTATAATTTATGATTAAAAAGTTCGCAGGTATTATTGGATACAATTCTGCATCTTTTAAAACTCTACCTATTCATTGTACTAACATATATGGTCTTAATTTTCACTAATAACACCTTAAAAGTACATTAAAAACCTTTCCTTATTACAGTCACACATGGATGACTCTCTACTATTATCTTTCACCCCAAAAATACTTTAAAAACATTTACTAAAGTTACACATGCATCATGTCTTTTATTATAATTTATTATTGAAAATTTGAAGATATTATTGCTATAATATCTTCTATCTATTCAATATACTAACATATAAGGTCTTAATTTTCACTACTGATACCTCAAAAGTATTTTAAAAACCTCTACTTACTAAAGTCACACATGAATCATGACTCTTTACTATAATTTATTATTAAAAAATTTACAGGTACTATTAGCATAATTTTACTATTCTTTATAAGAATAGAAAACTAATTATGTACCTTTTAAAATTCTACATATTCAATATACCAACATATAACGTCTTAACTTTCACTACTAACACCTCAAAAGTACTTTTAAAATAAAATAAAATTTCACAAATATAAAATACAAAAATCATGTATGAAATCAAAGATAAATAATTCACAATCAAGATCTTTTGAATATAATTTACGAAGTAACATGACTATATTTTTCAACTATTTTACATTTGTTTTTGTATTTTGAGTATTTCTTTTGTTATCTTAAAGTTTTTTTTATGTGTTAATGGTCAAAATTAAGTCCTAATATATTGATACATTGATTAACTAGAGTTATAGAAGGTGTAAAATTAGTTTTCTACTCATATAAGTAAACTAAAATTATGGCAACAATTGCTACGAATTTTTAATAATAAAATAAAGTAAAGAATCACGATACATATGTAATTTGGTAAATAAGAAAAAGGACTCGAAAACAAACATGATGATGTTTCTCAAAATTGACTTCAAATTTTAAATTGTGAATCATATACACTAAATCATGTATAAAATCAAAGATAAACAATTCACAAATTAAGATCTTCCAAAATTAGTTTACAAAGTGATATGACATAATTTTTAAAATATTTTATGCTTTTTTCTTCATATTTTCAGTCTTTATTTTGTAATCTTAGAGCATTTTTGAGGTATTAATAGTTAAAATTAAATCCTAATATGTTGATACATTAATTAGGTAAAGTTTTAGAAGGTAGAGAATTAATTTTCTACTCATATAAGGTAAAACAAAATTATAACAACAATAGCTACGAATTTTTTTAATAAAAAATTAAAGTAAATAATCATGATGCATGTGTAATTTTGAAAAATATGGATAAAAAAGAAAAAGGACTTGAAAAAAAACGTGATGATGTGTCACAAAATTGACCACAAATTCTAAATTACGATTCATATACACCAATACATGCAAACAAAAAAAGAAATCAAAGCGTATATGAGTTACAAATAACGATCTTTTATTTATATTTACGAAAATAATATACAAAGCAATTATGACTTACTTTTTAAAATTGTTTTAAAACACCAACATGATAATTTACTTAAAAAATTAACTTTAATTGTGTGACATCAACTTTTAAATTTGGAACTTTACTCTTAAAAGTTGTTAAAATATATAAATAACAGTTTAATTTCATAAATAATTTTTGAGATTACTAAATTAGAAATAAGCAAACACGAATGTTCATGGAGCTACTTACGCGACATGTCACCTCTTCTAATTATGCAACATATTATCTTATATATTTTTGTGTCTTTTTTCTTTTTTATCCCAACTTACTGACAATTTAATATGGTTTATTATTAAAAAAAAATCGTAGGTCTCATTTGCCCAATTTTTGTATACCTTCTAAAAACTAGAAAACTAACTAATTCTACACTTTCTAAAATTCTATATACTTATATACTGGGCCTTAATTTTAACTTTTAACACTTCCCAAATATTTCAAAATTAAAAAATATACTAAAATCATCTCCTACTTATTAACTCTTTACTATGATTTATTATTGAAACATTTATTGGTATAATTGTCCCGATATTTGTAAATAATTATAAAACTAAACAATCAATTGTATAACTTTTAAAACTCTATGCTTTAGACATATATTTACATATTACGCTTTGATTTTGACTCTTAACACCTCAAGAGAACTTTAAAAATATATATATTAAAGAAAGCTACGACAATCATGCATGAAACTAAAGACTTTACTCAAAAATTTAAAAGTTTTTTCTTTTTCATTTCACGAAAGCAATATATAAACCAAAAGTAACTTAATATTTCAAAATATCAAAATAGATGTGTATTTAAGAAATTAGTTTTGCCTAAATAGTGCAAATTATGAAATGAAAATAATGTACACCTAACAAATCCAAAAAGAAAAAGGGGAATCACACCTTATTTGGATTAATGTTCAAACAAACTTTAAAATGCCAAAATAGAAATTTACTTTCACAAATTAATTTTTAGTTAGTTTACCTCAATCTCTCAAACTGAAATCATATACTCCTTTTAAATGCGAAAAAAAATCAACTATAAGTATCAAGTCGTGCTTTTAAAAAACTCTTACCAAGAAATAATGTAAAAACATGAGAGACAATATTATATATTAAAATAAATGTTATATATATATATATATATATATATATATCATAAGTTGAAGATTTTCTTATACTATACTTAGTTAATAAAGTAAAAATAAAGTATTCAACAAGATAAGAACCAAAAATCTAAAGAGGAAAACTAAGTAAGATAAAAAGTTTTGTACTTTTACTTGCACTTTAGAAAAACTCTAAATAAGAAAGATTGTAAAAACATGAGAGACAAAATTATATATTGAAATTATTGTTGTAGCTTAGTAGAAATTAATATGATTACTAGCATTTAATGTAACACCCCGAACAGTGATATTGTCTAGCCGGTTAGTTCATTATTTAGGCGACGACTTTTACGCGCAATGATTTAACGTCGATTTCTATGAGTGAAATCTTACGGGCAATTTATAGCGACAAATTTATTTTTCCTAGCATTGATGTAATTTTTAGCGACTGTAACGTCCCCGGAAATTCGGAGCTCTGTCGCCCCGAACTCCCGGGTCGTTAATCTACCAGATTACATCAAACCTGTGAGACATGTTCACTAACACATATTCAAAATCATCTAATTTAGCATCAACTCAGATTTCTCCAAATACTGGATCACAATTGCTTGGCTTAAACTATTACAGTTTAGGTTCTTCGCAATTTAGAATTTCTAAGATCAAACAACAGTATCGACCCACGCAGGGGTCTTCTTATTATACCGTGTAATGGGCTCATCGAAATCTCACTCAGTCTCTAACCCATTCTCGAACAATCTACTACTGATCATCACCTGCAGAAGAAAGTCAAACGAAGGGTGACCTTTTAAGAGCTCAGTAAGGTCGTACAAGGACCAACAAAAGGATTACAAGATGATTCAAAAAATTCAACTGACGAAGATTTTTAGAATAATTCAAACGGTTACAACTCAATGATTTTCAAATAAGATAAAAAATTCATCAGAAATAAGATACCAAAATCGACAAATACAATCACGACGGGTTCCAAAACAATCAATAACAGATCATTTCCAGAGTCATCATTTTCAAAATACAATGAAGATTTTTTTTTTCCAAAGGGTTTCAACATAAACACAAATCATTTCATATAATATTTTTCAGACATTTCCGCAACAATCACGGCAGTATACAGTGCAGATAAAATCAAAAATCAATGTTGATCCTGGAGATTTGCAATGCCATTCTGGCAAAGCACAGAAGTGTACACATGCATGATGTACTAAAATAATTCTTAGTCCACTTGGGTACTAGCCTGCATTCCATGCAGGATTCAGACCAGCCGTATAAAGCCCGTCTCATAACAAAATAGATAACCCAGGTCAACACAGAAAAATCAACAATATCAATGAGCATTAACATAAGCTCAATCACCAAAATCAATTCAGATTCTAATAACAATAATCATACTGACACAAGTCAGCATTCAGAATTTTCAGAAGAAAAATCACAGATAAACAACAAAAACGATTACAAATAATTATCGAGTTTTACGCACAACATTACTGAAGAACAGATACAGACAATTGTCAAATCTGCTCAGCACACAATAACATACAAGCATCACAAGATTTCTAAATAATCGATCTAGGTTCAATATTAGGGTTTTCTGGACAAGAACATGCTGATATCAATGCATACTTCAGAGTTTGACATTAGTCATAAGTAATTCAAAGGAGTACTTACAAGTACGAGTTATGAAATAAGGGTTCGGACAAAAGTCCTTACCAGGGTTCAGATAGAATCCCTTACCTGGATCTACAGCTAAATTATCCTAACCAGAAAGTCTTTAGCTTTAACCTAAACAGAATAATCAATTTATCAGAACGTAGTCTATGGCACAATATTATAACTTAATACGGACTCACACATACTCTTAAAATGAACCTCGCTCATCGTGTACGTAAAATTACCAAAATGCCCCTTTCGAACTTAAATCACCCAAATGCTCTTTCCGTAGGTAGAATTACTAAAACAAGCTTCCCATTTGTGAATTTATGCAAAAAAAAATACATTTCTTAGGTCAAATTACCAAAATACCCCTTCGGGTTGGCAAATTACCAAAATACCCCCGTTACACTTAAATCAGTAAAATAATCTTTTTGTAAGTCAAATCACTAAAATATCCTTACTGTATATAAATTTACTCAAAAATATCCTTTATGGGTAAAATTACCAAAATACCCCTGGAGTTTTTCGGCACTGAAAAATCCCAAAAATAGCTTAAAATGCTATTTTAAACACCCTGGAGTCATTTCTGGACTAAAAATGTTTTAAAAATTTTTCGCCCGAAAATCCTAAACCGATGTCCGGACCGAATGTTAAAAGGCTAGTTTGGCGAAAAATACCTATCGGCCTCAAAATGGCCAGAAATTTTAGAATATAAGTCATGCCAGTAAAATAATATCTTCATAAAATTTTTCAGATCAAAATAGATTTATTTAATATGCTAAATAAATCCAGAATTTCCCATTATCGGTATCCTAAGTTAACATCCTTCACGGACACCAAAAATTCCCAAAATATTCCAGAATGTAGGTTTCATAAAAATATTAGGGATCACAGTTATAGACTGTCTAATTTTGGCCCTAATACTTTACAAAAATTGGTGAAAAAATTGTCTAAATGAATTTCTAGTATTAGCGACGAAAAAAACTACTATTCAGATTTAAACACCTAGTATTTCACCCCAAAACACGCACATCTTCATCTTCAACCTTCAACTGAGATATATTCATACATACACAACCCATTCTTCACGAATACACCTACTGCCACATACCAACCACACACGTGTACACCTAAAACCACACCCTTAAAACATTTAAAATACACAAACACAAAATTACACCACCATTGCCCAAGAATCCTTATGCACAACTACTTGGCAGCCATGACCAAACACCTACACCTCCCGCGATACCCTGCAATTCCTCCCCTCGATCCCTAACACACAGTTACACTCACTAAACACACATTAACGCATGTTATTCCACCCATCCTACCCAAATTCAAGCTGATTCCATTTACATAAGCTCACACACACACACACACACACAGTTCAAATGCACGCCCAGGCACACGCAATGAATAGTGAACTCACACATACACGCATAATAAAATTTTATACCCAAAAGAGGGGTAGAGATTAATTACCCTTGAGAAATTTCCACTCTCTCTCAGTCAAATTCTCTGATTTTCCGTGATTTTTCTTCCTTCTCTGTTTTCCCTGTGTTCTTGTTCATCCTGTTCTCTTTTTTTCTTCTCGGGTACTGTTCATTCATGCCCGAATTTTCCTTTTTTGTTTCTAATTAACTCAATCCATTATTCTACAATTAAATGAGATTAGTCATCAGATCAACAAGAATGAGGTGGCATTTCCTTGCACCCTCTTTTCTGAAAATTGACACATAAGGCTAAATTTTTAAAAATTACAAAATAGCCCCTCAAGTTCTAAAATTCACAAATTAACCCCGGAAGTTTCAAAATTTACACTTTTGCCCCAAGATTCTTCTAATATTTATTAATATAATTAAATGTGACTAAAACATACATTTTCACTCATTTTATTATTTTTCATCACCAAAAACATTAATTTACAACTATGCCCCCAAAGTTTTGGAAATTACATTTTTGCCCCAAAATCCCTTTTAAGTTTCGATACCCTACTAACACTCGAGCATTGCCAAAAACTATCGCCTGTTTTTTTTTGGAGCCCTGATGGTTATTTAACCGGCTCCTGAAGTTTGGGATACTACAGCTACGATATATATATATATATATATATATATATATATATATGTCGATATATTTTTAGCGACAATAATTTTTTTCCTTAGTAGCGGTGTACTTAATAAAGACGATTTGTCAAACGAGATAGCGTAAAAACCCGTTGATAATTTTCTTAACGCATAAATTATCATAAATGTTTATTCTTGGACCATTTCGAGATATAAGTTTGGGAAAGAAAAAATTAGCGACAAAATGAACAAGTAGAGAGTTTTCATGATTTTTCTAGCTAGGGTTATATATATATATATATATTCTCTGGGGCAGCTGTCCAAGGCTCCCCTTCTAGCCGTCAGACCCATTTTGAGAAGGAGAGAGAGAGAGAGAGGAGATTCTTCGGCAAACTTTTTCGATAAGTCTCCTTTTCGTTTTTCTCTATTTTATTTAAAAATTCAGTTAAAGGGAAGCATGAGAGAACAGTGAAAAACTTGTATATTAACACTGTCATAATTCGCAGATTTGAAATCAAAGTATGGTGTATATATACATATATTCATCGTGAGATTATGGCTGAATATAAATGGGTTTGTGGTGATTTGGATAAATTACAGAGAATGATAAAGGAAGTGTAAGTGAGAAGCAATGGCCGTGCACATCTATGACATTTCAGTGTATAAGTGTGTCATGACCTTGAGACATGGGTGTATATGTGAGTCAGGGGATGAAGGTGCAGAAGATGGGTACGGGTATGTGCAGTGTGGTGACATGCGTTGTGAGTATGGAGTGCTTGCAGCAGCTGCCGTCTAGGTAGCTGAGCATCTATGTGCGTGTGTATTGTATGCACTAAGTCATGTATATCTGTATTGTTAGAATTCAAACCCTTCATAGTTAAGGATTGAATTTGTTTGGTTGAGTGATGATATTCTTCACAAGAGGAGTTGTAAATTTTGACTCTAGAAGAAGATAAAGATAAGGAGGAAGCCAACGTGGATTGGATAACTTGGAAAAAGTAAATTTTGACTTAAGATTAATTACCACATGAAGAGTTGTAAGGTTCTTGAGTTGTAATGTTTGACTCAAGGTTGATTATCACAAGATAAGGGATAAGGTGGTAAGAAATTGGAGGTTGCTGACTTTGAAATGATAAAGAAGTAGATAAGGAAATTGGAGAGACTTGTCAAACTTGGAAGCTTGAAAAAGATAAGGAAGAAGATAAAGCTTTGACTATATATATATATATATATATATATATATATATATATATATATATTGAGTCTTGTTTGAGTAGTTTAGAGAGAGTAAGAGATGGTGTTTTAGAGAGAGTGATTTTGAGAGAGAAAAACAAGCAGCAGCTTGTGTGTGAAAAAATAAAAAGGTAGAGAGAGGTGTTGAAATACCAAGTTCTTGTATTAGAAAATTTGTGTTTCTGTTCTTGTATAAGAAATCTTTGTGCCGATATATATACACTGCCGTTGTTCATATTATAATTCCTGTGATCCCGCTACGCTTCCAACAAGTGGTATCAGAGCTGCAAGTTTGATTCTACGTCAGAAAAAGGTGAAAAGATGGCGAATATAATTCAGCCGCAGATGCCAAAATTAACAAAGACGAACTATGGAAATTGGAGCATCCAAATGAAGGTTTTGCTCGGATCACAAGAGTTACGGGAAATTGTTGAAGACGGATATACCGAGCCCCCCGATGCGACGATAGAAGCAGCTTTATCGAACGCCCAGAAGACGACACTAAGAGAATCGCGCAAGAAGGATAAGAAGGCCTTGTTCTTAATTTTTCAAGGAGTTGACGAATCAACTTTTGAAAAAATATAAGACACGAAGACATCAAAAGATGCGTGGGAGATTGTGCAAAAATCTCTACAGGGAGTCAAAAAGGCTAAAAAGGTACGTTTTCAATCACTTAGAGCTGAATTTGAGACATTAAAAATGCAAAGTTTGGAGAATATTAATGATTATGTTAATCGTTTGAAAACGGTTGCAAACGAGATGAAAAGAAATGGAGAATTGAAGAATTGAAAGATTTGATTATGTACGTTTTCAATCACTTTTACGTTCTCTGATTCGAAATTTTGATTATGTCGTCACTGCGATCGAAGAATTGAAAGATTTGCCTCAAATTTCTATAGATGAGCTTGTGGGATCTCTTCAAGCTCATGAGCAGAGAATAAAGCAAAATGAAAGTAGTGGAAATTTGGAGCAAGCTTTGCAAAGCAAATTACATGTAGATGAAAACGAAGCTAGCAGCAGCTACGGACAAGATATAGGAGAACGTAGTGGCTATAGAGGTGGACGTGGTGCATGCAGTGGATGTGGTGCACAAGGACGTGGTAGACAATCTTTTGAAAGAGACCAAACAAGTGATGGTTATCAAGCATACATTCATGGTCGAGGATTTAGAGGCAGAGGTAGAGGAGGATTTCAACAACGAGGTGATAAATCTCAGTTGAAATGCTATAGTTGCAACATATATGGTCATTTTAGTTACGAGTGCAGATCAGCTCCTAAGATGAAGGAAAGAAATAATTTTGCACCATTCGAAGAGAAAGATGCTATTTTCTCACTTACAGAGGAAATGAAGAGTGCAAGAAAAATATATTTGGTACCTCGATACTGGTGCCAGTAACCACATGTGCGGCCAAAAAGAATTGTTCACAGATTTGGACGAAACTATCAAAGGAGAAGTTACTTTCGGAGACTCGTCAAAGATTTCGGTCAAAGGCAAAGGTAAACTTATGATTACTTTAAAGAATGGAGATAAAAAATTTATATCAGATGTTTATTATGTACCGGCCTTAAAAAGTAATATAATCAGTCTGGGTCAGCTCTTAGAAAAAGGGTATGACATACACATGAAGGACAGTTCTCTCGTTATCAGAAACAGAGATAGAGAATTAATTGCCGAAGTTGAGATGACAAAGAATCATCTTTTCACAGTCAATATTCGATCAGAAATGATGAAATGCATGAAGTCTGTCATTAAAGATGATTCATGGTTGTGGCATCTATGATTCGGTCATCTTGGTTTTACCGGTCTAAAGTTGTTATCAAGAACAAAGATGGTGAATAGTCTGCCAGATATTAATGAACCAGATCAGTTGTGTGAAGCTTGTGTTAAAAGGAAATAGCACAGACAGAGTTTTGAAGTTGGAAAATCCTAGAGAGCCAGAAGGCCACTAGAGATTGTGCACTTGGATATAGCTGGTCCATTTGATATTCCATCACTTGGTGGAAACATGTACTACCTTACTTTTATTGATGATTTTAGTAGAAAAAGTTGGGTGTACATTCTTAAAGAAAAATCAGAAGCCATTGATAAATTTATGGAATTCAAAGCAATGGCAGAAAAACAAAGTGGACAGTATCTGAAGATACTTGGGTCTGACAGAGGAGGCGAATACACCTCAAAGTTATTTCAAAGTTTATGTAAAAAGCATGGAATCATTCATTAGTTGATAGCCTCTTATACGCCACAACAAAATAGAGTCGCAGAAAGAAAGAATTGCACGATTCTCGATATGGCAAGAAGTATGGTGAAGGGAAAGCATTTACCTAAAACGTTTTGGGCTGAAGCCGCTCAATGTGCAGTTTATCTGCTAAATCGATGTCCAACAAAGAGGGTAAAGTTTAAGACGCCAAATGAAGCATGGAGTGGTAGCAAGCCAAAAGTAGAACATCTCAGAATTTTTGGGTGCATTGCATACGGCCATATTCCTGACCAAAAGAGAAAGAAGCTAGATGATAAAGAAGAAAAGTGCATCTTTATCTGCTACGAGAAAAGGAGTAAGGCGTACAGACTATATAATCCCCTTACTAAGAAAGTTATTATCTCACGTGATGTTGAGTTTGATGAAGCAGATTATTGGAGATGGAGTAAAGATAAAAAAGAAAGTTCAAGGCTTGTTTTTTGATGATGATGATGATGATGATGACAATGACAAGGACTTAAACATGCAGGATGAGCAGGGTGATGATCAGACTCCTCCACAAAGCCCTTATCCAAGAACTTCTGCATCAACACCATCATTTAGTAACAACAGCAACATCAGCAATTTAGGGGGAGCACCTATGAAAATGCGAAGTCTAAATGACATCTATGATGCTGTAGAACCTGCTCCGACAACATTTGATTATTCACTATTTTGTTTGACGGCAGAATGTGATCCAATAACGTACGAAGAGGCTACTGAAGATAACAAGTGGAAGAAAGTCATGAATGAAGAGATTGCTACAATAGGAAAAAATGATACATGGGAGCTAACTGATCTTCCGAAACGACACAAGGAAATCGGAGTCAAGTGGGTATACAAGACAAAGACTAATCAAGAAGGCAAAGTGGAGAAGCACAAGGCAAGGTTAGTCGCTAAGGTGATAAACAAAAACAAGGAATTGACTATGATGAGGTATTTGCTCCAGTTGCAAGAATTGATACTATCAAACTTCTCATAGCACTCGCATCACAAAATAAATGGAAGATTTATCAAATGGACGTGAAATTGGCATTTCTGAATGGTTACTTAGAAGAAAAAGTCTACATCGAGCAACCATCTGGATATATAAAAAAGGGACAAGAAGACAAAGTCTACCGTTTGAAGAAAGCTTTATATGGATTATAGCAAGCTCTGAGAGCTTGGAACATGAGAATAGACAAGTACTTTCAGGAAAATGGTTTCGTGAAGAGTCCATATGAACATGCCTTATACACGAAGAGAAATCAAGATAGTGATATCATGATTTTCTGCTTATATGTGGACTCTATGATATTCATGGGAAATAATCTAGGTATGTTCAATAATATTAAGAAAGTTATGACTAAAGAATTTGAGATGACAGATATCGGTGAAATGTCATACTTTCTTGTCGAAGTAAAACAGATGGAAGATAGAATATTTATGTCGCAAAGGAAGAATGCGGAGCAAATTTAGAGCAAATTTAGAATGAAGGATTGCAATCTAGCATTTATACCTGCAGAAATGGGTGTGGAGTTGTGAGTTGACTCGAATAAGAAGTCGGTAAACCCGACACTGTACAAGAGTATGGTTGGAAGTTTGAGATACTTGACTTTTACTCGACCAGATATAAGATATGCAGTTGGATTGGTTAGCAGATACATGGAGAGACCAAAACAAGATCACTTCAATGCAGCAAAAAGAATTTTGAAATATGTCAAAGGTACAGTTGATCAAGGTCTCTTTTATACTCACTCTCAAAATTCTAGATTGATTGGTTATTCTGATAGTAATTATGGAAGAGACTTAGATGATCGGAAGAGCACATCTGGATATGTTTTTCACATTGGATCAGCAATATTTTTGTGGTCATCAAAGAAGCAACAAGTAGTTGTTCTCTCAACATGCGAAGCCGAGTATATAGCCGCAGCAGTGTGCACATGTCAAGAAATATGGTTGAAGAATATTTTGAAAGAGTTATATCTCATTAAAGAAGGTTCGACTACGATATACGTTGACAACAAATCTGCTAGCGCACTTGCGAAAAATCTAGTATCACACAGTCGGAGCAAGCATATAGACACGAGGTACCATTTTTTTCAGGAGCAAGTTAAAAATAAAATTGTGGAGCTAGTTCATTGTAGAACGGAAGACCAAATAGCAGATATCCTTACGAAGCCATTGAAGACTGACGTATTCCACAAAGTCAAAGAGAAGCTTGGCATGCAGATTTGGGTTTGAGGAGAAGTGTTAGAATTCAAACCCTTCATAGTTAAGGATTGAATTTGATTGGTTGAGTGATGATAATCTTCACAAGAGGAGTTGTAAATTTTGACTCAAGAAGAAGATAAAGATAAGGAGGAAGCCAACATGGATCGGATAACTTGAAAGAAGTAAATTTTGACTCAAGATTATTACCGGATGAAGAGTTGTAAGGTTCTTAAGTTGTAATGTTTGACTCAAGGTTGATTATCACAAGATATGGGATAAGGTGGTAAGAAATTGGAGGTTGCCAACTTTGAAATGATAAAGAAGTAGATAAGGAAATTGGAGAGACTTGTCAAACTTGGAAGCTTGAAAAAGATAAGGAAGAAGATAAAGCTTTGACTAATCATATGGGCTTTGAAAGAGAAAAACAAGCAACAGCTTGTGTGTGAAAAAATAAAAAGGTAGAGAGAGGTGTTAAAACACCAAGTTCTTGTATTAGAAAATTTGTGTTTATGTTCTTGTATAAGAAATCTTTGTGCCGATATATATACACTGCCGTTGTTCGTATTATAATTCCTGTGATCCCATCTACGCTTCCAACATGTAAGTATAATGGAAAAAAAGAGAGGAGAATGAGAGAGGCCCACTGCCATGAGGCAGTGGGTGTGAAACGGAATGTAGTTATACAATGGTGTATGTTGGTGTGTCAAGGTGCGTAAGGTACTGCTGCCAGGGGGCAGCTGAGTGTTTGTGTGTGAATGTGTTGTGTGTATGGGGTGTAAGCAGGTGAATGAGCAAGGAGAACCCACTGCCGTGAGGTAGTGGTGTGGCAAGTAGTGTGTTTTGGATTTAAGGTTAAAATGTGAACCTGATTGTGTGAAGATTTTGAGTGCAAGTGGGTGAGTGAAATGAACACAGCAGTGGGTGTGAGATGGAGAATGGTGTGTGCCGCAGTATTGTGAGGTGTGTGTGTGTGTGTTTGCTTGTGTGGTTGAGTGAATGCGAGTGGGTGTGTAAATGTGTGAATAATGCGTGTGTGAGTGTTTTGTTTAGTGGGTATGAGAGGTGAGATAACTTGGGTACTTTGTGAACCTGTGTGGGGGGTGAGAATGTGGGATGCTGCGTGAGGTGTTCATGGGAGTGCAAACTATGTGGGTATGTATGGGTGAGTGAAATGTGTGTGTGTGGCTTTGCATGTGCTGTGTGTGTGCGTCTATCTGAGTTGTGTGCACAAGGGTTAGTGTTTTGCTGTGTGCTTGGTGTGTGTGAACAATGCTTTTATGTGTGTGTGTGTGTGTAAAATGGGTGAGAACCAGTGAGTGTGCGTGTGTTTATATAGTGTGTAATGGGTATTGTCTTGGAGGTAACAGGGGAACCAGTGAGTAGAGATGCACAAAACCCTCTTCTTAACTCACTCACTCACACACAGCACACACTAAACACAACACACACACACTCCTTTACTGAAGCACACATGTACACACACGCTCCATTATTGAAAACATTTTCATATGACTCATAAAGATCAATATTCAATACAGTTTATAAAAACTGTTATTATAAGCGTTTGAAATAAGAGTACTGATGGAGGGTTCGGAGAGAAAATCCTTATCTCGGTTCAAGCTAAGCAATGCTGCCAAACATGAATCAATAATCTATGAATGAACCTTGACAATTTATTTGTTAGAACATAATCTATACAACTATACTAATAACCTAATATCAGTTATCCACCACGTGCTCACTTCTAAGTCCGAAATCGCCCAACTCAAAGCGCACCTCGCGCGCGTGGCCAACCTACCCGAAAATTTCGTAGACTCCTTAATGCGCAACAGCATTCTAAATTCATTATAAATTACAATAAAATACTTTTATAGCTTAAAACATTATAAAAAGTCAAAAATATGAATTTTTGAATTAAAATAATTTCTTTAAATCCAATAAAAACCCATAAATATCCAGAATTTCTTCTAGCTGAAAATAAAGTCCCATAATTTTTGTAACAGCTTGAAATATAAATAAAAATTATAAAATTGAAATTAGAATTTAAAAGGCATCAAAAATATTTTTTTATTTTTCATTTTGCTAAAATCAATGCAATACAAAAATCATAGAAATTCAACTCCAAAAATCATCAAATTCAAACTGAGTCTTATTTATACTATAAAAACATTACTCAAATTTTTCCCAGAGTATTTTCTGGATTTAAAGGCTCCAAAAGAATTTTATAATTCTGAAATTACAGAAAAATATTAAAAATACATATGATTTCAGAAAATCATAAAATTTCTCCACGAATTATAATATGGTCTAATGTGTCATACTATAAAGTTTCACATGCTAACAATAACCGTGCTCTAGTTTACGCACTGTCATACTTAACGCTAACCCAAATCACCCTATACGCGTTTCTCCATTGAAGTTTCTGTGTTTCTTCTTCTTTGTTTTACTTTCTGTATAAATTCAAAACACCCCACGGCAGCTGTGCTGTCCCTTCTTCCTCTCTCGTTATAGACAGCACTACACTCACATGCAATACACTAACCTATTGACACAAACACATTTGCTTCTTCCCATTTTCAAGACCCATTTTCATGCCATCCAACAAACACAGCAATCTCCATTTTTGCCCAGCTTTTCACACAAGACCCATTACAATATTACACTCATGCATGCACAAATGCACCTCAAGCACCCATATTTCTGCACATATATTCACACTCACACGGCAACACATATACACGCGCACAATACATACAAACGCACCCACGCACAGCACACAATCATGCACTCACGCTCAAACAGGCTGTCTCCATGGTAGCCTCAAGCACACTCTCCATCACAGCTACTGCCGCACACGGCAACACATGTACGCACACACAAACGCACCCATGCACAGCACACAACCATGCACTCACGCTCAAACAGGCTGTCTCCATGGCAGCCTCAAGCACACTCTCCATCACAGCTACTGCCGTGAGGCAGTAGCTGCTTTCTTGCCCAGCACACCCACCTGCACAAGCTACAGCAGCCCCTCTATTCTTGTTTGTTTTCACCCGTACACTTACACACAAAACACACGCACGCAGTTGGATTAAAACACATACACACCCACCCACACACACACACACAGAAAACCATGGCTGCCACTTTTCTTCACACAATTACCACTTTCACGGCTGTACAACACCCACTGTCTTCCCTTTCCACAGACAAAACACCACTCATACTCACACAGTCGCCCAAAAATATAAACACCCCCCCCACCTTCTTCATTCTTTGCCCACTACCCAACCCACATGCACAACCACACCTTAATACACACCCTCGCACCTAACCGTATAAGCAACCTGCACTCACGCATCTCACATACACCCCGCGGGTATCACCACCGCAGCTCTAACACAAACCCAATTTATAATCAAATGCAATAATACCCACAAATACATTGAATAACTAATGGAGGGCTTACCAAATATCGAATCACCTCGCCAAAATCGGATACCGTTAGCCTTCTCTAAGTATATTTTCTTTTATCTTTCTCACGAGCACATACGCACACAGATTTCTTCCTTTCTCTCTTTCTTCCTCTTGCTGTCTTCCTCCCTCTCTCTCTCTGAAATTCTCTCTTGCTCTCTAGGTCACGTAGCAGATGGAGAATATTGAGGAGACGGCTGCCCACATAATATAGTATACGAGTATATATATATATATATATAACCCTAAAAAGACAATTTTCAAAAACCCCCTAAAGTTTCGTTAGTTATTGAAAAATGTACCCACAACTTGTTATTATTACAAAATAGTTCAAACTAACTATTTACGATAGAATAATGTGCTAGGAAAAATATAACAATTGCTAAATGACCCTACTTACACTAATTGTCGCTAGAAGTTGCTAAATATATATAAAAAATATCGACGCTAAAAATTTCGATGCTAAAAAGTTTTCGAAAATATCGTTTTGATAATTGTCAAATACCTCAATCAATATCACTTAGAATGACCATCGTTAGATTATAACTTATAGTTTCAAAAATTTTGAATTTAAAGGTCGCTGATAAGATTTTCGCTCACATAAATCTATGCTAAAACTTGCATATGAAAGTCACACTTTAATATAAAATTAAGCGGCCATGTAATATAAAGGTTGGGGTGTTACATTATTAGCACGTGAAACTTTACAGTATAGTACGTTAGGCTATATTAGAATTAGTGGAACAATTTTATACTTTTCTGAAATCGTATGTATTTTTAATATTTTCTATAAGTTCAGATTTTTAAAATCCTTTGAAGCCTTTAAAACTCATTTAAAAAGTTTTGGAAAAACATTAAATTAATGTTTTTATGGTATAAAGAAGTTTTAGTATTAATTTGGTTATTTTTGGAGTTGATTTATTATCATTTTCTATATTGCATTGAATTTAGCAAAATAAAAAATAGAGAAATAGTTTTAATACCTTTTAAATTGAAATTTTTATTTCTATAATTTTTATACATATATCAACGCTTTTACAAAAATTATGAGTCTTTATTTCCAGCTAGAAGCAATTTTGGCAATTTATGGGCTTTTAAGGAATTTAAAAGATTATTTTTAATTCAAAATTTTCAAAAATTATATTTTTACTTCGTATGGTGTATTAAGCTATAAAGAGTGCTTAATAAAAATTAAAAATATTTTTGACGTATTTATGAGTATCGGCGAGTGTGACGAGTTTGGGATATGTTGGCCGTGTGTCGAACCCGCTTCGAATTTCGTCATTCGGGGTAGAAATATGAGTATGCTATGTGTAGTTACATTAGGTTTATAATATATTAGTGTGAATAGTATTCTGATAAATGATTTGTCAACCCAGGTTAATTTCGAGTATTTGATCGAGGGCGTTTTAGCTTCATCTCACTTGGATAGAGGTAAGGATTTCTATCCGAAATCCAGTTTCATCTATTTGTCCTCATAAATATTTTTCTATACCGATTTTTTTTTGACTCCGTTATAGTTGAAATATGCATTGTTTACCTTTAATACCCTGTTTTGAGCCTTACACGTTTATTTAAAATCTTATTCGATGCTCCGTATTTATTTCTCGTTGTGTATCGATTCAATCATTGTATTATCGTTTGCTGTCGTTCTGTTAAATTGACATGAGATTTTGCATTGGTATTTTTTGGTGGGAGTTGGTGTATGTTGGGTGATTTGGTGTGAGGTAGTACCTTGACGGACTAGCCTGTAGGTTGGTGTGGGCTAGTACCTTGATGGACTAGCCGGTGTATTAGTGTGGGCTAGTGTCTTGACGGTTAGCCAGTGTAAAGTATTAGTGAGCATCGCCTTTGTGGTTTTGCTAAGTGATTACCCTTCAGCCTGTGTGGCTTTGCAATCGCAAGTGTTCAATAGTATTCGTGATTGTTTGCATCGTATCTAAAAATCATATTAATATCTGATCGAACCAATTATGAAACTCCAGAAAAATTATCATTGAATTATATCTGTGAATTATTCTTAGTTTTTTCGTTTGAGCGACCTTACTGAGCTCTCAAAAACTCACTCCTGTTTGACTTCCTTTCCGCAGGTGATAACCAATAATAGATTGCATTAGGTATGGATTTGATTAGTGCCAAACGAGAAAAAATTAAAATTTAAGTTTAGTATTGGTCATTAGAACCCCTACGTGAGTTAATATTATTATTTTAAAATTTTCGGACTTAGTTTTGATGTTCTATTTATGACAGCTTATTAGGAATATGATTTGATTTATGGATTAATTGCTCTGACAGTTTTGTCTTATTTGGTTGAGTTAATGTATTATTATTTTAATAAATTGATCGAACGAGTATCTAACATTCCAGAATGTTATTTCGGAATGTAAACTTTAAATATGAAAAATATTAGTAATCGATAAAATAAATGTTGTAGTTCATAATTCAGGATGTAAAATTGCTTTATACTCTTAATAAACAAATGAAATTATTAGAACTTAGGCATTACTATAATTACCTAAATATATTATAAAATTAGAACTCAATCAATAATCGATAAAGTAAAAAGATAAAGTAAGTGAACATAAAAAAGAATTTATTAACCCTATGTCATTGGAGCTCCTTCTATTACAGTCTATACGATAAAATAGACGTGAACAAAAAATTTATCCATTTGACATCTTTTTTACTCGATCACATAGTAGTATAATAATTACTTAAAAAGAACCTTATATATTTTTTCATATTATCTTGAACTATCATTTGTAATCGTACGATATTTCACAAATTTAATAAATATGGAATAAGTTCGATAAAAGTGGAAACAGTTCCATATTATCTTCAATATTTTTCAGTTTTATATTCTTTTTTAAGTTTCTTTTTTTTATAATGATATTTATATGTAAAATGCATGAATGTCACATATTTTGAATTTGATGGTTCGCTTCATGCGAATATAAATAAAGTTTAGTTCAAAATCATCGACATAACGCTTAAATAACCAATATTAACTCTACCAAAATATACTGACACTCAAACGTACGAATATATAAGTCTTTAACTATAACCGACCCGGGCCTTGCCCGGGATACTGGAGTAATATATCTATAAAAAGCTGAAACATTCGCTTAAAATTGCGGCATGTAAGATTTTTAGAACTCTATCCTTGTGACAAGTAGAAATTTTTAGAAACATTCTTCTTCTGCCACGTAAGCTTTAACTTTGCATTTGGTAGTTCCTCAATTTAATTGGTCTCTTCATTGAGAGTCCAACTTTTTTAAATTGGACTTGTACAATTGAAGAATTCTATTTGTTTTGGTATCCTTTTTCTTTTCTATCCTATTTAAATCTTTCCTATGATTTATTATTAAAAAATTCGTAAGCATAATTACCCTATATTTGTAAACTTTATAAAATTAAGAAATCAATCATGTACCTTATAAAACTCTAGCTAATCACTATACTTATATAAGTTTCAACTTTGTATGTGGTAGTTTCCTAACTTAATTGGTCTCTTCATTTAGAGTTCAACTTTTTTAAATTGGATATACAATTTAAGAATCCTATTTGTTTTGGTGTCTTTTTTCTTTTCTATCATGTTTAACTCTTTTCTATAATTTATTATTAAAAAATTTGTAGATATAATTTACTTTATATTTGTAAACTTTATAAAATCAAGAAGCCAATCATAAACTTGATAAAACTCTACCTTATCACTATACTTATATATTAGGCTAATTTTGATTATTAACACCTTATAAGATTCAAGAATCCTATTATTTTGGTGTTCTTTTCTTTTTCTACCTTTGTTTTGGTGTTCCTTTTTTTCCGACCTTATTATATAACTATTTCCTATCATTTATTATTAGAAAATACGTGGCTATAATTTTCTCTATATTTGTAAACTTTGTAAAACTAAGAAACCAATCATACACCTTATACAACTTTACCTATTCACTATACTTATATATTGGGCCCTAATTTTGATTATTAACACCTCAAAATTACTTTAAAATAACAGAATTTTTAGAACTCTATCTTTATGCCACGTAGGGGTTTTTTAGAAATGTTCTCCTTCTGACACGTAAATTTCAATTTTGAATGTGGTAGTTCCCCAACTTAATTAGTCTCTTGATTTAGAGTCCAATTTTTTTGAATTGGATATATAAAATTCAAGAATCCTATTTATTTTAGTATTCTTTTCTTTTTCTACCTTATTTAACTCTTTCCTATGATTTATTATTAGAAAGTTCGTAGGTATAATTTGCCCTATCTTTGTAACCTTTATAAAACTAAGAAACCAATCTTACACCTTATAAAACTCTACCTAAACATTATACTTGTATATCAGGCCTTAGTTTTGATTATTAACACCTCAAAAGTACTTTCAAATAAGAATAGAAATCTCAAAAATATAAAATGCGAAATCTTCCCTACTTACTAACTATTTATTATGATTTTATTATTAAAGAACTTATAGGTATCATTGATTACTACACATAAGATTCACGACACGTAAGATTTGTTGAGCTCTTATGTTTTTGACAAGTAAGATTTTTAGAACTCTTGATCAGAAATTACATTAGAAATTTTAAGTGAATTATATGTTCTTTGAGATCGCCAAATGTAAGTTTGAAAGGATTCTAATTTTTTTATAAGTTATACCGTTAAAGTCTAACATGTTACACAGTTTTAACTAAGACACACACACACACACACACACACACACACATATGGAAGAAAATAACTTGTGGCAAGCTATGATTAACTTGGAAGAAAATAAATGTAACGGTAAATGTGTTAAAAGAAATTTTCCCCATTAATTGATAATGATGACCATTTATGATAGTTAAGAAAATGCGATAGTAGGGAGATTTTTTGGCGGTAGATGTAACACTCCGATATTCTTAACGAATTAATTAAAAAAAAATTTAGCAGCGAATAAATCTTTAGCGTCGATATATTTAATTAAAATTTTAGCGACGAGTAGTGAAGCGGGATTATGTAACAATCTGTTAAAAAAATAAAAAATATATATAAATTCCAAAGTGCATTGATTCATCATAAAAAGTTAATTTGGGCTTTCCGTAATAATAGAAAGTTATGGGTGAGTTTATAAATAACTAACGAAATGTTAGGCGGTTTTTGGTAATTGTCCTTCTAGGGTTTATGTATATACATAACGTGTGATTATAGCAGTCCCAAGCCTTCTTCTATTTTCTTAAACGTGATCTAGAGAGAGAGCGAGATTCAGAAAGAGGGAAAGGGAAAGGGAAGAGGTTGAAGGGATTTCTTTTCCCACGAAGCTTTTAGGCAAGATTTTCTGCAGTAAACTGATGTGTGTTTGTGTTTGTGTGTGTGATATGTGTTTGCGTTTGAGTGTATGGTGAGCACGGTGAGGCTGCCTCGAAAGACAGCCCTGTGTGTGTGTGGTGTGTGTTTTGGTGTGTGTATGTTGCGAGAAAGTATGTGTGTGAGTGTTGTATGCGTGAGTTGTGGGTTGTTGTGTGTGTGTGTGTATACATATATATATATATATATATATATATATATATATATATATATATATATATATATATACATGCATGTGAGTGGAACAAAGCTATGTTTTGTGCGTGAATATGTGTGCGTGTGTTTTGTATATATACAGGCGGAGGTGCAAAAGCTGTGTGCTTGTAGGTGTATAATGGGTTGGGTGTGTAAGGGAAATGTAGTGTTGTCAAAGGGCCGGGCTTGGGCCGGGCCAGTGGGGCTGCCAACCGGGCCGGGCCGGGCCGGGCCTGCCGAAGGCAAACCTAGGCCCAGTCCAGGCCCTGGCCCTAGGCCCAATAGCTAGGGCCGGGCTTGGGCCGGGCCCGGGCCCTTTTTTTTTTTCTTCTTGTTATTCAATTTTAAATTTCATCTCTAGGCAATATTCACAATTTAACGAACCTAATCTTTATCCTTTTATTTCATTATAAGTAATATACATATATATGTATGTATGTATGTATATACATATTTATTTGTTAGCCATTATATTTTTTATTATATGTTAAACATTTTCATACTCTTCTTGGTGAGCTTTATTAATAAAATCTTAACACATAACAATTTATATAGAAAAATAATAAATGTATTCATAGGCCCTCCTCCTTTTATCCGGGCTTGGGACCGGCTGCTTGTAAACAAACAGGCGAAGTTACCTATTTTTTTATATATACGAAAAAATATATATCTTGCTTGTAAAAATTTATTTTATATATATGGAAAAAAAGTATATTTTGTGAAAAAATTTATTCTTAAAATTCTAACAATCAAAATAATAATGCATGTCTATCCAAAATATCAGCAATCAAAGATCAAGAAATCTGCAACGTCAACCAAAAGGATCAAAAGAGGAAAATAAAAACAAATTACCTAATCATCCAGGAGTACTTCAATATCCGAGTCACTGCTCTTCCTATCATCAATCGGTTTATCTTGCTCGCGGTATTTCGCATCAAGATAATCCTTCCAACATACACATAGCTCGAGCGACTCGGGGTTAAGACGACTCCTCCTGTCATCCAAAACCCTCCCGCTGGCTGAAAATGCCGACTCTGAAGCAACCGTGGAGGCTTGCACTGGCAGTACATCCCGTGCAATTTGGGATAAAGTTTTATACATGTTTTGATTTTGTTTCCAAAAATTTAACAAATTAAAATTAACCTGTTCTTGCCTTGATAAATCAGAATAATGATCAGTATTTGCATATACACCAATCTCATTAAAAGAGGAAAAAGTATACGAACCTGCCGAATTAGAAGTACCTTCACCTGGTAGTTGTCTTGCTACTAGATGTTCAAAGCCCTGAAGGTATGGCGCATAATACCTCTCAACAGTGGATGATGATGTAGCTCGCCCGCGCACGTCAGCAGAATTACGATAGACGTTGAACAAGTCCTCAAACCTCTTGCTCACTTTTGCTGTGAATGCGGTTGTCTCCTCTGCTGTGTAGCACATTAATTTCGATATCTCTTGTATCGAGGCGTTCACGCCATGCAACTTTAACCTAGGATCTAAACAAGTAGCCACAGTAAAAATAGCAGGCAGTTTACTCCAATATTTATTAAATTTTTGATCCATCACTTTTACTATTTCCTTAAAGGGTCCTATATATCTCCATTTTGTTAACATTGTAGCCATCTTCAGAATTTCTATTACAGCGAGAGGAGAGGTGGGATAGTACGTACCAGACAATAAATTGGTAGACGTGTAGAATACCTCCAAAAATTCAGCTAGGTATGTGGCCATCTGCCATTCCTCTTGAGTTGGCAAGCCGGCTGGGAACTGGGTTAGTAGAAAATGCGTATAGACTTCTCGGTATGCCAGAATGTGTAAAAGCATGTGGTATGTAGAGTTCCACCTGTGGACCACATCTGTAACTGCTCTCCTGCGAGGCATATTATATTGAACACACAACGTTTTAAATTGTTGTGTTCTCGGACTCGAGCTATTAACATACGCTGTCATACCCCTCATTTTGAGAAGAATATCTCCTGCAGCAGCTAAACCATCTTGAACAATTAAATTAATAATGTGACAAACACAGCGAACATGAAATAATTCACCATTAAGTACAGGTTGAAGCGTCTCCTTTAAAGCTGCAACAGCAACTTTATTATTAGAAGCATTATCAAAACTAACACTCATAATCTTATCCTTAATTTTAAATGTGGTGCATGCTTTTAATATAAGAATAGCAATGTTCATTCCATCGTGCGGATAAGGGAAGTGCTCGAAAGCGATGATTCTCTTGTGCATAACCCAATCTACATCAATCCAATGAGCGGTCACACAAGAATAACTAACAAAAGTATAAGGAGATTGCCAAATATCAGAAGTAAGACTAACTTTACCTTCAAATTTATCGAAATAATCGATAAGGCGTGCTTTAGCAGCATTGTACTGTCGGAGTGCATCGGATCTAGTTGTGTTTCTATGAACCTTTTTGTACAAAGGTTGAACGTATGTGTTCATATATCTAGAGTGCTTAGGATTATCGGCAAAAGAAAAGGCTTGTTCATCATGAATAACAAATTCAGCGAGACCGTCTCTTTGCTCTCGCTGATTATAAACAAATAACTTACCGTCAAAAGATAACTGTGTTTGGGTAGGTTCGACGTGGCCTTGTCGAGGTGCACACAGAGGGTAATGCCTGTTAAGATGTCCATTACCACTACCAGACGAAAATAATTTAGCGCAGTACTTACATCGAGCTTTTCGGATGCCGTCCACCATAACTACATCGAAATGATTCCAACACTCGGCTTTCTTTTTTTTTCCCCTTTTGGACTTCTGGCTCATTACCGGAGGCATTGCTCGGCCCTTCTTCATCATGACCAGGCATAGGGTTGAGATTATGCCACGGAGTAGTAGCTTCGCCAACCGAGCTGCGTCCTTGACTATAATGCGGGGGGTCTTCATCAGGCGTGTATTCAAAATGTGGAATGTTTTGATTGAACTCCCAATTGGCTTGGGTATCTATCATACAGCCTGTACTCATTCGTCCAGGAACGAATGGTTGTGTTGGTGCTTGGATTGGTGTTTGTGATGGCCGTGGCGCTGGCGCTTGTGCTGGTGGTGGTGCTTGCGATGATGATGATGTTTTTCGTGATGACGATGCACGCCTCATTTTCTTCAATAATCCAGCCATATTTCGAGCTAAACTTTGTAAGAGTAACTAAATACACAAGTATAAGAGTAGTAATAAGAAATAACAATTAAAAGAATGAACGAGTAACAAATATTAGAGAGTTAGTAATTAAAAAGAATTTAGCAAGACTAGTAATTAATAAACAAGAGTACTAATTAGTAAATACTAGTAGTAATTAGCAAGAGTAGTAATTGGAGAGGAAAATAGTAGCAAAGCTTGTAGAAATATAGAATGTTTAGGTAAGAGAGAGTAAGAAGATTGGTGTGAAAAATTAGAGAGAAATGGTGTGAATTTATAGATTTTAGAAACTTCACAAAAGACCAAAATACCCCTACAAACTATCCGTTTATAGTTGTTGGGGAGGGTAAGAGTGTAAAGGAGTTGAAAAATATAGGTTAGACTAAAATACCCCCCAAACTAGCCGTTATATTGCTGTTGGGGGGGTAAAAGTGGAATTTTGGAAAAGGGGTGGAAGAAGGGGGGGAAAAACAAAAAAATTCAAACAAGTGGGACCGCAGACCGGGCCAGATCCGGGCCGCAGACCGGGCCAGACCCGGGCCGACTTCGGGCCGGGCCAAACCCGTTTCCGGGCCGGGCCGGGCCGGGCTTTTTCGGAGCAAATGAAGGCCTGGTCCAAGCCCAGGCCCCAAGCCCGCTGTGCTGGGGCCGCTACTGTTCATGGACGGGGCCGGGCCAGCCCGGGACAGAACCGGGCCGGGTCGGGCCAGCCCGCGGGCCGCCTGGCCCATTTGACAACTCTAGGGAAATGTGATGTGTGTGGGTGTATAAGCAAAATGAGTGTGTTTGCTTGAGTGTATGTTTGTGAGACGAGAGGTGAGGCTACCATGGCCGTGTGTGTGTGTATGTCATATCAGAAGGTGTGGAAATGAACGTGTGCATGTATATGTGAGTGGGTGAGAGCTGAGTGCATGGGTATGTGTATAGGCGAGTGTGTTTGTGAGTATCGTATTAGCGTTAGGTACGATACATGCATAGCGTGCTGTACAATGATTGTTAATGTGTAAAATTTAAAAAAATGATACTTTAGGCTATATTAGAAATTTTGGCAAAATTTTATAATTTTCTGAAATCATATTTATTTTTAATATTTTCTGTAAGCTTAAAATTATAAAATTCTTTTAGAGACTTTAAAATCATTAAAATATTTTGGAAAATTAGAGTAATGTTTTTTTTAGTATAAATAAGTCCCAGATTAAGTTTGGTAATTTTTAGAGTTGATTTGCTATAGTTTCCGTATCGCATTGTTTTTAAAAAAATGAAAAATTTTAAAATAGTTTTGATGTCTTTTAAATTCTGATTTCAATTTATATAATTCATTCTTCTAGTATTCCAAAGCTATTACAAAAATTATGGGACTTTATTTTTAGCTAGAAATAATTATGGCTATTTTCTTGCATTTAAATAAATTATTTTAATTAAAAAATATTCAAAATTTTAGAAAATTTATATTTTAACTTTTCTAATGTTTTAAGCTATAAAAGTATTTTGTTATAATTTAGTATGTGTTTGGAGTATCGTTACGCACTAAAGAGTGCATAAGGATTTCAGTTAGGTTAACCGTGTGTCGGACCGCTTTTAGTTGTGCGATTTTGGAGTTAAGAGTAAGTACGTTATGGATAGTTATTATTAGGTTATTAGTATAGTAGCATAGATTGTGTTCTAACAAATGGATTGCGAATCTAGACTTATTCAGAGAATATTGATCGAGGTTGCGTAGCATTGCATAGCTTGGATCGAGGTAATGATTTTCTCTCCGAACCCTACTCATCATTCTGAATCCATTTGTTTTAATCTTAATTGTTTCATGAATTTTATTGAACTATGGTTTTTATAAACTTTCCTGAAAATATTTGGATTTTGCTAGTGAAACTCTAACTTGAACCTTAAGCGGTTGTAATCTTAATTGAAACCCTAACTTGAACCTTAAGCGGTCGACAATACTCGATAGACTTTACATATGCATATGTACACTGACTAGTCTATTTAGATACTAGTTTAACCCAACCAACAGACCATCCTTATAACTCCAGCAATAAAAACCATCCTTATAAGTCCCAGATTACTAACTCATGTCAAAAACAAAATCCCTTGAAAAGATGTTATTTCACTTGAATGTAAAAATCTTCTGAATCGTTCGTCTACATCGAAATGTTGTATTTTATTGAAAATACTTTAAAAAATTCGTTTAACTCTATATGAAAATTCATTCGAATCGTTTTGTTGTTTAAATCGTTGAACGACCTTACTGGGCTCTCAAAAGTTCACTCTCCTTTGACTTCATTTTCGTAGGTGATAAGCAGCAATTAAGTTGCCCGAATAAGGAATAGAGCCGAGCGAGCGAAAGAAAATGAATTAAATTTTGGTAGTGATCATTAGAACCCATGTGCGGCTAATGATTATTATTTAATAATTTTTTAAACTTAGTTTGATGTATCATTTATGACAGTCTATTGAGAGTATAGTTTGATTAAAGGTTTAACTCCTGTAATGATGACTATCGATTTGGTTATGAGGTTATCATCGTCTTCGTGTCATTGATCGATTGAGTGTTAACGTTCCAAACAGTTTCAGAATATTACAGTAGATGTCACAGTATGACAGTGGTGGAAATCGGAAAGGTGACAATGATTATGAATGTAATTGTGGTAATTCTTGTGGTAGTAGTTGTAGCACTATTAATGAGATTGAGATTTGTAATAGTTTTGGCAAGCCATGTTTGCAATGGTACGTGTAGTTCTCGAGATGGTTGTGGTGGTGGTAATCTTAGCAATAGGATTATATGATGGTAGTGGTAACAGTTAGTAAGTGGTAATTCTAAGGTGATTAGAGGTTGCATTAATATAATGGTGGTTGACATGTTATGCTCTAATATGCCTTGTGCAAGTGATAAGGTGTTCATAGTGGTAGTTCTAAATATGTTCATTTACAGTGGTAGTACTAAGGTGTTTCGAGGTAGTATCTCAACGTAGTAGTGGTACATGAGTTATACTCGGAATCTGGATTGGACAGCCCGAAGAAAAAGACATAATGATGACTCGATTAATCTTTGATAATTTGAACATATACATAGAACGTAGTTTGAGTACTATATTTCCTTTTCATTATGTACCGAACAAAAAATATGCAAAATGCTTTGCATAAAGAAAGATATCAGATGACTCAATTAGCATTTATGCTTATAGGAAGGTTGAGCTTCATATTCATCATCCGTTAAGAGGGAAAATTATAACTCTTTACTAGATTCTATTAACAAAAATAAACCGAATTACAAAAATTAGCATATCAATGGTGATTTTCTTCCTTTACAGTATCTTTGGAGATAAGACTACTTTAACCTGGTGATTAGAACATTGATGCTTAACTATTGAGTTAAAAGGTCTAAATCTACAATTATATCTTCATACGAGATTGTCGCTCATAATTTGTGACTAATTGTCAAAAGTATTGCTTATGAAAAAGCATTCTAAGGTTATACCATAATTATTTTTATTGTAAAATTCACATCCAATTTGTAAGTAAAAGTATGCATCAAAACTTTTTAAAAAAAGTGTTTGCATGATGTGATCTTATACTTTAATTTATATATTTGCAGCAATAAACAAGACGTATCAATAATTAATGTGTTTTAACAAATATTTTCAATACCTTGCTTTGGTGCTTTGAAATCTCTATAATATTCTCATGCATCTTCCTGTTCAGTCAAAGAAGTTAAGATTGTTGAGTACAACTTTGTACGTATATAACATGTATAAATAATATAGGCTGTGAGAGACATATGGATGCATATTACATGATTATTAAAAATTTTAATAGTATGACTTAATGCATGTTTGTTGTACCTATTAAAATTAGAAGAAAGATAATCATTTAAACATATCATGTGCATTTGCACAAGTCCAGTAGCTAGCTATGACAATCATTGTACTCCCTTATCTCGGGACTGTTAGACATACTATAGCTACTCCGACCTTCTTAAAGTTAATGATTAGGAAGCATTGATAAGTGTTTAGTATGAGAAGTATTAACTCTAAATTTAAGTACATATCAACTTTGTCTCATGATATTAGAATTTCTTGTTAACTTTTATAATGGTTAAATGACATACAATTTCCAGAGCTTCTTTAAAAAAAAAAATTGAACGAGCGCTATTAGTTATCATTATCGTTTACATCACTGAGGATACCAGGCATTAGAAAATCAGGTGCTTCCAGTAACTAAATTTTAGAGTCCAAACGCACCCTTACATATTTCGCTAAATATGGGCCTTCTCATTTCTTGTTCTATTCATATCTCTGAAACCCCAAAAGCATTTTTTTGGCATCATCCATGAGAAGAACTATTGTCAATAAATCTTCCTTTGCATTTTTAAGTGTCGTAACTTCATCCTTCGAATCCCCTTCAATAGATGCATCCATGAAACCGCAGTCGACACCAAATTTCACTGTCAATAGTACCGCTTTTGCTTGCGCTATTTGTAGGTCCTCACAATCATTAATATACTGTGCTACCGCGTGGATAGCATATTTTTAATGGTCACCCACCAAAATTCCACTGCCACCAAAATTTTTCTGTATCTTGATTTTGGATATAATTGCTCTGCTTGTAAAAGCTTAGGGTTAGTTGTCCAGTTTAAAAAAGCTTACAATTTCGTTTGTCAAGATGAACTAATCATAGAGGGATGACGTTTTTTAACCTTTCTTAATTGAAAAGAAATTTCAGTGATGCAACATGTCGTTCAAATGTTTATAACGAGACTGAATTCATATCAATTACTAACCTACCTCATCACCTTCGCTTCACCTTCCTTCCTAAAATGATTTATTTTAATAGTTATTGTAGGCTATTAACTTAAACCTATTATTAATTACGAGATATTCTTATCTTATTACGTACTTACTATAAGAGGCTAGAGTATAATACTCTTTGTCCATTCATAAACGGCCGATGTCGTATCAATCTCCCTAATCAAGTAGTCTTACTTAATTAACCATATTTCATACATAATCACCATCTTGAAAGTTTTATGGATCCGCTTCCAAGGGAATCAAGAAAGGAAAAAAAAAGTTTTTATTTTGATCAGGTTTGATCTTTGAACGTTTTTTTCACACTTGAAACAAGGAAAAAGCTCAAGAAAATCTATGGTAAAAGAAAAGAGCCCATCTCATGAAATGGGCTGACACCTCCCATAATTCATAAAGAGATTTACTTAGACTAGCTCAACAACCATGGATTGTCCAAACACATTTAGAAATTTCAATAGAACCCATTATAAAGATTGAAAAAGTTTATCCTAATTGTCACTTATCGTTTTGATAACGATAAAGTTTTAATACTAAAACTAGAATTTAAATTTTGAACATTGCCACATTAATACTCGAAAAACTTGGTATGGTTAGTGGCGCTTGTCACATTGATACTCAAAAATCTTGGTATGGTTCGAGACTAATAATCTAGAACACCGGTGACCGGTTGACATTGCAGTTAACGTATCTGACTTGCCCCGGTATCCGACGGTCCGAACTAGTATATATGAAATTGCCTAAACCCCCTCATAAATTTAGCCATTAATTCAAAGATAAAGATATATTCCAATATTCAACCAAGTGGATGGAAATATCATTTACAACATTTATATTTTTTGATATTTGCATATTCCCCTCCTTAAAAACTTTTTGACCACGCCAGAAGGAAAAACACTTTAATCATCAAAAAGTTTAGAGTGCATCTCCTTCATATTGTCCCCCGAGTATTTAAATAGCTTCCCTCATAGAATGGTCAAGCTATAATAATTTCAGAAGAGATATCGTCTGAGAGTGCATGACATGCTTCACACACTCCAATATATATATGTGTTCTATTTGCTCTTTGTGAGAAAGTCCTCTCTAATCTGAACAGGCTATTATGAGTGACATGGGATGGGTCAAACAAGTACTTTCACGTGGGAGAACACCAAACACTTTGTAAGACTTAGACAAAACTCCTGAGGTAAAGTGACTTTATAAGCAACTAGTCCCACACCTACATAGGAGAGAACTTACTGCTATTCCTTGAATAGATCACTATGTCCCAAGAAACTACACGGATGAACATGAAAAGTCCCTCTCAAAAGTGCAGATAACGACGAGATCTGCCTGTGTCTACTCTAAGCTGTCCGTTAACAATTTCAAATCAACTAAACCTTCCTTATCATTAACAACATTCCTGGAAAAACTGTGCATCATTTAATAATCAACAAAAAACACAACTTCATCTCAGAATAATGAACCCTGGCATAATAATGTTGGGAATACACTTTTTGCGTATACTCGTATAGAAAATCAGTTTAAGAAATATACTAACATGCAAAGATTAATGTTCCAAAAATAGAAGTAACGAAACCAAGGAAATAGAACTATGTGTAATAACTCACAGCAAAATTACAGAATAGTAAATAGAAAGGCCGAGGCGTGAATTTGATTAACTATCCTTAAGATTTTTATTCGTTCCCGCAACGGTGCTAACGGTCTCTTGACGATAGTCTCCCAGGATACAACGGCTACGTCTGAAAATATGAGCACTCCAAATTTTCAGACTCGACGAACAAACAATGTACATAACTCTTTCTTTCGGACACAAAAAACAGAGAAAATATGCAGAAGAGAAATTTCGGGATTGAAAAAATCAATTAACTTGTGTAACTGACTCATTTTTATACGGTGAATATTCACTGGGGGTGCAACTCTTCACAGCTGTTTAGAAAGGTTGTAACTTTTCGGAAAAGAAAATAAATAAAAAAATTATTTATTTAAAATATTTTTATCCCAAAAAGAATAAAGCCAGATGGGCCAAAGCCACGGACCGGACCGAGACGGGACAGGCGGGTGGCGCGCGCGTGTGTGGTGGACCTTGGGTCAACCTTGGTCCTCCCTCTTTTCAAAACTTGGGTGCCCCCAAGGGGCCCTACACTTAACTCAAGGTTAAGCCTTATAAAGAGACAACATTGGCTTTATTTCTTCAATGTGGGATTCTCTTTTCCCTTCAAGTTGAACCATCAACTTTAACTTCAATTTTCTCATTCACCTCTCATTTGTTTTAAACTCGTGAATATACTATGATTATCTACTCCAATAGATGAACATAAATTAATTTGTTCTTAACCAAATTATGGTTTGAAACCCATATAAAAATTGAGTCAAAGATGGCTTCTCCATAATGGCTTTAAAACCCAATTTCAACAATCCCACACATGAATAGAAAATTGACTGGACGCTATTCGCAAAAAACACTGACACTAGAAAGAGTTCTATTAGAACGACACTGCATCAGGATAGGTAGTCGATGGCCTTGAACCTTCCATAGTGAGAACTATCGGATGTACTAGTTCACCAGTGAACGTGATGTCTTGAACTGTTCAACCTTTAGTGTAAATCGAGACAATAGAACTTCACACAGTATCGCTCAAACATTGTTTTGAGGTTCTCATTGTTGTGTTCATTTTGGCCCTGAACACTCCTGGTTTGCATGAGTACTCTCTGAGAATTCAGCCTTACAATTCTCATAGAAGCGGCCCACTTCTTACTCACATAGCTGACTTCTTATTAAGAGGTTTCTATTGCACCCCCACTTGGATTTCCAAGATATAAGAGTCATTAAAAGCATAGCTTAACCTAACCTTTTGTAGGTGCCTCTGTTTACTCATCATAGGAATGGATATGAGACTTTAACCCCCCCCCCCCCCCAGTGCTCCGTCTGAGTTGCATTAACGTAATTCGGTTTTTCCTTTGAACCTAGATCTTGGGATCTCCAATCAACTAGGTAGGGTTTCCATTATGGCAACTCTTTAGTTCATAGACTTAAAACCCATTCCTCTCGATGACGTATTTACTTTCTCTCTAGTCAAAGCTTTCGTTAACGGATCCATAATATTATCCTTTGACTTCACATAGTCAATAGAGATAATTCTACTAGAAAGTAATTGTTTAATGATATTGTGTCTGTGATGTATGTGTCTAGACTTGCCGTTATACATGCTGCTTTGTGCTCTTCCAATTGCAGATTGGTTATCATAATGTATGCAAATTGGTGGCATAGGCTTAGGCCAATTTGGAATATCCTTCAAGAAATTACGAAGCTACTCCGCTTTTTCTCCTGCTTTATCTAAAACAATGAATTCAGATTCCATAGTGGATCTGGCAATACATGTCTGTTTAGAGGATTTCCAAGAAATAGCTGCTCCTCCTAGTGTAAACACATATCCACTAGTGGACTTTGTTTCACTAAAATCCGATATCCAATTGGCATCATTGTATCCTTCTAATACAACTGGATATCTTGTATAATGCAGCCCAAAGTTTAAGGTATATTTTAAGTACCTTAAAACTCTTATGATAGCAGTCCAGTGATTCTTCCCCAGATTGCTAGTGTATCTGCTCAGTTTACTGACAGCATATGCTATATCGGGTCTCGTACAATTCATGATGTACATTAAGCTACCAATTATACGCGAATACTCTAATTGAGATATTCCTTCACCAATATTCTTTGTTATATGTAAATTTACATCTAGTGGTGTCTTCATCGGACTATTATCATAACTTTTAAATTTGTCTAGCACTTTCTCAATATAGTGAGATTGTGACAAGACTAGTCTATTTGATGTTTTGGTAATTTTCATACCAAGTATAACATCAGCCACACCCAAATCTTTCATATCAAATTTACTGGTCAACATTTTCTTTGTAGACTTAATAAATTTATTATTGCTCCCAATAATGAGCATATCATCCACACAGAGACAAAGAATGACATATCCTTTTTCTGTGCCTTTAACGTAGACACATTTATCACATTCGTTGATTCTAAAGCCATTTTCGATCATGACTTTATCAAACTTTTCATGCCATTATTTCGGAGCTTGTTTTAGTACATAAAGTGACTTAACAAGCTTGCACACCTTCCTCTTATGATCAGGAGCTACAAACCCGTCGGGTTGCTCCATGTAAATCTCTTCATTTAGATCTCCATTTAGGAAGGTTGTCTTCACATCTATTTGGTGTATCTCAAGATTATTAATAGCTGCAATAGCTATCAATATTTGAATGGATGTTATTCTTGTAACTGGTGAATATGTATCGAAATAATCAAAGCCTTCCTTTTGTCTATATCCCTTGACAACCAACTTGGCCTTACATTTTTCGATCGTTCCATCAGCTTTCTTCTTTCTCTTGAAAATTCATTTACACCCTAATAGTTTATTTCGAAGAGGAAGATCCACCAGTTCCCACGTATGATTTTGCATGATGGATTCTATTTCACTATTAATAGCCTCTTTCCAATGTGGAGCTTTAGGACTCGACATTGCTTCAGTGTAAGTACGAGGCTTATTTTCTAACAAATATGTTAGAAAATCAAGACCAAAAGATGTAGACGTTCTAGCTCTCTTGCTACGTCTTGGCTCAACTTCCTCTTGTGAGGGTTCTTGATCCATATTAGTTCTTTCTAAAGAACTCCGTTCTTATGCAATTTTATAAACAAATACATCTTTGAACAAATGTGCATTCCTTGTCTCCATCATGGTGTTGACATATATATCATTAACTTCAGATTTATGCACTAAGAACTGGTATGCTGATCTATGGTTTGCATATCCAATGAAAATCCCATTAACAGTTTTAGGTCCTATTTTGACCATTTTAGGTGGTGGGATAGCTATCTTTGCTAGACACCCCCACACTTTAAGATATTTAAAAGAAGGAAGACGTCCTTTCCATAGCTCATAAGGTGTCTTTTATAACTTCTTGTGGGGTACTTTATTAAGTATGTGATTTGCAGTTAAGACCCCCCTCCCCCCAACAAGTTATCCGGTAGTCCAAAATTTATCAACAAAGCATTCATCGTTTCCTTTAAAGTACGATTTTTTTGCTCAGCAATTCCATTTGACTGAGGCACATATGGTGCCGTGGTCTCATGAATGATTCCGTGATCGGCACAATATTTTTCAAGATGAAAAACATATTCCCCACCTCTATCACTTCTTAGTACTATGATTTTCTTGCTAAGTAGATTTTCAACCTCAATTTTGTATTGCAGAAATACTTCCAAGGTTTCATCCTTACTTTTAAACAAATATACATAACAAAATCTCATACAATCATCAATAAAAGTAATAAAATATTTTTTTTCTCATCTAGATTGTACCACATTTAAGTCACATATGTCACTATGAATTAGACTTAAAGATTCCGTACTTCTTTCAATTGACTTGAAAGACGTTTTTGTCAATTTAGTTTCAACACAAATTTCACATGCTTTATGTGAGTCAAAATCCATTTTAGGCAAAAAAAAAATCATTTTTCGCAAGCTTTTGTAAGGAACCATAATTCACATGGCCTAATCTATGATGCCATAAATTAGGAGATTACAACAAGTAACCACAAGAAATACTATTATCAATATCAGAATTAGATACAGCTTTAAACACGATGATCATTACATTTAACTTAAAAAGATCATCACATAAGAACCTTTTTCCTATAAACATCCCACTTTTAATGAGTACAAACTTATCGGACTTGAATACTAGCTTAAAACTATTTTTACTCAACAATGAGCCTAAAACAAGATTCTTTCGAATGTCTGGCACATGAAGCACATTGTTGAGACTTAACTCCTTGTCGGATGTCATCTTTAAGACCACATTTCCCATTCCTTGCACCTTTGAAGACGAAGAGTTTCCCATAAATAGATTCTCTTTATTGACACTCTCATATGTAGTAAACATACTTCGCTCGGAGCACACATGTCGAGTAGCACCCGTGTGTACCCACTACTGTTTGGGATTTCCAACCAAGTTGACTTTGGATACCACCGCATATAAGCTCAAATCTATAACGTCCTCAGCAATTTGGTAACTTCTGTCACGTTGGCTTGAGAATGCTTTCCTTTCTTTCCTCTGTTCTTGTGACTGTAGCAATCCTTAGCTTGATGGCCCGGTTTGTCGCGCACATAGAAATTCCCACTGAACTTCCTCTTTTTATCACCACCCTTAGAATTTGAGCCACTTGCTCCACTTGGACCATCGGAATCAGAAATTTTCCTCCTCTTTGACGGCCTTGCTCGACCACATTTGCCTTGGCCTCTTGATGATAATTATCGGCCTTCTTCTCAGACTGGCGATTATCTTACTCAATCCTTAATCTCACAATCAAATCCTCAAACTTCATTTCCTTGCGCTTATGCTTCAAAAAGTTCTTGAAATCTTTCCAAGTAGGTGGCAATTTTTCAATCAAAGCAGCCACTTGAAAAGATTCTCCAAGTACCATTCCTTTCGCATGAATATCATGCAGAATTAATTGAAACTCTTGGACTTGATTCATAACAGTCTTGAAATCAAGGAATTTGCCGACTACAAATTTCTTTGAGTCAGCATCTTCCGTCTTGTATTTCTTTTCCAAGGATTCCCACAATGCTTTCGCATTTAACATTCACTACAAAAAAAGTGATCTGTCACGGCGCCCTATGTCGGCGGTCGCCCGATGCCGTTGCTGTATGTGGACTACGCCGACGCTCCCACAATAACCGCTGTTATAGAGTCTACAGGAACGTTTAAGCCGACGGTGAAATTTCTGGCGTTGCCATAGGTTATATTCACACCCCAAAGTATGAGCGGCAAAATCTAGCGCCAAATTACTATCTACGCCGACGCTCTAAATGTTTTAGCCGGCTCAATTGACCGTTGGCATAGGAAATCCAGGTTTATTTCAATTTTTTCTTTCTTTTAATCTATTGCACTGCACACGACTCTCTGTTCTTTCTCTCAGTCTCTCACACGACGTCACGACTCACCACAACAGGTTCCTCCCCCTCTCTCTCTCTCTCTCTCTCTCTCTTCTCCATTCTCTAATTCTCCATTAATCCGTCCAGATTGAACACGCTTTGGGATTTCAGATTGAAGTCTCGACGCTTCGATTCTTCCGGGATTGATCACATTTGGGATTCCATCTTCTCAGGTAGCTATCTTTAACCCACGCAACGATTGTTGTATAATCGATTGTTCCAATCATGTTTTGGAAAGCTTTATATGTTCAGATTCCGTTTGTTATTTGTTGTTCTTTGTGAAGTTGTCGCCGGCAGCGCCACTCGCCGTCGCCGGCAGCGCCACTCTCCTCGCTGGCATCGCCACTCGCCGTCGCCGGCAACTCCACTCGCCGTTGCCGCAGCTTCCGTTCCAGTGAATTTTCCTGGCACAACTTTCAGTAACGGTATTAAGGCCGCGTTTTATGCAGTTTTCCTAGAACAACTTTCAGATACGGTTTTAGGTGCGCTTCTTGCCAGCCACGAGACGGTGGCCATTGTCTTGTACTGAAAGGTAATGCTTTCACTTCTATTGCTTCCTTTCATTATCTATTCGCCTAGACATATAATGCCAACCCTGAAACTTGTGCAGCATGTGGGTAGTTTTTGTTACAATATCACACTTAAAACTCAAGAAGCAGAGTTTCAGTCCTATGACCAATGAAAGACAAAGGAAATATAAAGAAAAGTACCCTTTGGACTGTCAACTTCTTCTTTTGCGTATTATTACTAGGAAATGCTGTATATGACTATGCTGTGAGAGACCGTGGCATAGCAGTTGATTAAGTAACATACCAGAGATCAGGCTAAGTGTTGTTATTGATCAACAGAACAACTGGAAGTTGCAAATTCAACTGAAGTTATTTGTTAGTGTTATTAAATTTTCAATGTCAACTTAGATGATTTGGCACGCGTTTTATGCAGTTAGGTTTTCATTGTGTATGTGTATTTATAGTTTTTGGACGCTAAACTCAGCATCTATAATATGAATTGAAATTGCTTGGGTTAGGTTTTCTCAGAGATGATTGAATTTACTGCTCCAATGATACTAGTACTATTTAGTGACTATGGTATTTGATTACATTATGCTTGTTAGAGTTTCATTTATGAGAATGAGTTTCAAGTACAGTGAACTTGGATATTTGTTCTTGTACAACCGAAAGAAAACAATCGAAAGAAAATTAAGTCATTGCCAAGAAAACAATTAGTCTCAGCTCCTTGGACCTTACTAGTACTATTTCCGTATGTTTTACTTTTTTGTTTGAGTTATCTTTAAACTCATGTAAATACGCATATACATAAAAGAAAGAAACTGGATACTCGAGCAACTAGTACAAGCTACTTGATCCTAGGTCATTACCAAGCTCACGTCACATCTCTTTTTGTTTTTTTTTTCTTGAAAAAGGAAACATGGATAAAGAGTGGATGTGTCACTCAAGGGAATCTGAGACTTACGTTGTTGGCGTAGATATGTTTCTGAATTTTGCATTTAGGAATGTGGTTACAAGGTGGGGGGAGATATTATGTCCATGTAGGGACTGTGTGAATGGCATGTTTCAATCCCGTATTGTGTGTAGAGATCACTTGATTATTAGGGGATTTATGCCTAACTACACAGTTTGGAGGGTTCATGGGGAAGCTTTGGCCTCTTCTTCTGTTCAAAATGAGAATGATAACGAACCTGAAGTGGCTGGTGCTGGTATGCATG
Source organism: Escallonia herrerae (assembly GCA_033070095.1). NCBI lineage: Eukaryota > Viridiplantae > Streptophyta > Magnoliopsida > Escalloniales > Escalloniaceae > Escallonia > Escallonia herrerae. The sequence goes on along the minus strand of JAVXUP010000437.1, from coordinate 16,403 downwards.
GAATGGTCAATGACATTTTTGTGAGTCGTCCGGGAGACCCAAGTATCCAAGTTGCAAATTTCTATAAGTACATGAATGATGCAGAACAACCATTGTATCCGGAATGCAAGACCGAGACTAAACTATCATTTATTGTTTGGCTTTTCAACTTGAAGTGTGTGAGCAAGTGGACTGACAAGTCTTTTAATTTGTTACTTGGGAAGTTAAAGCAGATCCTTCCTGACGGCGAGACACTACCGGCTAACTTGTATGAAACTAAAAAGATGATTGGAGATTTGGGGTTTAGTTACAAGAAGATTGATGCATGTCCAAATGATTGCATGTTGTACTGGAAAGATGATAGCAAATTAGATTTGTGTAAAGTATGTAACAAGTCCAGGTGGAAGACAGTCCGAGGCGAGGCACGGACTGAAAATCTGCAATCGTCTACTGGGGGAAATAATGTTGCTGTGAAGCAGTTGCGTTATTTCCCCATAAAACCGAGGTTGCAAAGGTTATTCATGTCACCACAGACGGCTAAGTCGATGACATGGTTTCATGATAAGCGCCGCAAAGACGGGGTGTTGCGTCATCCGGCTGATTCGAAAGCTTGGGAGAATTTTGATAATTTACACCCTGCATTTGCTTTGGATCCTCGCAACGTTAGACTTGGGTTGTCTACCGACGGTATGGATCCGTACAACCATGGATCAAGTCATAGTATATGGCCAGTTACCCTGGTCGTTTACAACTTGCCTCCATGGATGTGCCTGCAACAACGTTATTTCATGATGCCTATGTTGATACCTGGTCCAACGTCACCGGGTAACGACATTGACGTGTACCTAAGACCATTAGTTGAAGAGCTGAAGATTTTGTTTGACGGGGTTGAAACTTATGATGCTTCAAGCAAGACTAATTTCACAATGCGCGTGGCACTCTTATGGACAATCAGTGACTTCCCTGCTTATGCAGTTTTAGCTGGATATAGTACCAAAGGTAAATTGGCATGTCCTGTTTGCCAAGGAGACACTCGTTCTTGTAGGTTACGTGGCAAGGAATGCTATATGGCACACCGGTCTTTCCTAGATCCAGATCACAAATACAGGTCTGAAAAACAAAAATTTAATGGTGAATGTGAATATAGACCACCTCCTGCTTTGCGCTCTGGGTTTGATGTGCTTGAAGAGGTAGATAATATCACTGTTACATTTGGGAAAACAAGTAAAAGTACAGTGCCTCGGGAAACCAATTGGAGGAAGAAGAGCATCTTTTTTGAACTGTCTTATTGGAGGACCCATCTTCATCGTCATAATCTAGATGTAATGCACATTGAGAAAAATGTTTGTGATAATTTGCTTGGAACCCTGTTGGGCGTTAAAGGAAAGACAAAAGATACTCTTAAAGCTCGTCTTGACATGAAAGATATGAATATAAGACGAGAATTGCATCCGATAGAAGTTGGTGATGACAAGTATAAACTACCAGCTGCATCTTTTACAATGTCTAAGAATGAGAAAAAAGATTTTCTCAATGTCTTAAAGAATGTAAAAGTTCCGGATGGGTATTCTTCAAATATTTCCCGATGCGTCCATGTAAAAGAGGGCAAGATGTTAGGACTTAAGAGTCATGACTGCCATATCCTAATGCACCAGCTACTTCCTATAGCTTTGAGAGGGGCACTGCCTCTACAAGTATGCTCTGCTGTAATTGACTTGTGCCGTTTCTTTAAGGAATTATGGTATAAAAATTACACTGTGCAAGACTTTGAACGACTAAATAAGAAAATAGCATTGATACTTTGTCGTCTTGAGATGATCTTCCCTCCATCCTTCTTCGATATAATGGTGCATTTGCCGATACATTTGGCCCAAGAGGCTATGATCGCTGGACCCGTACAATACCGCCAGATGTATCCATTTGAAAGGTTAGAAATTTTACGTTTGTATTCATTACAACTTATTGTAAAAAAATTCATGTAGCATAAGTTATGGTTTCCTTAGGTACATGTTCAAGATTAAAGGGTATATACGATGTAAAAGTCGTCCAGAAGGATCGATTGCTGAAGGGTTACTTGCGGAAGAGTGCTTGACATTTTGCTCTATGTACTTGGAAGGTAATCACCCTGTTTGGAACCAAAATCGGAGAAATGAAGATGGATATACTGAGGAAGTGGTTGGAGGCATACCAATGTTTCAACAAAAAGGTCGATTTCTAGGTGCCCCTTTGGCTATTGCTCTTGATGCCAAAGATAAGGAGATGGCACATCGATATGTATTGTTCAACTGTGATGAATTAGAAGTCTATCGTAGGTAAGTGGGCTTTATAATTATATTGGATTCAGTTTTGTATTAGTTAGATAATTTATTGTGTTTTGTAAATCTAGCACATTCAAGAAGAGTTGTGAAATGAAGCTGGGAAGACGTAAAAAGAAACCAACACCATGGGAAGTTGATAACGCTTTGAAAAAGGAATTCCCGAAGTGGTTTACATCCCATGTAAGTCTTTATATGTATATTTCTTATATATCTGTGTGTGTGCGCGCGCGCGCGCTCATAAGTCAATGCTTAATACTTGGTTTACAACTGCGTAGGTTAATAATTTGTGGGACGAGGTTTCAGAGGAAATACAAGCCCTTGCACGTGGTCCAAATGGTATAGGCAGGAGAGGTAGTGGCTACTTAATAAATGGGTACCGTTTTCATACAGAGAGTCTTGAACTGAAGCGAAAAACACAGAATAGTGGAGTCTACGTCTTAGCAGCGACACGCGGCTATTCTTCGTCTAGAGATGCAAATCCAGCTGAAGACGTCGTGGAGTATTTTGGTGTTTTAGAAGACATAATTCAACTGGATTACTTTGGAGTAGGAAATGTGGTATTGTTTAAATGTAAATGGTACGACAGTGTTAACAAAAGTACAGGGATTACTACTGATGCCTATGGGTTTACACTTGTCAATTCAAAGAAGTTTGCTTATAAGGATGAGCCATTTGTGTTGGCCTCTCAAGTAGAACAATTGCTCTATGTTGATGATCCAAGAGATCATGGTTGGCGTGTCGTCGTACAAACACGGCCAAGGGATTTTTGTGAAAATGCTGAAGCAGAAGCTGATACCGAGGAAGAGATATTGTTCCCAAGCGACCCTCACAGTGGACAAGATGTTGAACATCATGTAGAAAATATGACTTGGGTGAGAAATGATGTTGAAGCAGAAATAATTCACGATCAAGTTACAAGAAGCTCAACAAGGAAGCAAATGAAGGGGAAATCTGTTAACTTATGTTCTAAAAGACGGAGATTGGATATTTTCATTGATGAGGATGACGTGCAAGACAAAGAGGATGAGATAGAGGAAGACAAAGACGAAGACATGGAGATTGATGATAACTCAACAAGCAGTGACTGATTTTATTATATGAAAATATTTGGCACATAGTCTATGTGTCTACTTTTTTATTTTTCATACTTGTTTTTTTCTTTGTTGTTTGGATTAAGTTTAAGTTCAGGCTTAAATGCTTTAATCCAACTTGATACTTATCCAGTCTTTTGCATGCCTGCTGTTTAGATTATGCAAATACTTTGATCTATATCCTTAGAAATGTTTTCTTGTAACAATTGGTTCTACAGTATCCCTATGGTTTGTCGGCGTCGGAACCAACGCCGCGAGGTGGCTGGGTGCAGCAATAGGGGGATGCCGCCCATAGAGACTTCACTTGGTGATGCAGATGACAGGCGTGAAATCGAGATGAACACTGAGACCACGGATGTTGAAGAGGCTAATCCTGAGATTGTTGTACCAACTGAAGGATTAACCAACCAAGGGGGGTCCACTTCCGGTTAGTTCATGACAATTATGTTGTTTATTGACCAAGGGCATCTCTTATTTGTTGTTTCTTCACTTACTTAAATGACACACAGCATTTGCAATTCAAAAGTTCTGAGTGGCACAGGCAGTGGATTACTTATTTAATCTGCTTTATTTCTTTCATTGTTACCAATTGTTGTACACATGCCTATACTGAAAGGAAAGAGGAAAAGGTAATGCACTGAATTGAGCTGGAAAAGTACTGAATGCTATATACGAAAAACAAATTCTTACCACTTCAAAACTTACTATTTATCTAGAAAACAATATCAAAGACAGCAGAAAAGTATAGTTTTGAATACTACTGTACTGTGTTCTAAGACACAGGGATAGATCCCTACATTATACAATGATACATTAAAAAAAGTGTTTTAGTAGTTACTTGCTAGAAACTAGATCTACAGAGCAACAAGACTAGCCTGTGACTTTGGTGAGCCATGGAAAAACTAAAATGACATAAGTTGCTATGAGTCTTATATAAAATGACATAAGTTACTATGGTTGGACACTTTAACATTGACAGAAATTGCAGTAGAAGAACTAGTCATCAACTGTCATTTTAGTGCACATAATTATCACTTCAATCAGTGCAACCATGATTTATCCGTACGTGCACTTAGCTTTCTTCGTTGGTGCAAAACCATGGCTGTGTAAACTTTTTCCAACGAACCTTTTTCTGTGTTTCACTTCTCTTCCTTAACTGCTGTTCACTCACTTTTGGTGTTACTTAGTATGTAGTTTGGTACCATGGTAGTAACAATAGCTTGAAGAAGGGTTGCACCTAACCGCATCTGAAGTCTTAAAGTACGTAAGTTTGTCTAGTGTGTGTTGTTTCAGTTACTAGGTCTTCGAAGAAACGTGGGCCAACAATGGGAAAGAAGACATGGGCAAGGGAAACACGTGTCCACGTTGGATATGATGATGATGGATGTTGGATCACTGGGGCAAATGACGAGCTTGGTTCTTTTGTTGGGTGTGTGGCGCGTGTGTCCAACCTTTTACCAATTGATTACCAAGACTGGAATACACTACCTCAGAAGTACAAGGATTCGGCTTGGTTAGAGATTGAGGTATAAGATTCTTTAAGCATGTTACAAGATTCTTAGATTCACTTGTTGTTGAGATTACATTTTCTTCTGAGACTGATCGAAACAAGAGTGAGCGAATCACTTTTAAGCTAGCCAGCGGCCTCTCTAAACGAACTTTTGATCTGCACAGCAAGGTTACAGCGTTTTGCTTTATTGGTTAAGACCTGACCCTGTGATCTAATCAAAGGTGCAAGAGGCAAATTCAGAGTTGTACAAGAAACAGAAAATAGCAGAAGAGGTTCTTTTCGAGTTTTTATTGGATGATCTTCATGACGGAAGATCATAATTTTGGTAGCAATGCACAGAAAACAGAGAGAACAAAGATGAACAGGGAGCTTACCCTTTTCATAAATCCCATCGTCTAAACTTCTTGGTTGCAAGGCTGAGAAAACATAGAAATAAAGGAGTTAACAAGAGAGAAACAGGATTTTGGTTTTTCGGTGGCTGATCTCTAGGCTTAGGTCTTGCTTTAATCATGCCAAGTCTTTCTTCATATGGTAATTAGTGTTCTACTTTGTTCTTGCTTGCAGAAAAGATTCACCACAGATCATCCGCTTGCAAAGGAGGCTATCATGACTAGCCTTAACAAGAAGTGGAGGGAGTGGAAATGTAAAGTGAAGAAGGAATATTTCAATCCAAATGACATTGCAGGATCCCAGAGGAAAATTGCCAAAGAGACTAGGGTTGATAAGGACCAATGGAACACCTTGGTTACTTATTGGCAGGATGCTGGCGTGCAGGTATATTCTTGCCAACTTATACACCATTGTTATACCAATGGAACTGAGGCCAATAATTAGAGATAGAGAAAACCATCTATGCTAGCTTCATTAAAACTGCTTCTTGTAACTAAACTACCTGAGTATATTAATTAGTTAAGTAAGGTGTACTCAACCTTAGGTCATATGTTAGTTATATATGTACTAATTGTGATACTTATGTTCTAGAAAGAGGCAGAAGATAACCGCTTGCATGCGTTGGGGCAGAAGTATCCACACACCTTAGGCCGCAAATCAACTGCAAAGAAGAGGCGGGAACATGTAACATACTTCCATTCTCATATGACATATTTAATATCTATAACTACATTGACAAATTTGCTGCGTATATACCTTATATTGTGTTTGTTTTGTTAGTTTGAGAAGTTTAAAGTCACACCAACTAAAGCTACCATGTGGATAGAGTCTCGAAGACAAAATGAGAAAAATGGAGGCAGCTTCATTCCCCAGGCTCGTAGTAAAATTGTAAGTAATGCTATGTTGGTAATTTGTTGCATAGGTGTGAATCCTTTGGCTTAAGTCCTTTGTTGGTCATTTTTTCACCTTGTTCTAGGTTAGCATGCATAATGTGGAACAAGGACTGTGATGGTCAGTTTAGGAGGACACCTTGTGTTATATATGTTTACCCAACTGATTTATATGAACTTGTAGGCTGAAATCCAAAGACTCCAACAAGCTTCACCATCCGAAGATGGCACCAGTGAAGTTGATATTCTTTCCGAAGTTTTGGGCAAAGAGCGACATGGTAGAGTTAGGGCGATGGGGTGGATGGCGACTCGTGCGAACACATTGGCCTCTCGTCAACATGCAAACAATGAACAAGTGCAACAAATGGCCGAGGAAATCACTTCTCTTAAAACACAATTGCAAGAGATGGATGAAGTCAAGGCAAAAATGGCTAAATTGGAAGACGTTATTAATCAACTCATGCATCAGAGTCAAGGACAGCCGTAGTTCTCTAGCTCTCCGGTAATTTTCTTGCAAAATCTAACTTGTAACTTCCTTTTAACTTGCTGATCAGTTGGTAGCTTATTTGGATGCTGTGCTCTAATGCAGCCTAAGTGTTAGATATGATAGCTACAACAAACTTTACATTATCTTGAGTTGGTTAAATGGTTGATGAAGATGATGTTTGCAAACCAAAAAAGACCACGTATTAACATTTATGGGTGCTTGTCGTTGGGGAATGGTTGTAGTCATTTTATTTTGTCGGTGAATGTCCATGTTTGGTTAGGTTTAATGTATGTAGTGTTTGGTGTTGAAGTATATATATGTCTGAAATCCATTGGACTCATGGTTATGGTAGGAGTATATATATGTCTGCCAATTGCTCGTACATTTGCTCGTACGCAACTTAGCCTTGTGAAGTTTGGTCTATGTAGGTGTAAAGTTTATAGTAATAACAGTTTCCTTTCCAGCTATATACTATAGTTTCTCTTGATATCAAGTCTTTTTTTTATCATTTAACATGTGTAACCTTTGTATCAGGTTATTGCCAAGGTGAATGGAAATGGATTATTCTCGATCTTGGTGGTTAATTTTGATCATGTGCATGGACGGTTGCCGGGTTAATTTGGAAATGTGCATGAGTATTTACTAGCTAGGTTTTGTACAAACTCATGAAAAAGTCTCTGACTTCGCTTTTTCTTTCTAGACAAACATGTGTTATTGTTTAAGATTTGAATAGATTGCGGTTGTTTTGTGACCAATCAAGTCCTAATTTAGATTATACTTGCATATAGTTTTCACTAGCTATATGGAATGAATATATGGTATGAAGAAAAGCAAGAAACAGAGCAGATTTATATACAGGGAGTTGGCAATGTTGGTAGTGTCTACCATTTTGCTCTTCTTTTCTTTTAGTTGATAACTTATGGAGGCGGTACGTATTGTCGGCATAAGTGAATTAATTTTTTAAAAAAATCTAAAACAAGCCTATGCCGGCGGTCGTCGATGTTGCCATAAGTCCATACAACAAATGCAAAGGAAACCTATAACGGCGCATGAGACCGTTGACATAGGTCCAATTATTCAGCAAATTAATAAAATAAAAATGATACCTACGACGGCGGTCTGTTAACGCTGGCTTTCCTATATTATTCAAATATATGAGAAATTAATATTTTACCTATGCCGGCGCCCGTAGACGTCGGCATAGATTTAAAATGCTGCCATTAGTAACATTAGAAGGCGGATGAGGGAGTAGTTTTAGAGGCGGCCGGCCGCTGGTATAGACCCCTTTTAGCGCCGGCATAAGCCTACCGAAACGCGAGTAAAGGCAGCGGTCGCTTAGCGCCGCGATATCCTACGGCGGCGGTTTTTCCACTTCTCGCGACGCTATGAGGCCGCCGGCGTAGACCGTTTTTCTTGTAGTGATTTGACTATATACATTATACAACGCATTGTCCAATCCGTTGAGGATATAGTTCTTGCAAAGGAAATTTGAATGCTTCCAAGCATCCATGGCAGCCACTGTTTGCCGGTTAGGATTGTCACCAAGATCCGGTGCATTCTCTTGCAAGAACCTTGCCAAATTCAGGGTGGTCAAGTAAAATAACATCTTTTGTTGCCACCTCTTAAAATCCATTTTGTTGAACTTTTTCGGTCTTTCACCAAGTCCAAGAGAACCATGAACAGGTGCCACAAAAGGCATCGCATACACAGTCCCACCATCATGTTGCATGTTGGGATGAACTTGTCCACTCTCCGAAATGGTTTCACTAGCCATTGTTATATCTATCACAGATTATAACAATAATTATTAAACGAAAAACAATCCATTCTATCATTAAATTCATAAACTAAAAATAATTTTAGTATAAGTTTGACAAAATCAAATAATAAAACAAAACTTGGAAAACGGTGTTTTGAAAACAAAGTTTCTACACATGTAACACAAAGTGCAGACAAAGTTTTAAGTTTGTTGGGAATATACTCTTTGTGTATACTCGTGCACAAAATCAGTTTCGAAAATATACTAACATGCAAAGATTAACGTTCCAAAAACAGCAGTAACGAAACCAAGGAAATAGAACTATGTGTAGTAACTCACAGCAAAATTACAGAACAGTAAATGGAAAGGCTAAGGCGTGAATTTGATTCACGGTTCTTAAGACTTTATTCATCCCTGCAACGGTGCTAACGGTCTCTTGACAATAATCTCTCAGGATACAACGGCTACGTCTGAAAATAGGAACACTCCAAATTTTCAGACTCAGCGAACCAAACAATGTGCAGAACTCTTTCTTTTGAACACAGAAAAAACGGACAAAATATGCAAAAGAGAAATTTCGGGATTGAAAAAATCAGTTACCAACTTACTCATTTTTATACGGTGAATATTCACTGGGGGGGTGAAACTCTTCACAGTTGGTTGGAAAGGTTGTAACTTTTTGGGAAAAGAAAATAAATAAATAAATTATTTATTTAAAATGTTTTTGTCCTAAAAAGAATAAAGCCGGATGGGCCCAAGCCACGGACCCGACCAAAACGAGACGAGCGGCGTGCGCGTGTGTGGTGAACCTTGGGTCAATCTAGGTCTTCCCTCCTTATAAAACTTGGGTAACCCCAAGAGGCCCAACCCTTAACTCAAAGCTAAGCCTTATAAGGAAACAACATTGGCTTTATTTCTTCAATGTGGGATTCTCTTTTCCCTTCAAGTTGAACCACCAATTTCAACTTCAATTTTCTCATTCACTTCTCATTTGTTTTAAACTTGTGAATATACGATGATCATCTACTCCAATAGATGTATAAAAATTAATTTGTTCCTAACCAAATTATGGTTTGGAATCCATTTGAAAATTGAGTCAAAGATGGCTTCTCCATAATGGGTTTAAACCCAATTCTAACAAATAAAGCACAGACAAGACTTATCCAGCTTTTGTGGTAGCACCACGAAATCTTGAACCTCCTCCGATGGCAAGTCTACCAAAAACCTCACTGACTAAAGTTTCATAAAAAGTAGTAACTTCTCCGTGCATCAAATTATCAGAGTCAGTAATTTGAACTCTCAGATTATAATGAATTGTTAGCATCCAAATGCGCGGTCTTAGCTCTTTTCAAACAAATGCAGAAATCAGCCAAGAGAGTAGAGTATAACTATGAGCTTAAATATGGTTTGCACAAGCACAAGATCACTATCCCCCATGATACATCCCCTCAAAGTTCGGTAGATTTGATGGTTCTCAAGGACATAAGCATGAGCACAGCAATCGTTTGATTGAGTCCCTTGGTGTCTACCTGCTACATCATATCCTAAGTGCCAAAGAACTTTGCACATATTACTTACTGACAAGGCTTACAAGTGGTATCATCACTTCCACCTTACACGTTGTCTCCTGTGATAACTTGATGCGCATGTTTTGTGGGAAGTTATTTTTAACTCATAAGGAATTATCTTTAACAACTTTAGCTCGAGAAGGGCAACAACAGGGGGAAGAGTTGCCTTTTACATTATCGAATTTTATGACATGCCGTGGAATTCCAGAAGAGACTCTCAAGCCTCAACTAATATGAAAGTGTATAGAAGGAATGACAGGAGAAAAGATACTACATGTGGCTGCTGACAACTTCTTGGAATAAAAATCTTTTACCAATACTGCACGAAAATTGAACAATGCAGCGCATATCAAAGGAGACATATATTGTATCAACAGCCTTAGCAATCATTTCAATGTAAAGTTCAATGCCTCAGTGGCAGAAGCCACTGGGTACTCCAATGGGAGAGGTAGGTGACGTGGAGAAAAAACAAAATTTTGAACAAGAAGATCCTATATTCCTTGTCCTATGTCGAATGTCTCACGAGCCGAGGATGACTGCGAGACCCCAGAAGCAGGCAAATGCAAAAGAAAAACACCTACATAAAAAAAAAGGAAGAATAAGATATCGATCATCTCGAAGGGAATAAGGAAGAGTATGTCGGCTTTGCCTCAGAAGCTAAAAGGGTGTGTGTGTGTGTGTGTCTATATATATATATATATAGCCGAGTTCGGGCACTCGCATTAATATTTATGATAATGAGCTCTGGGAGATTAATGAGTTCAGAGGAGAACACTTGAGACTTTGAGGTGGCAGGATCTCAGGCTTTCAGATTACGAGTCAATAGTGAAGATTGAAGACTAGGGGTAGCTAGTATAATCTTAGGCCTAGCCTAGACGAACTTGTCTTCTTGCTACCTTTTGAGGACTTGTAATTAAACATCTTTTATTCACCAGGTCCAGAATGCAATATGTTTCCTTTATGCATGTGATAATTTGGCTTAGATAAAAAAGACCCAAAAATTGGTTCACGTGTGGGTGTCTCAAATCAGTTATTCAGGTAATTCGCGACTTGGCCCAAAGTATATAAGTCGCCTTTTGCCACATTGGTTATTGAGAGAAGATTTCGACGTATCTCCAAGTATATATGTCAGCTTGTATTGTGTTCAAAGTCAAGAGAGAGAGCCCTTCTTTGAGAGGGTTTGTTGAGAGAGATAAAAAATCAATAATCTCCATTGACAAATATAGTGAAATTGCTGCTACCATCGTGAAAAGGCTTTCACCGAACCACGTAAATCTTGTGTCATGTGTGCCTCTATTTTATGTTATTTTTTTATTCTCTTCTTTATTGCTTGTTGTAAAATCTAGTATTTTTTTTAGCAAGTGGTATAAGAGTTGAGGTTTACGGTAAATTGAAAGTACCTTGTGGTGGCGCCAAACACTTCGACGAAATATGATTTGGAGAAATTAGATTGATTGAATGATTTTAGTTTATAGTGGATAAAGATGTGTGTTGTTCTGATTCAACAAGGGTTGTTAAAAGCATTAAAGGGGAAAATGACTTCCTAAGATGACGTCTGCTAATGAAAAAGAAGATATGTGGGAGAGAGCACATAGTGCCCTATTGCTGTGTTTAGCCAACAACGTGTTGCGAAAGGTTTCTCAAGAAACAACTACGGCTGGATTGTGACTGAAATTGAAGTGCTTGTAAATGAAGAAGTCTCTGAGAAATCGCCTATATTTAAAGCAACGGCTGTATACTCTCAAGATGAAAGAACGTCTATTGATTGATGATCACCTTGACGAATATAATAATGTGATATTAGATCTGTAAAATATTATATCAAGATAGAAGATGGGGATCAAACTTTACTATTGTTGTATTCTTTACCATCATCATATGAACATTTTGTTATTACCTTATTGTATAGGAATGACAGTATCTCTATAGAGGAGGTTAAGGCTATGATAAATTTTTAGGAATTAAAGAAGTAGGTTTTAAAAAATAGGGGAGAAGAACAGGGTAATGGTCTAGTAGCTCGAGGCAGAAGCACTAACCATGCTGGCTCAAAAAATAAAGGAAGATCGAGATCTCAGTCAAAGGCCAAAAAATTGAAGTGCTACCATTATCAGTAGGAATGTTATTATAAAAAGGATTGTACTAAGCATAAAAGGGAAGAAAAAGGATAATTCTGAGACAGCTGATGCTGCTGGAATTATAGAAGATAATTTTGATGGTGTATGTTCTATCAGTTACTACTAGTTCCTTGAATAAAGGTAGATTCTTGATATGGGTTGCTCCTATCATATGTGACCCAATAGGGATTGGTTTGTCACTTATTGCTCAATTAATGGTGGTAAAGTTCTCATGGAAAACGATGTCGCATGTAAAGTGGTTAAAATGTGTTTAATTGAGATTAAGATGCATGATGGTATTGTGAGAACTTTGACTGATGTCAGACATGTTCCAGAGCTAAGGAAAAATCTAATTTCCTTGGGTATGCTTGACTCTAATGGTTGTAGCTATTGGGCTACAGGTGGAGTTATGAGGTTAATGAAGGGTGCTCTTGTTGAATGAAGGGATTGAAACAAAATAGTTTATATTTGTTGCAAGGTAGCACAATTATAAGAGCAGCAATAGCAGCTTCATCTTCTAATATAGATTCTGACACTACCAAGCTATGGCATATGCGTCTTGGGCATATGAGTAAGAGGGGTATGGACGTGCTGAGAAAATAAGGTTTTCTAGGAAGCAAGAAAATAGAAAAACTAAGGGCCCGTACGCTTACGAGATTTTTTTCTGTATTCTATATTCTGTTTTTGGTTTCCAGAATTTAGTATTCAGTTCTAAAATCGTATTGTGTACTTTTACTTTTTTTCGTATCTAGTTTTTCAATTTTTTCTGTACGTTTATCATTTTCATTTTCGTTTTTATCAACTTTTTTCTGAATCAATTCATTAATGGACCCCACTATTTCCATTTCTAGGAAGACCCAGTGAAATGGGTGGTCTAGTTTGGTGAGTGTTTGTTAAAACAGGATGGTAGATATGATGGAGAAGAGGTGGTATTCTGATTAGGAGAATACAGTTCGAGGAAAAAGGTGAAAACACCCTTTGGGTGTTTTCAGCTTTTTTGACACTATTTGGAAATTTTATCCAAAACGGAACCAAAAAAACGTAAACATACAGGAAAAAAGGCATCTTTTTCATCATCATTACAAAAATGAAAACTGAAAAACGTAAACGTACAGCCCCTAAATTTTTGTGAGCATTATGTGTTCGAAAAGCAGTGCAGGGTGAAACTCAGTCGGGATGTTCATACAACCAAAGGTATGGTGGATTATACCCATTCAGATCTTTAGGGTCCTTCCACGATTCCGTCTAAGGGTGATGGTAGATATATGTTGACCTTTATTGATGACTTCTCAAGAAAGTTCCACATGTACGTTGTAAAAAATAAGAGTGATGTCTTTGTTCAGTGGAAGCAGTTAAGATGATGATTAAGAAATAGACCGGCAAAGATATTAAATGCTTGAGGATTAACAATGGCATGGAATTCTGTTTGGATGAGTTCACTGAGTTCTGGAAGAATGAAGGCATAATGAGGCATCGCACTTTTAGAAAAATGCCACCCCAGAATGGGGTTGCAGAATGGATGAATAGGACTCTCCTTGAGAGGGCTCGGTGTATGCTTTCAAATGCTGGGTTATCGAAGGAATTTTGGACATAAACTATTAACACAGTTGCATATTTGGTGAATAGGTCTCCATCGGTTGTAATTAATTGCAAGACTCCTGAAGAAGTTTGGTCTGGTAAGCATGCTAATTATGAAATTTAAGGATATTTGGTTTTCCTGCTTATGCTCATGTTAATGATGGTATACTTGAACTGAGAGTAAAGAAGTACATTTTCTTAGGCTATGCAAGTGAGGTAAAAGTGTACAAGTTATGGTGTCATGATTCTAAATTGGAGCTGGAGGAGTTGATGAGTCTTCCAGGTTCCTAATTAGCAGAGATGCGACCTTCGATGAGTCTTCGATCCTTTCAAAAAAGGAGGAGTTGATTGATGTAGGGAAAAACCATGCTGTCTGGAAAATATAGAGCTGGAGGTTCGAGCTCCAAATTGTTTGCCTAAAATTTTTACACTTGAGGAAGATGGTTCTCATCCTACCGAGGAGAATTAAAATCCTCAGGAACAGCAGTATAGCCTTGCCAGAAACAGATCGAGAAGAGAAATTTGACCTCCTCAGAAGTATGGATATGCGGATATGGTTGCTTATGCTTGTAGTGTGGCAGAGGTTATTAGCATGTTACATATAAAGAGGCCTTTAAGAGCACAAAATCAGCACAGTGGACCGTTACTATGAGTAAGGAGATGGAATCTCTTTACAAGAATCAACCGTGGGAATTGGTGAAACCGCCTGTAGGTCAGAAGATTGTTCCTACAGTAAAACATACTTAGATAAAAGTGAGCTTGCTTTGGTTACTCTATATGACTTGGAGTTAGAATAGCTGAATGTCAAGACAGCTTTTCTACATGGTGAGTTGAAAGAGCAAATATTCATGCGCCAGCCAGAGTGGTTCGTGATCCAGGATAAGGAAGATCATGTTTGCTTGTTAAGGAAATTCTTGTATGAATTAAAGCAATCTCCAACTAGTGGCATAAGCAGTTCGACACTTTCATGGTAGAGAGAGGTTATACAAGGAGTGCCTACGATAGTTGTGGGAATCACCAGAGGCTCGCGGATGGTTCTCATATATATTTGATGTTATATGTTGATGACATGTTGATTACTGCAAAAACGATGTCAGATATCAATGGTTTAAAAGAGCAGTTAAAAAGGGATTTGAATTAAAGACTTGGGTAAAACAAATAAAATAATAGGGAGGCTACTCTACATACTGGAGATTTGGATAGGAGGAGTTCTTTGACAGGTTATGTCTTCACTTTTTTGAGCTATGTAATTAATTGGAAGGCTACTCTACATACTATTGTTGCCTTGTCTACTACAAAAGCTGAGTTCATAGTGAGGACCGAAGCAGTAAAGGAAGCCAATTGGTTGAAGGTCTTGGTTGGTGATTTAGGGTTGTAGCAGGAGTCTAGCACTGTTTACTGTGACAGCCAAAATGCCATATATTTGACCAAAAATTAGATGTTCCTTGAGCGGACCAAGCACATTGATGTTAGGTTTTATTTTATTCGGGATGTGATTTTTCAAGGTACTGTTATAGTAGAAAAGATTTCCCCAGTTGAAAATACAGCGAACATGATGACAAAGCATATTCTAGAAATCAAGTTTATGCACTGCTTAGATTTGATCAGTATCAATAGTATTTGAGGTGCAAAACTAGGGGGCAAGTGTGGTAACAGCAGATGGTATTTTCAGGTTGTTTGTGGCTTGTTTTGTCCAAGCCAATGTAGAGATTTGTGGTAATTTGTCTTGGATAAAAAAAAACCCAAAAATTAGTTAATGTGTAGATGTCCTACATCAGTGATTCAGAATAAGTCGTGACTCGGCGGTAAGTATATAAGTCGTCTTATTCCACATTGGTTATTGAGAAAAGGTTACGACTTATCTCCAAGAATATATATATATATATATATATATATATATATATATATATATATATATATATGTCGGCTTGTATTGTGTTTAAGGTTAAGAGAGAAGAGCCGTTCTTTGAAGGTTTGTTAAGAGAGATAGAGATCTTTAATCTCTATTGACAAATTAAACATAGTGAAGTTGCTACTACCACGGTGGAGTAGGCTTTCGCGAAACCACATAAATCTTGTATCTTGTGTGCCTTAATTTTCTGTTATCATTTTCGATTCTCTTCTTTATTGCTTAGTACAAAATCTAGTATTTTTTTAATAATAATACCTAAAATACAATGTGCATGTGCACATATGTGCATGTATTTGAAGAAGTAAAGGATATTTATGGATTGTGAACATTCAAATTGAAACAGATACAGTGGTATGCAAAATAAGAAAGTGAATTGTGCAAAACTTCTACCCAAAGATAGTACATTGAAGAAGGTACAACAATAGGCAAAATAAGTAAGTGAACCATGCAAAATTTATGTCCCAAAGGCTACCAGCCGATTAACCATGGCTTGTTTTCACACTGAACAATACCAGACATTAAATTCACCAATAGCGACCAGTAAAACAGAATCTCATTTGGAAAAACAATAGAGTATCAGTCGATTCACGATTTTACTAGCCGGCTCTCTCAATAAATATGCTAAACTTTTACACCAACTAGGATTCCTTTTCCACTTGGTATTGGGATCAAGTTTCTTTTTAAAACTCAACTTCCTGGCCACAATAAAACATAGAAAGTTCCCAATGGCATAATCCGGAGAAAATCACTAAGCTTTTGAAGCTCAATTACGTTCTTTCACTGATTCTTTCAACATGGTCACTCATT